>JAODTK010005109.1:0-281510 GCA_026419785.1 Sclerodactyla briareus | reverse complement strand
TTGTGAGTTACAGCACTAGCGATCCTCCACGATCATCACAGTGAATGGACTTAACTGTAGACATGTTATCGTTATCCCGACGTCTTCAAGTGTCATTTGTCCCAGACCATTCCAATTGGAATGCATCTAGTCTCACTATGCAGGAATAAATATCCTGTGGTGTTTTTTCCTGGTGATGGTGTAAATGCTTCATCATCTTCAACTCTTCGATAGCTGTGCCTGTTGTGTAGCTGTCCTCCCCCTGATGCAGTGATAACCACTAGGTGGGGGTTGCATAGTACCAGACAAGACAGAGACAAGAAAGCCACCTGCACTGTCGTAGTATAAGTTCTCTTTATTTTCGCCGCATCTACTGACATTTACGCATGTAATAATAACGGGAGCTTGGATGCAAGTGGCGTACCCCCGGGGGGAGGGGGAGGCGGGTAAGAACCCCCTCCCCCCCCCAGCCCTGACCCAAGGATCAATAATTTTTTAAACAAAACGTTTTTTTTACAAGCTCAGTAGAACGTTTTGGCAGGTTGTTATTCAACAAATAACTGCATCAGCATGTGCCTATTGGCCTCATAATTGTACTTTGACTTTCGGAGGGGTGAGGCATGTATGAGGGCGCACTTCCTTTTGGGGGTCCGACCTTGACCCCCCCCCCCCCCCCCCTAACCAATCTCCGGTACGCGCCTGGCTCGTTGAGAGGCCGAGATATATTATTGTATGACGTTTGTAAGGCGGGGTGGCCGGATAATGCCAACGTTCCTACGGCATTCCAGGCCCTAGCTGATATTGCAGTAGGCGTTTTACTGCAGCCGCATAGCATGAATAGGGAAGGTGTACTCTTTCTAAATTCCGTCAATGCACAACCCACATGCATGATTCGACAATCATAACGTACTCTTATTGACCGGATCGAAGCACAGAACAAGTATATAGAATACCCATTGTTGTATTATATAGCACCGAACCTGCCCACGTAATGCCAAATTACCACGCACCGAGGATATACGGTACACGGCAATTATGTAGTTCACAGGTAAAGGGAGTGAGTGCATTGCGCACTCACGTCTGCCAAAGTCAATTATCAGGGCATCGTTAGTATCGAGGCAGATTTTTCACGGTTGGTCGTGTTAGGGTAACACACATATTGGCCACGGGCGGTTTGTTGATTCTGGTGGGGTATATGTATGTATTTTCCTTCAACGGGCGAATCGACTTCATTCATCAAGTCTGGTAACGCCTTCATACCGTGTCCTTGAAACCTGCAGTATTGAAAATTTCAAGTAAAGAAGTTGATAGTTCTCCATGATTTTCAAATTATAAAAACTTCCCTTTATAGCTAACTGTAAAATACATCGACATGTGGGGGGTGGGGGGGTTGGTGGGGGGGGGGGGGTTGCCGTTTGTTAGGGAAGGAGAAATTGTATGACTACGCAACTATTCGACAGAACTCTACCCTTCATCGTGTAATTAAATGAACGTATTGGCGTGGCGGTCATATGCAGTATAGTCAGATGGTGTGTAATCTATAGTATAGGAAGTAAGTTAAGAGCCTCTAACGCGAAATTCAGTTGAAATTTCCGATATCGGACTTTAGCAAATTTTTCGACTGAGCTTGTGTCACGTCAATTTTGCAATGTCCAAGTAAGAAATACGATCCACAGATATTCCAAATTACGGCTAATCATCGGTAGTGCACAGCTAAATACGGACCCAAATAGTGGGAAGGGTGGCCAGGGGTGGGTTATGTTTGCGATGTGTAATGTTGCCTATTACAGGTCGATGGCAATTCTTGCTTCTATAAAAAAATCTACAGGCAGTTGCATCCAGGTTCCCAGAGTATCTTTCAGTATGAGACCGTTGGCTAACGGGGTGATGGGTGGGGAGGAGAGAGAAGGGGGGGCAAACGATCTGGACCTAACACCATTGTTTTTCCTACTCTCATGGTCCTTTCATCATTTCTAACTAGATCAAGTATAAAATATATTTGATAAAAAAACGTTCAAAATGGAGTAGCTGCAAACGTGGTGCTAACTTCAAATAGGTGAATCATTAAATCAACAGATCAATGTGATTATGTGAGCAAGCAATCCAATCCGAGCACGGGGAAATTACAATTGAAGAATAAGATTTAGGGGTGACTATTCCCTCTACATCTTTTCGTTGGACGAATACCGGTATTCATGTCATGTGGAGTAGAGTAGTTTTAGCTAGGTCAGCTCGAAGGTCACCCGAGGTAAACTGAGATAACACATCAGGAAAAGTCTCGGATATTGTTCAGTTTATGCGCAGAGAAGTAGAGGATCCGGGTGGGCTCTATAGAGTAACTTTTTTTTTTCTCCATCTCATTTATTTACCATTTCATCACATGGAGCATACAATATGATAAGATCATAGCAAAACAAGTTGCAATAATTATATGGTTAAATGATGTGCCTCTTTAAAAGACTCCTTCAATTCATTATAGGTACAAATCTGTTTTTCTTGTATGGGATGTTTCTTTCCACGTCCAAACAGATTTAAAATAACGGCAAAAGTTAGTTATGTGAGGATTGTGCTCTCTCAGTTTTGAGTAACTGATATAAGTATTTCATGGGAATTTAGAATTATCGGGTGCCTCATGATCCTTATACCCCAAAAAACGTCCTCTCTGGAAAAAACAAATTGTCCAGTGAAGAACGTATATTCTAGTTCCAGTAAAAACCCTGAGGTTACCGGGCAGTCCCAAATAAATGTTCTACGGATTCTTCAACGTGGTTGCAAAAAGTACAATTTGGGCTATCCTGGAGCCCCACTCAAACACCAACGGTTGGTACCATAATTCGATGTATAACTTGTAAATGAAAAAACTGAATTTCCACTTCTTGAACAGAGTTCCAAGCACAGTCCTTAGTATGCGGTTAAAACGAAACATGCATATAGCTATAAGAGACCGAGGATGAATATGCTCCCGGTTAATGTGAAGGTCATTTCGCTGTGATCATTCACTCTTTCAATTAGCATATGGTTATACCATCAAGTGTTGGAATTTTCCATTTCCACTGGTTCGTGCACAGCTATTTCCAAAATACACACTAGATTAGCCTGTTTCCCTGCCCCAATGTGCAAAGTTTTCATCAGTTTGCACCATTCGTACTCCCACATCACGGGCCCTCCTTCCTGACGTTAAATCCCCTGGGAATTTGTTAAAATTGGGAACTATTTTCTGGTTCGCCACCATGAGGGGGCCTAGAGTTTGGGTCACTCAAAGCTTATATATATATACTGAAGGCTGATACCCTTGGAAGGGTCGTTTACTTTGACTTTAGAAAATACTTCGGTCAGGTGCCTCTCTTCCTCTCTTTTTTTTTTAGAAATAGAATTAGGGCTGTGACCCGGATCCTCAGCGGTTTGCTGGGTTGCCTCTTATTGTTGTGCACGCATGCGTTGTTCATTATGGTTTGTTATCGTATACCGCAGTAGATCTATTTGTATGACATGAAATGATACAGAAATATGGAACTTCAAAGTATTGGGCTAAGATGATTAGGCTACAAAACAGAGTATTAGGTCTAAAAGGGCAGTTCTTTCCATTTGAATTCTGCCTAGATCTACATTGCCAAGAGGAGTAAACAGTCAAATAGGCATGGGCGTCAATCGCGGGGGAGGGGGACGGGGGACGTGGCCCTCCCACATTTTGAGGACGCTCCCATTGATTTCCATTTTTCACTCGGTGATTTTTTTGGTTCATCACCCCCCCCCTACACACTTGGTCATGTCCCCCCCCCCCCACTTCTGAAGATCGACAAATCGACAGCTCACAACATGAAGACGCATTATCGTCTCACAACCCCAGGCGAATTATGAACGATGCCGTTCTCATGAGTTCTAGCAGATTGCTTCGAATCTTACACAGATGAAAAGAGAGTAATTCAGAAAACCCTTAATCTAAGATTCAGAGTTTCAAACTCATCTCGTTTTTGTGTTATTCATATTGAACAGGCAATATCAATGTCGTGACATCCATGCGAATAATGGACTGTTCCGATTGTACGAAGATATATAGCAAAAAAAATATCATCCACGATTCCACGGTATATCGGAACTTTTGCACTGACATATCACAATGACGATTGACCGTATCGTTATCCAATCGAGTTGAGGCGGTTTTTCGTCTGACGTGTGTTTTTATGCAAAAAGACAACTCATTTGCCCATATCCCTACCAGACGACAATGCTTCTTGAAAGGGTCACGAGGTTAAGAGCGATAGGGAAACAGGCAATATCGTCGCACTGCACCTAGCGAAATATCGAAGGTATCGTTGTATGACGTCACGCGAGTTAATTTGTTGAAGTATACCATTCAATATCACCGATATATCGTCATCAATACCAAAAGGCGTGAAGTTGACAAAACACCAGAGGATATTGCGCTTCAAGCCATAAGATCGAAGTGTAAATTCTCATCTAACTAGTTAACACCGTAGATGCTTCCTTCCTTTCACGTAGTGCAGCGGTGGAAGCCTGGATATCATCACTCCATGCAACGAAACAGCCTCTGTCGATACCTGGAGGAGAGCGGGGATTAATTTTGGTCCAGGCAGCCAGACTTGCGTGCGTGCAAGGCCTCATCCCGCCCATGCATCACGCTACCATGCCTAGGCTGTGATGATACATTTATTGGGCAGGATACCACATGCTGCTGGAGTGAGCTGACATCTCCCGTAGACCTACCAAAGACGCCGGACGCGTCTTCGACACATGCACTGTCCTCGATTCTACACCGACGACGCGAATAGATGATTCATTACCGAGTGGTTGACACAATAGAGCGTTGGCCTACCACCCGGGAGACCGGGTTTCGAATCCCGTTCGGGTCATACCAAATAGTTTCTGCTGCCTTCTCGCTGTCGCCCAGCACAAACGAGGGGTAGCAATTTGCAAGTTGCCGTTTGCGTATGATTACCCCCACGATAAAGTACACGCCAAAGAGGCATCGCCTTATTCCGTGTACCTGGTGGGGGATTCGCAGGTCTGCACTCTGTACCCTTGCTGGGCCTTGTATAGGTTCGATCCTCTGTGCTCGGCAAGTCATGAAAGAAGACAGGTCGGTACCAGACCAACTCACAGCAACACTTGGTCACATCATGGCCCTCTCCAAACCGACAATAATTGCAACCTGTTGGCGACCTGTAATCAATAATAATACCACCTTACATCACCGAGTTCTTATCCACCCAATGCCCATGCGACTAACTTTACGCTAACTCTTTCGACCAGATAGACTATAAATGTGAAATTCAGTCGTGGGATGTGACGTGTGTCATCTATACCAGACCTGAGTAGATCTGTAGTCTGCGACTCAGCCATGGGCGTTGATCCTGGGGGAGGGGGCGGTGAACACCTCCTCCAATTTTTTAAGACAGGGAAAATAATAGCAATTGCCCCCCCCCCCCCCCTCCACACACACACACTTTTGACATATAAGGGACATGAGGTCGCATGCCTCCGGGTTTTGTGAAATGTCCATTTAAAATTGAAGCATTTAGGCAATAGCAAGATAATGATAGGCCAAGATCCTAAAACGCCCAATTTTTCAACGAATGCCCGAGTTAGGTGCGGAAAGTTTCGCGCGCTTTGCACTAACTTTATGCTAACTCTTCCGATCAAATAGACTCGACTATAATTGTGAAATTCAGTCGTGCGATGCGACGTCTATCACCTATACCAGACCTGAATAGATCTGTAGTCTGCCACTCACTCAGCAAACCATGAACAGTAGTTTCCGTGAACTAGGTAAGGGTGAAGGAAACCGTGTTATATTGTGTAAACTAGTAACTGTACTAGCAGACCAGGAAGATTAGAACTGAGGCAAATCAAACCTAATTCCTGCTGTACCTGCTACATTGCTAACGCCAAATATTCAGAAACCGACAGAGGTATTCATAAGCTCCAGCCTATTATTAATCACGGTAGTTCTTGGTACCACGCCAAAAAAAAAGAAAAAAGAATGAGAGCTTATTACTGGCGGGACTATACACCCACACACACCATTGTTAGTTTTGTTATCCATAGTACGTATCCTGGTTACAATCTAACAAGGAATAGGTCTAGTAGGCCTATGAGAATAATACTAATTTAGAACGGTTGTGTTGTGTTGTGTGAGTGAGTGAGTAAATGCAGATAAACTCTATGGATACGTTCGTAGGTGTTCTTACGTGGGATACTCTGGGATTCAGTACTTTGTGTTTTTTTTATTCCTTGACGAAGTCAGAGGAATCTATGCAGTCACGTCGTGTGTGTGTGTGTGTGTGTATTTGTGACGCCCAGCTTGTAAACACGATAACTTGATCAGGTCAGAGTAGGTCCGGCTCATACTTGGTATGTGTGTTCCCCATGATGAGTACATGAACCCAATTGTTTCGGGATCAGGTCAGAAGAGGTCATTGTAGGTCACCAGAGGTCAAAGTCTGAAAACCTTGTAAACACGATAAGTCCAGAATGGTTGGTCTGATCAGGTGAAATTTGGTGTGCAGCTTCTTATGGGGAGCACAGGAAACCCTATTGGTTTTGGTATAAGGTTGGGGGGATTTTGATCAAAAATTGAAAATTTGAAAAGTCGATATTGGCCAATTTTGGATTGTAAAACACGGTAACGGCGACCCGCCTGGAGATGGAGATCATACTTGGTATGTGTGTTCCCCATGATGAGTACATGAACCCTATTGTTTTGGGGTCAGGTCAGAGAACGTCTGAGGTCACCAGAGGTCAAAGTCTGAAAACCTTGTAAACACGATAACTTGATCAGGTCAGAGTAGGTCCGGCTCATACTTGGTATGTGTGTTCCCCATGATGAGTACATGAACCCTATTGTTTTTGGTGTAGGTTGGGGGTGAATTTTGGTCAAAAATAAAAAATTTGTGAAAAGTCGATATTTTGGGTAATTTGGCTTGTAAACACGATTAACTCGGACCCCTGGACGGATGAAGCTCATACTTGGTATGTGTGTTCCCCATGATGAGTACATGAACCCTATTGTTTTGGGGTCAGGTCAGAGGTCATCTGAGGTCACCAGAGGTCAAAGAATGAAAACCTTGTAAACAGGTGGGGTCGAGTTATCGTGTTCACAAGCCAGCGTCACATACATACATACATTACATACATACATACATACATACATACATACATAACATACATACATACATTACATACATACATACATACATCATACATACTATACACCCTTTCATGACTGCATAGATTTCCTCTGACTTCGTCAAGGAATCAAAAACTAGTATTCAGAAAAGTTTAGAATTCTCAAACAGTAACCACATCCTAGCAAGATGGGACTTTCTAGTCGTGATTCGAGCTGCTTCAAGCTAAACTGACAAATTACTCTTTGGTTTAATATGAAGCTGATTACTCACTAAAGTCTGCCTACATTGCTCAAATACACTGTCCCCGGCTTTCATCATTTGAATTTACTGTACTGTTCAAAATGGCATATAGGCCCGTCTGATCATTTACGGAACTGAAAGTTTATAAGTGAAAATCGAAAGTGAACAGCTGTGAACTAATAGTTGACCTCGTGCACATTAACTAAGCGGGATGCAATTATTCACGGAATTTTAGGATCTATGCAGTCATGACATGATGGATGAAGCTCAATCTTGGTATATGGGTCTCCCATAATGATCCCTATTGTTTTGGGGTCAGGTCAGAGGTCATCTGAGGTCACCAGAGGTCAAAGTCTGAAAATCTTGTTGACACAATAAGTCCGGAATGCCTCGTCCGATCAGTTTGAAATTCGCGATGTTGCAGCTTCCTTATGGAAGTACAGGAACCGTATCGTTTTTCGTGTAGACCGAGTCAGTTTGGAGGGGGGGGGGGGAATGAAAAATTGTGAAAAAGTGATAATTTGGCTAATTTTAGCTCGTTAAGTTACGATAACTCGACCCACCTGCATGGATAAAGCTGCATGCTTGGTATGGGTTCCCATGAATCAGTACTGATCCTATTGTTTGGAGGTTAAGTCAAAGGTCATCTGAGGTCAAGAGAGGCCAAAGTCCTAGGAATGTCTGGTCCAATCAGGTTGATATCTGGTATGCGCTTTATTATGGGAGTACATGCAGGGACCTTTTTTTTTTTTATGGAACGGGGGTCCCGTTCGGGGATAAAAAAAACTTTGGGGTTTTTTGGTTTTGAAATTTTTGGGGTGGATTTTGGTCATCTGAGGTCAAGAGCGATCAAAGTCTGACATCTTGTGAACATGATGAGGCCAGAAGTGCCTGTCCGATCAGGTCGAAATTTTGATATGCCTCCAAGGACTCAATGGACTGGATGGAGGAAGTTAATACTTGAGTTCCCCATAATGAGTACTAGATTATCCCTATTGTAATCTTGTAACTGTGAACATGACAATGGTTTTTCGCTTGATCAAGTCAGGATCACTCGAGAATCTCGAAGCATTTTGGCTTTTATTGGTCATAATTAGTAAAAGGTTCCATATTCACAATGACACATGGGCGTAGTACCGTAGTAGGACCATATTTCAACGGAGGAGTTCAACGGGCTTGCCCGAAGAAAATGAAACAGGATATATTCGCACGCGTTTCAGTGTGATCTTCATATATAATATATATATGCATGGTCGCTCACGGTTTGAGTCCTAGGGACACCTTTGAAAATTGGTCGGCGTGCGTAGTGTGTCCATTTTTATTTCTCCCGCGAGGGAGGAGCCCTATCTATAGCGAATTCACTATACAACATGGCGCGGAGCGCCAAGCAAATTCCTGCTTGGCCTCCCAGATCACTAATATCGTACTTTCTGGGGTCATAAAAATGGTCTAATAAAACACTATGGCAAAGGACCGAAGTGCTGCAGAGGGGCACAGCCTGGTACGAGGGGACAAGCTATCGGAAATTGAACTATTTACGTGGGTCGAGGCACGGATATCTGAGCCGAGAGCCTCTGTCTGAGTGGAGCACCAATAGGCCTACGCGATATATGTGATGAAGAGCTACAACAAAAAACTAGCAGTGAGGCGGGTAAACCGCCGACCGTGTATATCCTCGCAGAAACAGCCTTAGGGACCTCGTTTAGAGGAGGAACATTATGATATCCAGTTTGACCCCACAGTGACTTTGAACATGCCTTAACCGTTGTGTCAAACTGTATGTAGACCACATTCCCAAGTTTTTTTTAACAAACAAACTGATTTAGACAAAAACTTTACCTCCTGTGGACCTTGTTGAAATGACCCTTCTATGTTTGTTTAGGACAACAACAGTCCACATCCATTCACCGAGTTCTGTTCAAATCCGAGGAAAGTTAGAAAAAATTGGGGAAAACACAAATTGACCTATGGTGACCTGAAATCAACGTCAGTTTTTCGGACCACTTTTGTCCCCAACCCCAAGTTTCGTGAGAATTGGATAAAAACTGTATTTTCGTGTCAAACCCTGCCAAAATAGAGGGCAGCAGGAAATGCAGTGATGCCCCACTTCGAACTCATCGATATTTCGCTTTAAAGCGGACAGTGTGCTGTACCAAGTTCGGACACTTCCAGTGTCGCGGGGAGAATTTAACACAGCCAGGCCAAGCTTAATTTTTTCTCATTGTGTTGTTTTCTTTTATACCAAGCGATTTCCTAACCTATCGCTTGCTTCAAATTGGACACCACTGCATCTATTTCTCTCTGGGTGCCCGAACATTAGCAGCAAAATGTCCGAATTTGCACAGAAATATTTGCCCGGAGCTGCTCCCTACGCCTAAGATAGGTCAACGGTCGTTATTTTAATAGAGCGGAAAACGAAAGTACGATGCGTATTGATAAACGAGGTAAAAGGTACAATTGCGCCCAGCACCATCTCAAGACTACTCTCCCATATGCATAGCGAACCTCTTGTTGTTTTTTTGAATTACGAATTTTCCGAATATCCAACCCATGTTCAATAAAGATGGGTGACGGGAATACGGACTATGAGAGTAATGAGGGACCCACGCCTATCTGTGCACATCATTGGTTCTAGACGAACCAACCGGAAACCATGTCGAAAGAAGGCGATCTATGAACGGTTTAGTTTAGTCGCAAATGCTGTTAAAATAATTAGAAATCAACTCAAGGAAATCTGTCAGATGAAAGAAAAATCATGCGACAGATGTGCTTGTCTGACGATTAGCTCAGTTGGTCGTCTGAAGGAATGACGGACTAAATTGGATATAGTAGCATAATGAATGGGTTAGACGTGGAAGTAGGTAAAAAATGACCCACAATCAGCACCATGCCAACTTTTGGGCCTCCATGATTGCTGTTCCAATTGTATCTGTAGTAATTATATTTATAGAGGGGTTTTCAAAATTTCAGAGCGAGGTACAAAGTATCAAAACCAAGGGATTCCCAGCATTTAGGCTTAAAGAAAATCCTGAAATTTCCACATACGGATATGAATATTTGGAGAGGGAGAACTCTGTTTGCAGACATATTTGATAACGTTTCCACTATTTGCAACTTCAAAATATTTTGAATAAGGTGTCGTAGTTTAAATAAAATTTCAGTTAAAATATCAGAATACCTCTCCCCGCATGCTGAAGCATGACTTGTCATTGTGGCTTACTGAACGTGGTCAAACGATCATGTAAATCCACTAAAAGGGGAGCTAGGGTGGCCTCTTTTTTCCGAAATGACCTCATTAGAGCAGACGTCTGACTGGTCAAAATTTTGTGATTCTGTTGAAAGCCATTCATAGTGCTCAGGAATCAAGGACGAACCGAAGCTTATAGTAGAATGCTGTCTGATTCAGTGATTATATGAATGTTACAATGTTGCACTGTGGCAATGGAGAAGGAAGGGACTGCTTATTCTTACAGGTTCAATGGGCACATTCTGTGAACATCGTTTACATTTATGACTATATAATTTCAGGGAGGTTGCAGAAAGAGATCACAAAACCTATACGAATTTCGACAACTCTGCAACGTACTTGATGATTTTCTGACTGATAAAAATTCTTGCTCACCATCTGTAGATAGGGATTCTTAAAACAGGATTGAGTGATAATTTTCTGATTTCTATCAAATGCAATTAAACAACTACAAACTCCACATTTAAGGAGATGTCGGTTAAAAAAAAAAAAAAAAAGACTTTTCGAAAGAAAGAACCATGGGTGTGATTTTATACTGATACTCTGAGCGGGATCAAACTGACTAAAAAAGGCTGCCGGTGAATGGATTGTATAAACGTGGGTAACAACATGTCTGCGAGAATTGCCGATGGCATAATATGGAATATTTTCCAATGTGGAAGAGGGAATAAAAGGACCGAGAGAACGTCACCCTGATTGTAGACTACACAACAAAACAAAAATGAAAATAAAAATCCTCCTGAGCTTTATAAATTTAAATGTTCCGAATTCCGAAATAAATTAATCGACTTATTGTGTATCTCTGAAGGAAGATATTTTCCCACAGTTCAAGGATTCGAGAATAATATTTAATGGAACGTGGAAACCTAATGAAGATTAATGGGAAAATAGGCAAACTAATGTCCTAGCGGCATCTGCATGGAGACATTAATGATAATGCTATCACTGACAACAACTGATATTGATTACATTTAATGGTAATTTCTCGAACATCGGAGCTTCTCTGACAAAAGACATCAATTCAATATGCGTCAGCAAATACTTACATGGATAGCCTTATACTACCGGCATGTTTCGTTCCCTGTTAATCAGTTGTGAAGACGTGAAGACGTGGTAGCTGAAAAGTCACGCAAATCTTACGAAAAAGTCAAATATAGCGGCAGGGTTTTGATCAATTCAAACCATATACGTGCAGGCAGCAAACCCTTTTATTCGCGGAGCTGTTTCAATTTATCATTTTAATTTGTCTATAAAGACTGGTGTCTTTCCTGATCAATTGAAAAAAAATAGTTAAAATGATACCATCTCTAGAATGGTGACACTGAAGAAGTTAAAAAGAAATATCGCCCCGTACCTCTATCTGAGTTGTTTGTTTCTCCAAATATTAGAAAGAATCATGTTTGATCTCCATTACGAATGTCTTGACTAGAGGCTTTACATAGTGCAATATGCTTTCGCATGGGCAACTCAACAGAGTTAGCTCTGGTATAACTCTGGAAAAGCTTAAAAATAATATTAACCATAGAAAACAAAAAATCAATTGGCTTTCTTGAGTCTGTCCAAGCATTTGACACTATAGATCACAACATCCTGTTGTCGCGAAGAGTTCCATCTTATGGTGTGGGGGGGGGCGAAGGTTGGTTTACAAGTTATTATCAAACAGGAAACAGTTTACCAACTTTGAAGACAAATTTCAGTTTCTTGGAGTGAAGGAGGGTCCACCAGGTTCTATACTTGAGCCTTTTTATTTAATAAATGTTAACGGCATTTCCAAGATATCTGGACAAGGTGTCTCAATCCCTCAACGGACGATACCAATATTCCTTCGATGTACGACAACGATTTGGACAAGCGGGGTCGGGAGATATTGAAGTAAATTAATGCTCAGGTTACCAGTTTTACTGCCAAACAAATCTCCGAGTTAGTAAAACTGAAGTCATGTCTTTCAACACCGGAAGCATGATTTCATACAGGATTGGACGGCGAAACAATATGCAGAGGTGATACTATGAAGTTTCTTGGTGGTTTATTGATTCTCGGTTGCCTTGGTTTTGATCATGTTTCCTCCCTCATGGCAAATATATAAGATGTGGGCATATTGGATAAACTGAAATAACATGTTTTCATAGGGATATTCTATGAAAAAATGGTACTTGGTTTAATTTACCTCATCTACATGCTGTGCTGTTATAGGGTCTGGTATGACAAACTCCGTCTAGAAATAACGGCGTCTCTTAAGAACGCGAGCATACCGAACATCATTATGGTTTAAAAAAAAAAAATTCTCCTGTCGTTACCAAAGTGGATATAATAATATAATAGTAATAATACTAATAATAGTTGTAGTAGTAGTAATCATAATAAACTAACTCCTAATAATAATAACTAATAATAATAATAATAATAATAATAATAATAATAATAATAATAATGATCTGGAAACAATACTTCTGGAAATGTTCTGGAAATAGGAAAATTAGAGATGCGACCCCCCCCCCCCCCGTGGGGGATACAAATACCTCGGCATCTCGCAGAACATGCAAAACCAAGAGGAAGAGGCAAGCAGATCGTCATCCACTACACGAACGAGTGAGGACAGGTCTGAAGTCAGATCCAATCCGGAACAAAAATACAAGCAATAACATATGCCTCCCGTGATCGCATATACAACGGGTATAATAAGCTGGACACAAGCCGAGGTGACCGAGAGGACAGAAAGACCAGAAGGTGATCACAAGATGGCGGATTACATACACGGGCGGATGAACACGAATGTATATCCCACGGAAGGATGGAGAAGGGGACTCAAAGGATCAGACAACAGTGCTAGCCCAGTGCGCCGGACTCCAGAGTACGTAAACCGTACGAAAGAAACGGACCCGCTGATGGCGGTTGTGTGGCAGAGTCAGATCATGACGGCTACCAACAAAGAGGATGAAGAGATTGCACAGTGGAAGAACGAATATACCCACAGATGGAAAGAGAAAATGTCCATTGGCCAGTAACCACGACAAATCAGGAGGTAACAACCCATGAGAATGCGTACAGGTGGCTGAGGCAGAAACTTGGTTGAAGATTGAAACTGAGGCACTAAATACGGCGCCCAAGACCAGGCACTGGCAACGAAAGGGGCAACCGACAAAAGTCCAACACCAGTGAGACCCTAAGTCGGATGTGTAAACAAAGAGAGAGATGGCACACATCGTGACTGCATACCCCAAGATCGCCGGCAACTGTACAAAGTGCGGCATAACAACGTGCAGCGCTCATCCACCACGGGCTATGCAAAACAATACGACATACCAACAGAACATTCCAACACCAGGCTCCCACAACAAAATCAGTGGAGAAGCGTATAACACCAAGATCCTGGGACTTCGAGATACGGACTGATCGACGTTATCAGAGGAAGACGACCTGACATTGTGGGCCGTTAACAAGGGACATCTGAAACGACAATTATGTAGCCATCCCCATGACACGAACATAGTCGAGAAGGAGCGGGAAAAGACCGACAAATACCAGGATTCGGCCGAAGTACATAGAATTGATGGATGTCAAGCAAAGGTTGTATAGTGGTAATTGGAGCATCGGAGCAACATCCAAAAACCTCGAAAAATGCCTAGACGACATCCCAGGAAACACCGAACCATCCCTTCTGATAAAGACAGCGATACTTGGAAAGTGCCCCACACCCGAGACGGTGCTCGGTAGGACTCGAGGCCGAGTACAGAAAGGTAGAGGCCAATCAAGCAGATTGTGAAAGAAAAAAAAAAAAAAGGAATAATAATAATAATAATAATAATAATAATAAGAAGAATAATAATAATTATAATAAGAGCTGTCCTAGAAGCGGCACTCAAAAAAGAAAGGAATCACTACGAATGGTTGCGGTCTTGTTTTACTGGAAGTCAGGTCTCTCTGAACAGAAACCCGACAACCGTGCATGCAGTACCATCCGGAAGTCACAACGCAAACTTAAAACTATAGTCCATACAAGTTTGGAAAAACTTGCCTTTGTATTAAACATTGTATCTACTATTGTATCGCAGTTTCAGATTTTTATTGCAAGTACTTCGAACGTTTTCTACAGTATGTGCGCTTTAGTCAGGCTCGGGTGTGTTTCTAGGTAGGGTGTGGTTTCTATGTAGGACAGATGGAGGGTGGTGTTGTGATACAATGGTCGTGGTGTTCTTTGTGACTATTCAGGTTATTTCAGTTTACTTTAATTTACTCTTTTACTCAATCACCAGGAAGTAGGCCTATTTGTTAAGTCCTCTGTGGGTTCCTCGTTTCACTTCCTACCACATGGTAATAGTTTATTTATGACTCGTTGTACTTACAGATAGACCACGGCTTGAACCTGAGTCACCTTTGCATTTTTCCAAGTAGTCAAGTAAGAATATTATACCGAAACAAAAATTAACGACTAACATTAAACGCCCCCCCCCCCCCCCCCCCCCCCCCCCACCCCCCCCCCCCACAACACCCCCCTGCATGTATTCAACCGTTGAACACAAATTCGTGAAAACACCCACAAAATTTGTAGGCTCCGCGCTATTGTATGTGTATGTACCTATTAAAAAAAACTTTGCGCGCAGCCATGGGCGTCAAAAGGGGGGGCGACGGGGGACTTCCCCCCCCCTTTCAAAAGTGGGGGGTAATTCATATCGTTGCCCCCCCCCACTTTTCGGACCGCAATAAAAAATAATAGGCACAGGGACATGCCCGCTTGGTGTATCACTCTAAAAAGGATTCAATTTTTGTCTAACCAACAATAATCGCGTTGGAAATTTATAAGTACCACTAATTCCAGGCGGACCCCAGGTGAAGTTCTGTACCCGACTAGGGCCGGAGTCGAAGGATTACACAGGTTTCAACCGAGATCTCGAATTTAAACGAAGGCCGAAAGTGCATAGTTTTCAAGTGTTCCCGCGCATGCGTTTTTCTTCCAGGGTTGTAGGCAAATATGCGATATGCTTCGAATCATTCTGTTCGCCTGATGAATTTCAGAAACCTTGGGGGCGGACTGCCCCTCCCCCCTCCACAATTTTTCTGAGATGAACAAAGTTCGGGCGGAAAATGCGGTCTCGGCCCTGGGCGCCTGAGTTTTTTTTTCTCGCGCCCCTAGTGCGCGCGGTAGTTCCAATGACTGACCTTGTAAAAATTCGGGTACAAATTTGGCCTCCAAAATTGGGAGTGGTCCCGTAGGCCTATGGCTTTTCACTTCGATCCCCCCAGAGACCGTCAGTAGACCCCCTGGATCCCACGGCAACAAAGCTCGAGTTAGCGATAGGTAATAAAAAAATACCATGTGTGATATTCGGTAATTCATCTTTAGTCTGCACAGGACAACTTTTTTGTTTGTCCTTCACTCAAATCACACATGTAGATGGGTGCTATGCGCCTGGCGAGTGCCGTTTCCGTCGATCTGGGGGTATGAAAATCTTGAAAACATTTTCGTCGTACGCTTCGCGCCAACCTGTGGAACTCCGCTTAGATGCAGTAATTTGCATTCCGATGTGTCCCCGCACTTTTCAATACGGTCCGACGCCCCGGCGCATGCACGTATGGCATGGGGGGGTGTGTTGTAGTGGCAGAACCTGAACAAGGTTAGTGTTTGCTATGCCGTTCGAGGGAAATGGTTAGCCTTGGAATTTGTAAGTTGGCTTGATTGGATTGCGTGTGAGTGGCTGGCTTGGAGTGCATGTTGCCTCGCAGGGTCTTGTATGAGTGGTTAAAGGACAAATGAAATAAATTTTAAAGAGGCTAATCCTATTAGCGGGAAACAAATGATGCGTCAGTCCGAACCCGTTCGACCGAAGTTCATACTTTCCGTTACGAGTACAGTGCTTGTGCGCAGGTGGTTTGCGCAAGGTCGCAAAAGGAATTCCATCATGCAATAATAAATGCGGTCATACTTGCACAAGCCTGCCAACACTCTTGTTTTGGATTGAGATTCCCACAGAATCTTCACTTCGAAGAGCATTAAGTCCATGGGAGAGGAGGGTTGTAGGGGTTGGTAGGTGTGTGGTTATGGTGAGAGAAGACGCATAAATTCTGCTAAAGGTTGACTTATTCAACAAAAGCATGAAACAATGAAATACAGACATAACTTCCCGGGATGTTCAAGTGTGACCTCATGGTTATTGTCAATTGGATCCTCTCCAAATTCTCTCTCCTGACACAATGGACCAGACTTTGGAGGCAATAACTCCACATAGGAAAATCGTATTAAAATGGGGTTGGAACCTATAGATTGGTTTTCCTTCTTCGCGAATAACCTCTATTGTTTCCAAGCTTGCAGTTGTCATTTAATGTCTGGGACCCCATAGAGAGGATGTAGATGCGGCTTGACACCCCGAATATCGGATTCACGCAAATACAAACATCCTTCACTTCAACCGGCTTATATTATGGTTATGATATGGAATATCATCCAATAAATCAATTCAACGTTATTATTAATGAGTTACAGATATTTAGGCACTTTCCCGCATTAAATACATGTTTATTCCTTCTGAAATATCAACCTCTTCGCGCAAAATTATGATTGTAATATTAAAAGCACACCAAATCAGCATCTATGGAATCATAGTATGGCAGGCTGAATTGGGGTGTAATGTATGCCGCCTCGTAGGTCCTATGCAAACATTTGTTCGGCAGCTTATAAATTGTATTCTTCACGATGTTGCGTTTCGGTCCTCCCTGCAGTCCTGAGAGTCGGCTTGAGCCGCCGTGAACTGGTGACCAAAGGGTGGGGCGGCAAAGCGATGATAGGACGAAAAATCCTGAATACCAGTGGAAATTTTGAATTTGTGATATTTCGGTCTGAAACACATTTTCTCTGACACCCTGACATTACTATGCTAACAGACATCAACACTGGAAAAATATTAACGAGAACACAAAGAGCGTGCGACAAGTTTCTGAAACACCCACAAAATTGAGAGACTCTTTACCAAAATGTGGACTCGAATTCTGATTAGTTAGCCCCTTAAAGACACTTAATTCGATGAGGGGCAGGGTTGTTCGGATCATTCTGATTCCTTGGCGAAGCCAAAGGGATCTATGCAGTCAGCGTCTGTGGTGTGTGTGTATGTGTGTGTGTGTATGTGGTGGGTATGGGTGGTGTGTGGACACTTCGTTTCCACGCGATATTCTACAAACGCAAGCTGTCTTAGTTCATTTCAGGGGTAGGTTAGGGTCACCAGGGAAGGATGACCCCTATGTTTTTGGTACCAATCGATGGTCGTTCAAGGTCATGAGAGGTCAAACTTGAAAAGTGTTCCGCAGCATATCATAATGATCGCTAGCAGGTATGAAATTCATATTTGGTAGGTAGGTGTATTTGTACCATGGACGTGAGATGACCCCTATGTTTTTGGTGTGAGGTCAAGTTCATTTAGGGTCATCATATGGAATCTATATATCTTGGCAACGAAAACATTTAGAGTGATGCTCGTAAAATGGAAAGTTTCTAGTGAAAGTTTTGTTCGTCTGGGAGAATTACATCTGGTGACCAACTGTGACCTTGACCTTTTGACTTTGACCTCATTTCACCTCTGACCTAGTGATGTTGCCTGCTTTTTTTGTATGGCGGGAAGCGTATTGTTAAGACAAACCAAAAAGTCAATGACATTACCATACTACGATTACTTTATCCAAGCTATCCAATGAATGTGGAAGGTCAAGACAGCTAAATCTATAATCTCGGCACGAACTTTTGGCTGACTTCATAATGGAAGTTTGTTCTTCTGGGTGAATACATCTGGTAACCAACTTGGACTTCATTTGACCTATTGACCTTTTGCACCTCATTTGCCTTGACTGTGATTTTGCATGCGTTTTATGTGTTGGCCGACGAGTCTTGTTAAGACAACGACAAAGTCAATGACACTACATACTGCGATACTTTTATCACAAGCTATCTCAATGAAATGTGGAAGGTCAAGAAAGTCTAAAACACTGAAATTTTGATAAATTTGACATTATGCTACTAGCATGATATCTAATGAATGAATAATCATCAAGTTCAAATTAAATGTGGGGATTGGTCCACATGATGAGGCATAACCCTATTGGTTTGGAATCAGGTCAAGGTCATACAAGGTCAACATAGGACCATCTTATATTCTGCCAAGATCATGGTACAGCGGGCGAAAACAGCATATAGCCAACCAACAATATTCCCCAGTGAAGACAGTACAAATCTGGAATGTCATTTTATTGTTATTCCTGATATGTTTGAGTATTGGACTAGCACCAAATATTTCGCCTAGACAAGACATTAAAAATTCTTGAATTGTATTTTATTATTAGCCCCAGTGACCAGCCTATTGTACCTCTGACCAGTCGTGGTGTTGCTACGGGTGGGGTGGCAATGTGGTCTGAACGCACCCCCCCCCCCCTTCCCAGGTTTCAAGGCAGCTATGAAATAATTTAAAAAGTAGCCGTTTGAAGCCTGCATCACTGCATTTATTGAAAATTCATACTTGAGCAAAAACGCCTCTTTGAGTATACCTCCTCTCATTAAGTGTGAACTTTTCGACCACCAAAGTGTTGTGTGCAACTCTTCATAAAATATCGGGGTGCGGTTCCATTCCCCCCTCCCCTCTCCTCTCCCCAATACAAGTATTTCACCCAGTGAAGACAGTACAAATTCTTCATTGTCCATTTTATATTATTCCTGATATGTCCGAGTATTGGACTAGCACCAGTGACCAGCCTATGTATGTATGTATGTACCTCCTGATCAGTAGTGGTCACGTGTTGTATGGGTGCGTGGGAATTGCAAGGCAGTACGCCTCTTTCTAATGCACCACCCCCCCCACCACATCCCCCAGGTTTCATAGGCGAAGCTATGAAAATTGAAAAAGGTAGCCAATTTGAAGCCTGCCATCACTGCCATTCATTGACAAATCCTAATTGCAAGGCAGATACGTTTCTTCTTGCGTATACTTCTATACGATATATGGATATCGATGGGCGGGGGAGACAAACTGGCAATTCTTCCATAGGCGTATATGATATTTACTCGAGGGGAGAATGCCAAGTTTGTTGCTTTACATAATTGAAAACGGTTGATATGATCTTCAAAAATTGAAATTTAACTAGTTATACAGCAGAAATGCACACAGGAAATGTCCTGCTGAATTCCTTTAGACACCCAGTAGCCAGCAATTTATCTCTTAAACCACTTATGCATTGGGTGTGTATACGATAATAAGCCCTTAGTTTGTCTGGTCAACATCCCCAATCCTCAAAAGGATTATTTCTCAAGCTGTGTGTGTGAGACTGCAACGAAGTGAGAAGTAAACAAACGCATAATAAACTTTAGGACTGCCTTGTAGACGTCAGTGTGGAAATGGTACCTGGCACTGGCAAGGCTCAGAGGACTGAGAGGGGTATCAATTATTCTCGTGTGCACTACAGGTATACTGATTATCTGATGTTTACACTTCCCTACGGAATGCGAAAAGCACACTTCAGGTGTGAATGACTTGACAGGCAGGACGACCATTGGTATATTACTGTGATTCATAGAAAGCCCTAATGAGGGGTTAACTGTGGTGTGTGGAGAAGGGGAGTGGGAGGAAGAAGAAAAGCAAGGGTCACGGAAAATCTGAAAGTAAGGAAGGGCACAACATTTTGTGGCATTTTTTGCTTTGAGCAAAGAGGAGGGATTACCCTGTCCATGAGCAAAAAGGATGGCATTACCCTGTACCCCAGGGAAATGGGCAGGGGTTTTTTTTAAGTCTATAAAGTATTCTCTTCTTCCCCAGTGCTCTCTATCTGGTGTGACGTCACGGATGTGGACTATTTGGGAAAAGTGATGGCCAGGATAATAACATGTTAAACAATTGGCAGGAAGTCACATGGATCACATTACTGAGCCCAATAATTCAGCAATGTCGCAACATGGGTAATATACTAGAAAATACAAAGATCTTGTCTGTTCTATTACTATTTGTAGTATTATCGTGCGCCGATATATGGTTATGGGAGGTGTGCATGGGCTGGGGCATATAGTAGAGACATTCCTCAACCCCACAAGTGAGGAGAGAATATGTGATTTGAAAGCCTTGTGAAACGTTGACCCAAAATAGCAATAAGAAATTGAGGGACTGGTAAATGGCTATGATACAGTATTCTGAACAGTTATGCACTGTCAATTGCGACCACCCCTTGTCCCAGACAAGGTGAGTCATTGCCACGTCAACCAAATGATGAACCCTCCGTCCGTGCCTGAAGATAATGGAAAATTGATACACCCAAAGTCACTTTGTGAACGACCAAGACACTTGCTGTACAAATTGAACGATTGACTGGCAATGGACTTACCCCTCAGTCATATTATTGATAAAGAATATGGACAATGACCAACATGCGACACTAGCTATTGGACATGACTGTACCTACAATGACTTAACCTGTCCAGGGTAGTGGAGGGATGCAATTGAGAATATATAGGGGGGGCCGTCTGCACTTCTCTTCCAAACCCATATACCACTAAAAAAAAGATATTTTTCCACATGTTGATGATGTGGTCGTCCGATTCAAAGAAATGCCATCATTCAATCTATCTGATTTGACCACAACCAGTCACATGAGTAATGAAGTTGACTAAAGTGATCCTCTCATTTAGCATTGCTGCAGTCTGCTGACGTAGTGTTACGGTCGCTGGGACTTCCCACACTTAATTTAGAAAAACATTGGACCTCGTGTTAGGACTCGTGACTTTCCTTCACTCTCAAAATATACTTACTTACCAGGTTTATATCAGTATTTCATTTCAATTGCCTCAGAGACTTTTGACCTTGGTCAAGAGCAACAAGTATCTCAAGCTCATGCGCTGAGTACATATTGCAGGTGATCGTTTGGTGTCAAAGTTGGGGGTTTGATTGCAACACACCATCGTGTCAGGTTTGATATAGCTGAGTAAGGGAAAATGTCAGGAAAAAGGCAAGAACTCACTACGCAGAGTGCGTTCTGGTGTCGACACAAAAAGTGCCATTTCGGTGAGGTGGGATCAGAAAACGACATCTGGTGGCGAAGGGCCACCTATAGACGCCGCTTTCTGTAGAACTCAAACATGCTATACCCCTGATACCTAGACAAAATACTTCGATCCCGGAGGAAGCGTATTCATGGTCAATGAAAAGGAACTGGTTTCTTGAAGTGACAAGAACATTTTAGAGTGTTGACTAGAGGGAAGTGGATGCGATGTGTGGTTTTGAATTTCCTCCCCTGTGGCGCACACAGGTATCCGCGCGAAAAATGCACGAACGCCTGTTTACCAATCAATACCTTTCGCCATTTGTGATGCAAATGATATTTTCATAGGTGACCGAGAAATATGAGAGGCAATGATTGGATATAGTGAGTAGGTAAAACAGCAAAAGCCAAAATTGGGCAAAGTATGAATTTTCACTTTTTCAATTTTGCAATTAAAAAATGGCACCAACAGGTAAAAAAAGTATTTCAAAAACGGTTCTCATACTACAATGAGAGCAGCATACCAAACTTTACCTTGATCGGGCCAAAGATTCTGGACTAATCGTGTTCAAAGGCACTTCGTAACTTGACCCTCTGTTGACCTCAGTTGACCAGTACTTCCGCAAAATAATGGTCAATGTTCGCATCGGGAACCCACCACCAAGAAAGAGCACGATAGACACGTGGGGTCGATCTATTGTGATTACAAGACTATACTGGCCAAACCAACAAACTCTCCAATTTCTGCTGTGCGTCACGTACAACTTGCGCGCGCACACACATTGACAGGACTGATATATTCGCAATGATGTCGAGGAATAACAAATGTGAAAAACGTGTTTCATGCTCCAAATCCAAGGAAAAGCTCAGAGATCGGCGCTGAACACATTAATTAGATGGGCCTCGACACACTACATGAATTAGGTGGAGCAAATCAATTTTTAGGCAGAGGTGGGGAAAAGTACCAATTGTTCAATTCAAGTCACATGGTCTGAAAATATGAGAACAAGTCAAGTTCTTAGGCAAACTGAATCAAAGTACCACTCATGGGCAACTCACCAGCATTTTCAACCCGAAGTCACGAGTGCGACTTGCCCTATCTCTGTTTTTAGGGAATCATCTGCAATGGCGTAGCCAGAAATTTCAATCTAGAGAGGGGGAATGTTCTGAAGGTGGCGCATTTATCACTGGTATAAACCTAAGGCTTGTACGATTTTTCTCAGTCAGTATTTGTTCATCGGAGGTGGGGGGGGGTGGGGTCCAGCATCCGTTCCTCTTCTTGGATGTCAGGACTCCATTGTTACATATGGGGGCCTGGTACTCATGTGGAAATTCGGCGATCACGTGGAGCTGAGAATGGGGCCATGTCTGAAATGTCCTAATAAGATTTCTAAAAATGGATATAATATAATTGGCTTCCACTCCTAACCGAGACAAAAAACTAAATGAAGCAAAACCGACAAGAAATAAGTAAATAAGTGCATGTACCAATGCGAAATGGATGCGTAATGAGCACCGCTAATGCATTTATATGGAATGTACTTCCTCAAAAGCATTCATCATACCAACAATATGCATGGCTGCTGCATTTTTCTGATCTCTCCGCATGAACCTATAGTGTGTTTTTCTCTGAACAAATGGTCCTTTTGCGTAAATATTGATTTCTCCAGACCAGACTCCATCGTATCTCCATCCTTCCTGGCTCTCCATAGGCTATAGGATTCCAAGATTGCGTATGATAAAAATCTCTAATTTACGTGAACTGATCGCGCGGGCTAGAGTTTGAATATAGCCTAGATAGTTCGCAAAGATAGATATTGGTTCCACAGAACCAAATATTCATAAATGGAGGCCAATCATACGCTGACTAGGCCTATGCCATGTCATCAAAGGTCATTCAAGGTTACTTATGGACAAAACACAAACTAATATTCTTGGTAACAGGCCAACAACTTAAAGTGACAGTGCTTGGCATTGTTGACCTTTTGGGACAGGGTGTACATCATACAGGGGAAGGCTATTTATAATAAAAAGATCATGGTCATCATGGGTCATTCAAGTCACTTATGGGCATGAATCGCCAAATAATAACGTTTTTCAGCGGCAAATCCAGTGACATTTCTTGGTGTAATTTCATTTTTTCAGACAGGGTGTACATCTTGGAGGGGATTTTTCATGTCGATTGAATATATTTCAGCCATCAAGGCTGTTCAAGGTTAAACAGTCAAGTAGGCCTATTACAGAAGCTTGATAATCATACATCAGAGAATCACTACATATCCTTGTGTTCTTATTCGTGTACATTAAAAACTGAAACCGAAGGAACACGAAAGAAAAAATAGGTCACAGAAGATATTCTCTTCTGATTTCAACAACGGATTATGCTTCCACGAACTAACCGCTTTAAATCGATTCATACAGGCCGATCTCCCCGACTTGGAAGATGTATAGATATCAGTCGACCGAAGTCGTGGTCCCGCCACTGCCAAGAATAATGAATGTAGGCCTCTCCAACAGGGAAACGATTTATCTTTATCACGGAAAAAAGAATCAATATTGAGTAGAGCAAAAGGAACGAAAATTACAAAAATTCGAATTAATTCTTACAAAAGACAATAAGACAGGCTGTTGCAAAACTGGAAGTGAGCCGAGAATTGACTGAATGTTTTGGCTGAGAATTAGTCTAGTTCGGCCATTTCCTCTCAAGTTCCGTTAATCCCGTCGGACCCGTTTTCCCGTCTGACAGGATACCAATTAGGGTGATCGCATAAGAAATTCCCTTCCTTAAACCATTTCTATTTAAGCAACTATTCGAAGTTACAACCTGCTCAAATCCTGTTTAGTGGTCTTATTTTGGTTGGATTGCGATAGGTTGGTGATGGGGCTGGGGGTGGGGGGGGGTGTAATCTCAGTGAGACGCTATAGTTTAGTTGTTCGAACTGGCCGGAATAGATCTCAAAGGTGATTCCGGCCTCTCACTTTTCATACCCTAGCCAAGGATCAACTCCAACTGTTCAGTAAGCCAGTTCGTGGGTGTAGGTGCCACGAACAGTTCGGGGGAATAGACGAAATCCCCCATAAGGAATCGTTACTAACGGCTTATTTTTAAATTGTCACCACTAGTTTGAAAACCTTAAATCTACCAATTTACCCCTGTTTGTCGATGTTATTTGGATAAGTCATAGGGAATCTGTCCACGTTTTGTGTGGCAGGATTTGTAACTTTCGGCAGGGGAGTTTCGAAAGATCGTTCGCACACTGTACGTTCAACAAATCGAACTTCTCTTTGCTCTTGACCTTGCAGTGGCGAGCCGGTTTTTTTCAGTAAGGAGAGGGCGCGACGCAATTTCTAGGGGGCGGCATGTTACCATCTCCGGGAGCGGTACCAACGGTTGGAGCAGAAGCGTAAGGGAAATTTCAGCAAATTGGACCTCCCAGATGGCAGGAAATGGCCGTTCCTGCACTATTCAAGGAGCTTATTTTAGACGAGTTTAGGGGCGGGCGAATAGTAGAGCGGTATCAGTGTCGATTTGCATGCAAGAGGTCCCGGGGTCGAATTCCAGCCGATCCGCACCGGCGTTTTCCAGGAAGTGGCGGTATTTGCGTGCGACTGGCGTGTTCTGGTCGTAAGTCGGGTTCCTGCTGTTGAGCGTGGGCTTGGTAATTTCGGGAGGTTGTTTCGGGGGCACTTGCAATAGGTTCGTAGGTCGGCTGGGAGGCAGTCCGCGTCGACACATCTTCGCTCCTCCAGGTTCTGAGGAAGGTGGTCAGGTCTGGAGTTCACTGATCGTACGGCGGATGGGGACGTAAATTGCGGTACCGGGAGCAGGGATTGGTGTCACTCGCTCGATATCAGCTGAGCACTAGTCGAGAAGAGAAGGCGAATTGTCGCCGGTGCTAATCCACGATCAAAAATTCGTAGGGTTCCACGAGAGTCACATTGGCTTCTGATCTGTAGCCATCCAATCAGTGATGCCTGGACTCGCCCACGTTTTCGTCTTTTGAGATGGTTGGCAGGAAATCGCCCCACATCTCCACAAAGTAGCCAAAGTAAATTTCCTTGCAAATTCACGTTCAGTAGGCCACGAAGGACGGGACATATACTATTGCGCGCGGAGCGCGTAAGTTCTGCCACATTTTGGGGTCAATCAAGAAAAGAAGTGCACTCAGTATAGAATATTTGAAGTACTCTTTCACTTGGCTTTTTTTGGGGGGTCCAAGAAGCAACTACTGTCATATATCTCATGGCGGGGGATCTTGTGGAAACAATTTTCATTTCAGCGGCTGTTGAATGCCATTTGGTGCGATATAGCACACCGAAAAAAATTATTCCGTTCCAAAAAATTATTTTGTATTCTCACCTAGCAGTCTCTAATTTTCTGGCAGTTGCAGGGGCGTGATGTAGGGTGTAAATATGAAAACACCTAAACATGCCAGGCCCGGTCGGGAATTATTTGCGTTTCACCTGCAGATCTTATGGTGCAATAGAACACTGAAACCAGGACGCGCAGAGGGGAGACCATGCTGGGGGGACCCACTTCTCGCGTCCCAAATTTGCACTATAGTTTATCAAAACGTATTCTTGGAGGCGGTAGCATTTTCACCTTCCAGGGCTTCCGGGACCTCTTAGGTCCTTGTACTTGGGGGCAGTATAGGGGTTTGAAACTTACAGTACAAACATACATGGCTACCGTGAAGGTCCATTAAAGACGCATCTGTGCCCCCGACCTGTATAGGGAACCATGCCCAATGTGATCAAGGTGTGATGTGATTCCACACCTAACGGCCGACCAATATCACCAAATTTTATCGGGGATTGAAAAAACTCTCAAATACATCTAGGCCCCAGATTCCTTACCAGTATTACGAACCTGGACAAATTCCAGTCTTGATATTCTCCATCTGTCCTAGTACTAAAAATTTAGCACGCAGGACGTAAAGAAGCGGCATTGCAGTGGACGTGTAGGAACGAAAATTTGAGGTGAGGGCTGAGATGTAGTTGTAGACGCGACAATGGGGTGGGGGGGGGGTCTTTGGAAATTTTGCATTTCAGATAGCTAGATGCAACACCTGGTGCAATATGCACACTTATAACACCCATTCCATTTGGGGGAAAAGTCAAATTTCACGATTACGACTTTCTTGGTGATCCACATTTTTTTCTTTACCAAAATGTTGAAGAAAACAAGGGACTGGAGGGTTGATTCAATCACAATTCTGGACTAAATATGCCTACATCTGTTTAACAGATGTCCATGTTGACATAGTGCGGATGCTATGATTTAGGGACGTTGTCACAGTCACCCACCCATAAAATCTCTGGGACTCACTATTATGTAGGTGTTGCTGGTGATTACTCACAATCGCCTTGATATAAAGCCTTGACGCAAAGTTCCCGGGAATCCACAGTAAGGTGGCAACACACACGAAAAAGCTTGATGAACACGTATAAGTGTTTAGTAGCCTGACGACGGTTATGGTTGAAACGCGAATTTATCTTTGTTAAAGCGCCCTGGATGGCGTTGAACGCATGGAATACCTTGGTTAGTTTTTAAGGGATAAGAAATCATTGAAAAAATTTCGGCAGGAGGCGCTTATTTTGGCCGGAAATTGAGGATTTGCGGGCGATTACGTAACCGTTCGACGTCATTATAACCTATAACCCGGATTACGGGTGGTTACATAACGTTCTGACGCCTCATTATAACCTATATGACCCGGATTTTAGGGCGATTACGTAATCGTTCTGACGTCTTATAACCTCTGACCCGAGGTCGAGGTCATATTGACGAAACAACAACAACAAAAAACCACGACAACAACAACAAAACAATAACAACAGAACAATAACAATGACAACAACAATAATAACAACAAACAACAAGTCGGACAGCACAAATTGCCCCGACTTGGACGCGTCGTTAGGCTTGCACCGCACATCGTTACGTGGGCGCGGCGCCTGCTATGGCATGAGGACGCGCGTGGTATGTACAGTGCGGGAGCGAAGGCTTCAATTGAATTGAAATGATTGAATCACCGACAATTACAATACCGCAAGCGTCAATAGAACGAAGTTCTGGACTTACGAAGCGGTAATAGTATTTGGAGGCCGTTTTAGATTACGGTGGTTACCTGACTACTCTTAGTAGGCTGATGAAGTGAAGGCTCCGACCTTAGGCTTAGGGTAGCCTAACCGTTAGGCCCTCATGCTTGCCGCCTAGCCGAGCGACATAAAAAAAATTCACATTACAAATCGACAAATTACGGTTTACACAGTCCGCAAGACTGAAAGAGCCTAAAACACTATCCAGGCAATCTCAATTCGCGAAGCCTTACTTAGGACTATCTTATTGTAAGGGTGTGAATATGAAGGTGGAGTACAATGAATAGGATAGGCTTTGTACTGCCTAAGGTTGTATGGCCATAATGTTCCGCCATCACTGGCCATTGGGAATTGGAAAAAAGGATGTAGGGTGTGGCAAGTCAGTCAAATGAGTGACGAAGTTGAAAGCCTACATACAGTCTATGCCACCGCGATCTTGGTTGTGAAGTAACTAAAGGGCTGAACAAACTTTCCATTGTGGTCGACCAGTAATAAAAATATTGTGCTTGTCTTCACTTAACTTCACAGTACATGTAAAGAAGAAAATCACACAAAGCTGATTTAGTGCTGTTTTTATAACTCTAATGAGGTGTTTTCGGCTGACAAAGTCACGTCAGCGTAACATTTACTGTCCACGTGAAAAAATCCCCAAATTGTCATTGGTGCTTTTAAACACCTAGAAAAATATGTAATGATATGATGATTAGTTCCTTCTTAACATCACAAATAGGGTATTATGAAATGGAAATAGAAACCTATCTATAGGTGAGAGGATGCATTCCCGTTAGGTAAGGGAATGCTCTCACCACCAGACATCTCAGCAGATTCTCCCATCGGCAAGTTTACAGCGATATATTCTCTGTATATTAAGCAAACTGAATTGCCCTCCAGACAAAAAGGCATCGTGTAAAGAGGCAGGCCTTTAACCAACACTTGAAGTGTTGGGGCAGGGCCGACCTTTCACGGTGCGGGATTAAATTATGGATGCAGAAGTAAAATTTTAAGCCTAGACTGCTTTCAACGTTTAACTATTATAATACTAGTCACTCTACAAAACATGCCATAATCCCTGGCGTTAGCTAGCATGGGATGGAATCCTCGTCACCAATGTCTTTCAAAACTTATATAACAAGATGATAATCACACAAGGCGAAGTAATGACATGTTGCCAACAATGTCAATTCGCACAGCTTTTCTCCAACCCCGCAGATGGTAGGTTCTGCTTGAAAGGGAGTCCACAGCGATAGGTTCCTTCCTACATAACGTACACTATCTGTCATATATTGAATCACCCATATAACTCGCCATGACCACACCGCAATGAAGGCTTAAATTCTGGTTCCGAACTCTGGATTAAGTTTCATGTTTGTGAAATGGAGGAAGATCGATTAATCACAGAAAGAGGTAACTGGCAGCAGCCTAATACATGCCCGGAATTGTACTCAACTCCCGCAGGGGCCAATTTTAACACCTGGGAATAGAGGAACAATGAAGGTGAAGCACCTTGCCCAAGGGCACGACGGAAAAGCTGTTCGGTTTGTGGGATTCAAACTTATGTTCCCGCAATTGGCAGTAATGGAGCTCTACTGACTGAGCTAATCCGTCTCCGATCCAATTAAGGATTGAAGAAACATCTCTGACATATTTGGTAATTAGTTCTAAGAGAAAACTTTTGTTTATGTAAATCATGAAATAATATTTATTTACTGCTAATTGTACTGATCCCAGTTTTTAATGTAAGACTGACAATTTTCTTTTAATCTCCTCTGCGACTTGCAGACAGAAAATGTATAATAACAAAAAATCAGTAAAAAAAATGAAAATATGGAGAGCGTAGAATCCCTGTGGGGCTTTGCAGTCGTCCAGTCCATGAAAAAAACATTATTCGGACACTTATTATAATAAAATTAACAGTGTAAAGTGAACACCCCTCACCCCCACAAAAAATAACTATGTTCATTCATAACCTATAGACACCTAATTCCCATAAATCATCTGTACAGTATTTGGAATTCGGAATGATTTTCAAGATGTCAAGCTGTCTATGGGGCCAATTGCAAGATGACACATTACTTTAACATTCTTTTGAAACTGCTACCTTTTACACAGACAGCTCCCTCTCTTAACAAACAACAATGTACCTGTAGCTTACGGACAATGAAATCACTAGTATGCAGCTACTAATAAAACCATAAAGTGCAGGGAATAAGCCCACGTCCATAGGCAGATTCAACTCTCGGTAAATGGGCTAAGGAATACACATCCAGATTATCGTATGTGGAAGAATACTCATTCGCAGCGACCAGTGCATGTGCTGTCATTCCGTGTGCAGCTGCTACATACACAATAATCAGTGTACTGGGCTTTGTGGCATCCGTACATACACGCAGAGCTTTGAGTAATGCGAATATAATTCGAGGTTCTTAGCGATCGTGCCCGTGGAAGTGAAGTGTGGAGGATAACATAAATTAATGCGAATTATAGCCTATGATAATTTCTAATAATTTGTGGAATAAAAAAAGGGGTTTTCTGCCTTGGGAAGTGGGGGGCGGAATGATACTTTCGCCCTCCACGATTTTGAGTGGAGGGGAGCTGGTTCCCCCAGCCCCCCGGTTCGTACGCCCTTGCTGCATTGTGACCATACACTGTGCCCGGTGACGTCACAGTACGGAAATTAGGCGAAGCGTGGTTGTCGACTTTACAGTTGTCACTACTACTGTACAAGCACCTATTTACTCGCCATAGAGAATATGAGATAGCCTTTACGGCCATGACATTGCGGAGTAGGCGTAACCTGGTTATCGCGAGAAAATGTGACCTGTTGGAAATTGGTAGGCCTAAGGTTGTGGAAGGAGGCAGGACGCGTATGTTAGTTCAATGTGCCAATAACCTATTTCAATTTTAAGCATAAAACACACTCGGCGTTTTTTTTTTGGGGGGGAGGGGGTTGAAGCACATCGGGGGGGGGCTTGAGCCCCAAAGACCCCCCCCCCACTTAGGACCGGCGCCTGCAGTTTCATCTTTCGCGCAGTTATGACTCATGAGAGCACCTTGGACAGAACATAGCCTATTTCGCGCGTAGCGCAACGCTTTTTCTCAGAAACAGATTCAAAATTGGCCCTTTTCGTGTTCACATGCGCACATGACTCGTATTGTAAGAGGTTTTTATTTTTTTTTTTCACATATGACAAACACATACATGACACCCCCAATTTCTTTCTCAGTGGGGGCGCCGGGGGGACGGACTTTCATGGGGTGGCTCCACGCCCCCCCCCCCCCCCCTCCCTCCCGTAGCACTGCCAATTGACCTTTGACACAATATCATTATCATCTCATTAAACTGTAACCACTAGCAGGCTTATAACGTACTCGTGCTGTAGAGTGATCATTCAATCATTTCACAAGTGCGATGATTATCGTTTCGACTTATTGATAAGCTCGTGATTGGTTATCGAATAAACTGTCGCCAAGAATGCCCTTCCTTCCTTTGCCGAAGCTTTTTCAGTTACTGAATCCATTTGGAGTTTCCCGAGTTTCGGATATATCGGTGTGATAAACAGAGAGATACGGGATAGTAACAACATGCCCAACCTCGCTCGACCTTCTGTACGGGCGCGCGCGGGCCCTTGACCTTGATCTCTCAGAGTGCACGTCACACACGTTTCATTTCGATTCATTCAGTTTCATGCTCGGTAAAGTAAGTCCGCGTAATCGTGTTTAAATCAACCAGTGAACATTCTCAGTTTGTCAAATGGCTTGCCGATAATGTTTTTCAGTTGCCGAGTCTGTTCCGCAGCTTTTCATTTAGAGTTTTTCGGAAAAAGAGAACGGTCCAGTTGACCCCAAGGCTGGGATCGATTGATTAATCAATTGATTGCTCGATTACGTAAAGTACAATAACACAACCTAGTGTTGAAGGCCATGGTTATGTCAACTATTTTTGCATTAAACTAGACGGGTAAAAAAAGAGGACATATAAAAACCCCACACGGACCCATCCCCAAATTTTGGATGTTCTAGCATGTTTGCCACTGTCAGCTTGTTGAGATATTTTCAGATGTAAACTCTGGGGGAAAGTCCAGGAATCTATACATCACGGAGGGACAATGCCTGAATGTAAAGGCCTGCCCATAACCCACACAGAGCACTGCTGCAGTTTTACGTCTGGAAAGGTTTTTTTTTTTCGAAATGAAGAGATTATTCTCTAAAATTTCGTGAACGAATTTGTAGGTTCTCGTTCGGATTTCATCCAAGTTTGTTTTGTATGAGATTTTCGAAAGTGCATTTTTTCATCAACTAATGACTCCGTGTTATGAAGGGAACCTGTTGCTTTCCCCTGTAATGTCACATGGCAAATTTGGCAATAGCTAATTGTGCTTAACGTTACACTCGTAATAGACTGTCAATTCGGTCTGGAAGCTCAACTGTCATAATGTATAAGATAGAAATACCACAAGTTTCAGTCATTTTAAACATGATCAGGTCTTTTGAGTATAATTTCCACTCCATGATAAATTGTGTTTCAGAAAAACTAAACACTATTTCGTCACGGAAACTCACTGAATAGCTGGTCAATGTTCAACACGATGACAAATCATGATAGGTTTGTACTGTATTTGAGTTTTAAACATTATACAGAAAAGATGCTAAATATGTCGGAATGTTTAAAATTTGTTGCCAAGAGTTTGATAATAAAAGTATCAGTGATTGTCTTCCTAACGTCAACTGGTCGATTGCGTATCGTATATCGTAGCACTAACACACAGGGTTCCATAGTAATTGAAAAGATCCAATGCTCGTGAGGTATCGAACCGCGTAGCCTGCCCAGTGGCGTCGTGCCCATGGCCAACCGTTCGAAAAGGAAAAGGCGTTTATAGGGAAACAAACATACACTGACCACATCTGGAAAGGGGCTGAAAAAAAAGAGCGTGGTGGATATACATAAACCAATTCAGCAGATAGGCTATAGGACAAGTTACCATATCTGGCCATTTACTTTAAGGTTTAAGTGGGTGAGGAAAATGGAAATGCGAACAACGAAACACTAGTGAAAAATTAGTCTTGGGGTTGAAAAAATTTTATTAGTCACTTGGGTAATGGGGAGGTTCTTCTGACACCCCCCCCCCCCCTCGTGGGTACGCCACTAACTGTTGAACCTGTCGCCCTGTGTTACACATCTGCATACGGTGGGGGTAAATTTTTTGATACCTGGCGGGTGTATGACCAATATGAGCATATGATATGCACCGTGTGAATCAGGGCACGTAGCACATGGTGTGACAACGTACTGGTATATGAATGGTAGCAATCCGTCCTTCCTCAGTTCGTGTATACACGGTATGAAAACATAGCACACGATACAGATTGCTGTACATATTCCTTTCGAATAAAAAGAAATCCTCGTTAGTGTCATATTCATCACGTTACGCAGTGGCTTCATTTTAATGATGTATCATTTTTAGGTTTTAGATTCGTAGATGGTCATGGGGCGTATATTTTTGGTACTTCCATCGCGTTTTAGTAACGGTCTAATCAAATCTCAAGTGTGTTCAATGTAGCCTGGTGTAATAATCGTTCTTTGAAAGTACCCCGCAATTCTTACAGCTATAGGAGGTTTAGTCGCCATCCTGTGGGTTTCTATTTTAGATGTCGTCCTCCAGGTTGTCCGGTTCGTTCTACATAATTGCCTGATACTTATTATCAGAACATTTGTGTTATTTCTATATTTTCGCCTATAGAAATGGCTTGAAAGGAAATTACATTCAGTCAGAGATGAAAGTTAAAAGCTTAGAAACTTACATTAATAACTTTGTTAGCGCAAGAATTTCTTTTTTCTGTTTAGGGAATTGAAGAGGCATATAAAAAACGTCTCCACAACACCCGGCGAATAAGGGACTAGGCGTTCACATGACGTCACTACAAATTATTCTCGCTGTACGTCGATACTAATTGATTGAATATATGTATTGTGACGCGTACCACTGGTCGATATAGGACTGCAGTGGAAACGATTTTTCGATTCCTGTCTGTGAAGTTGAGAAATCTATATGTGTCATGATGTGTGTGTGTATGTGCGTGCAGGGACGTGGCTAGGGTCTGACGATGGGGGGAGGGGGGGGGGGGGGTAAGGTTAAATTTAAAGTTTAATTTGGTAGGGTAAAATCTACGAAAGTCCAACTAGAAAACAAAAAATCACACTGAAACTAAGGAGCATCCGGGAGGGGCGCAGACATTTGAAAGGGGGGTGGGTGAATGTTGATAAATAATATCAAAGCGCACACGTGATCATAGGCTGGCGCGAGTGGTTACAAGGGAAAAGGTTTGGGATGTACAAGCCGCCCAGACGGCTGTGGAAATTAACTTACACGGGCGCCGTTGGAGGCTGCATGTACCAAGCTTTAAACATGGGTTACGAACATGGCGAATTGGGACATTTGGCGGCCTTCGGTCCTATCGCTTCCTCGACTCAGCTTTTGGCCAGAATGTTAAAAATTGCCTGCGGAGACGCGCGCAAAATTTGTTTTCCCGGCACATCTGAAACAAAAAAATCGGATTTTCAGCGAAAATGTTGGACATGGAGGGGTTTGTTTCCAAAAAAAAAAAAAACTATTAGCTTCTACTGTCCCACCAAGATTATAAAACGTCCCATGGCCGCGGGAGGAGAGCCATTCCGAGTAGCGCGCGCGCAGTTCTCTGAAAAAAAAAAATGTTTGGTTGTACAAGCCCGCCCAGATGGCTGAAATTAACTACCCGGCGTTTTAGGCTGCATGTACCAAGCTGTAAAACATGGGTATCGAACATGGATAATTTGACATTTTGTCGGACCTCGTCCTATCGCTTCCTCGACTTCAGCCATTTTTGGCCAGATGTGTTACAAACAATTGCGCGGGGATGCGGCGCAATGGTTTCCGGCACATCTGAAAAAATCAGATCTCAGCAAAAATTTTGGGCACATTTAGTCAGCCTCGTATAATCTACTGTCCCAACCAAGATATAAACGTCATGGCCGGGAGAGCCATTCCGAGTAGCGCGCGCAGTTCTTGAAAAAAAAAAAAAACACCTGTGAAAACCAGGCGTTGATAGCTTAGGTACAAGGGAGGGAGAAAAATCAGTAACGACGGAGGCTAATTATCCCCCTAAGTGTATAAAACTCCATTTGGAACCTTGATTCGGAAAGTGGTGAGACTGATAGTTCTTTTCAATCTGGGTAGCTTCCTAAAACTGGATGAAGACCATTTTTTGGTACTTGAGGCCAGAGAGACCGATTCGGTTTAAGAGTGTTGTCCCTATTGGTGCCCCAGTGGTTGCTCATGTGTATATTTCCTAACTGGCCTTCATTGTGATTGTAAAGTGCCAATAGTGATTTGGAGGAGTTTACAGCGTTAAACTGAAATTTCCAAACTACGCGTTCTTCTGTACATGCAGACCAGCCCAAGTTGCTAACAACGCTGACGCGGAGCCGAAAAAAAAAAGCCCAAACATACCCCCGATTATACATATTAGACTCTTTTCTTGGTTTAGAGTTGTGGGTACGCCAAGTTGGAATTCCCCGAGGGGAAATTAACCTTGTCTTCAATTGAAGTCTTGAATATAAAAACATATGACTTTAATTTGCCAAAACTACCATTTCAACTGATTATGGATTTCAATACAGGGGCCAGAGCCTTGCGGGGAGCAAAAAATTATTTGCCAAAAAATTACCTTCTTGATGCCAAATTGACAAAAATTCACAAAAATAAAAATAATTTGTCTTAGTTTGTGAAAATCTTTGCTCTCCGTGGGAATTTATCACTAAGCTACCTTTCATAAAATTAAGACTGGTCACAAGATTGCCATGCTCCCCTGTCGGGAAGGCCTTCCCCTCCCCATCGGGGACTCTGTCAATCTCGTCGGGAGCCCGAGTGGGTACCCGGGTACGCGGTTGTTTTGTTGGTGTTGTTGATTGTGGGTCTGTTTTGTGTAACATTTTTACACACCCCGAGGAGGGCCTATTGCCCCCCGAACCAAGTAGTGATAAGGATTTTTAACTTTCTTTATAACGAAAATTCCATTATTCAGTCCAAAATTTTCGGAGCGCTTCGCGCGCCTATAGTCAGGAAACGTCAGCGAGCCGGGTGGGTGTGTGTGGGGGGGGGTGGGGGGGTCTCACCCCCAAAAAATGGTTCAGACGCGACCTTGCATGGAATTTTCGAATATCCAGGGGGGGAAATTTCTGACAGATCGTCCGATTGTATATTTTACGACGAGGCCAATCAATTTTTGTAAATTTTCCGACTCGACCAAAAGGAATATGTCGTATTCATGTACCAAACAGTGAAATACAATTACAAACAAATAGAATTGTATTTTTTTTTTTATCAATACCCAGATAATGTTCAAAAATTTTGCGCGCTTCGCGCCGCATTAAATTACTTTTTCCTTCAATTAAACGCATATTTACAACGGACCGCCGTGAGTGGCGTCGGTAGTGTTATGACAATCAATTGTGTCTAGTCACGATTAGAGATTTGGGTAGGGATTAGATTCGCCAACAACCAATACGGAAAAAAAAAAAAAAGCTTTTAAAAATCTGCGAAATTGACCCACAAGCGTTATTTTACATTAGGCTAGCGCAATTTTGTAAATCTGCATGGGACTGAAATATAAAATATTGCGTTCATGGATAGTCAGCTGAATGGCGGGAAATACGAGGATCCTGTTTCTCCAGATGTGCCGGGGGGACCCCCACCCCAACAAAAAAAAAAAAAAAATTGCGCGCTTCGAGTGCTGCACTGTTAAATTAGTAGGATCAGGAACTGTTGAAAATTAAGTTAAGTAGGGGCAGAGATAGACGATAGGTTGACAAAAATGTTCCAATTGCCCATCGATTACAAAAATTTTGATCACAAAGTGAATAAGTTTGGCAGCACAAAAAGCCTGGGAGAGTTCATTCCGGCATCATGGGGGGCTTGCGCAACCAAAATCTCTGGGCGCTCCGCGCCAAACCAAATAGTGGCGCTACGCTTAGAGAGTATTATTGGTCCTACTATGAGAAAGGTTCTCTACTCCCTGTGCCCCCCAGTATTATTATAAAAAGTATGGAGACGCAACTGGTGACTCATTCGGACTGGCCAAAATTGATGATAGAATGCCACTTGAAAAAAAACGCGAAAAAAAAGGGGGCGCACGGGGGAGCGGTTACTATACTTCCGGTTTGGCCCACATCCAAAAAGTCGGGCCCAAATTTGTTCGCCCTTCTAAATTGGAATGGTCCCCGTATGCTCTATGTTGGCGGTCTCCGCTGTCAGGTGAGAATTACACCCACACCAAAAGAAGAGGCTACTTACTGGTCGTGGAGCTCAGTACAATTTGCCAGAAAAAATCACACCCAAGATCCCTGAGTAGGCAAGTCGCATCTAAGGACGTGAGACTGCACAATTATTTCTGGAAGCGATGTTCTCCCCTGTGAATGTGTAGGAGTGTCATAATGCATCCAAATGATCTAAGGCAACTGAAATGCAAAAATCTCTAGAGTGGGAGGAGGGGGGGGGGGGGGGGGGGGGGGGAGGCCTCGGCGGTCCTCCCTCGCCAAAATTTTTCTGGAATGAAGTGAGCTTTTTGGAGTGCTGTATTGGACCAAATTGCATCTACGGTCACGGGAAATGCAAAAATCTTCCAGAGGGGAGGGGGACCCCCCTCCCCTTAGACCCATTCCCCCAGGCCATTATCAAACTTCGCATTCCCGCTCAAAATTGTGATGTTCGTACCGGGGCACTGATTGTAATTAAACATCGCATGCTGTCAGTCGGTTGTCAGTCGGAGCTTGTGGCAACCAGCCGTCCACTACCCTTCCAACTTCCAAATACCGAGAGTGCCACTAAGGCCAGTCTGAATTGCCACTATAAATACAATGGTATCTATAGAGAGTAGGCCTACAGTTATATGCGTTGCGTCACTTGTGTATCTTACTCGAGTTGGAGTCGAGTCCCATCTCCAGTGCATTAGGTGGAGTCCACAGTCAATTCCCCGAAAACAGTTCTCAGATGAGATTGGCCTCAACTTACTCACTTCACTGAACTCTATATCTGTGAACTCTCGGTCCGATTGATACATTTTCACCAAAAGTTGGACAAAACCCTTTAAAATAAAAATGGCCGGGAGCCCCCCAGAGGACAAAAAAAGGGAACGACCGCAAAAAAAATGCTCCTTCGGTATAGGGGGGTAGGGTGAGTTGGGAAAAAAAATGAAATATATGACAGTTGGAATTTTTCACTTCTTCACCCCCCCCCCTCTCCAATCATTATGACCCTAGCTACGTCCCTGCTCAATTTGCTGTGAATATGCTCAAGTATTCTCGACCGAGTTCATGCATGACCACCTCATATCTTCATACAGCATACAAAAAAATTTAAAAAGTTGGGAAAAAGTATTCAAAAAAGGAAAATATAAAAAAATGAGCTTGACATAGGGGTAGGGTAAGGCTCGTCGGGGAACCTGAAACCCCCGTCGGGGAAATCGGACCCCCCGTCGGGGAAATCCTGGCGCCACCACTGCTGTGTGCACGTGTGTGTGTGTACCTGCGTGTATGTGAAGTGCACTCAAGTGCGAAGCTCTAGCAAAAACGACACAGTGTAGGAAGGGTTGCCTGGCGTTTGGCAATTGATCGGTGTAGCTCAGAGACTGACTTTTTGTTTTCTCTATTTATCCTCATTTACGCTGTACTATACCTCTCGATTTAAAAGAAGAATAGCTACTGCATTTATTACCTCCCAGACTACAGGGGGATCAATGGACCGACTACTCGTTGAACATATATTTACGTCACTGCTATTTGACCATAGAGGCCCTATGTCTGTTCAGTGCCGCACAGATTCAGACTGTGATACGTAAATAGTCTTGTTCAAGACTCGATGAACTCATATTGCAACCAGCAACCATTTATGTTTATGTGATATCGAACGTGTATAGCTACAACTACTGCACCTATACAGATCCATGGGAATAACCTCGACATCGATTGTGCTGAGGGTTACACCCCTGATATGTACATAAATCAAACTAGAGGGTGTACTACGCGTAGTAGGGCGATTTTAAAGACACTGTAAACTGTACTAGCTCTCATGTTGCATGTCTCTGTGTTTCAGTAAAACCGCATCCCTTGCCCTCACGCGGAATTGCAATCCTCATATAGTCAATATCGCATCCTACCCACCAGACCGGCAGTCTTATTGCCCCTCTATTGTTGTTCTGTGCAGTCGGGTAGTTTCTAAATCAACGGCGAAACCCACGAGTACAATCAACAAACAAAATCTTTAATTCGACGTTTTCCTGCCCACATTTCCTGACGCTTTCCTCATCGGCGGAGTGGGAGAATGGCCCCTATCGAAGAGAAGGGTGTACGTTCTCCCTTACCCCACCTCGTCTCCTTCCCCGGCAATTCCGCAGCCCTTTCATTCAACAAGGTTAATAGCAGATATACGGTAATGATCTAGCGCTATTTTAATTTCAAACCCTTTACTCCATGAAGCCTTAGAAAAAAGCTAATCCGGAAACAGTCACTAGTTCATTGTTTATGTTAGACTGGTTGCCAATATTAAAACGGATATATCCCACTAGCATTCTTGCAAGTTTCGCAACTATTGATCCCGGATGTTTCAAGACAAAATTGGATGAGAAGAAATAACATACAATAACATGTATTTATCAACGAGGCATGCATGTAGACCACGACTGGGTCTGCACGATGAAGGCTATAGCTATGTGTACTATCATAGATAGATAGTAGATAGATAGATAGTAGATAGATAGATAGATAGATAGTAGATAGATAGATAGTAGATAGATAGATAGATGATAGATATTATTCACTGTACCAACTCGTCACGCATATCACAGAAATCGGGCAACGATGACACTAAATAATACAAATGTGGAAATACAACAGTACAGAGTGCAAATAATCAATGGAATACAAAAATACAACACACAAGAAAAAAGAAAGGATACTCTGTAAGGTCTCACGACTGAAATACCCTATTACACTTACTTTAATAACTTATCATGTTTGTAATTTCCGAATTAAATCATTTTTCTAAACCGACGAAGGACAACTCGGCATTTTCCTCCCGCAAAAAAATTGTTAACGGGCAATCAAGTAAGACACGTGCTTCTGTTTGCACCACAGGGCCGCACCTGCACAAACGGTCTTCCCTGGCGATTCTAGACCACCTTCCCATTTCAATAATAAACTGTGAGATGACGTTCTAATCCGTGTAAAATGCACCCTCTCATGATCAGGTACCTCAAACGTGGGGTCGGTATAAATACGATGTACTGTCAGTATGGGTTAATACATTCTCTATAGGGACAATTTTCGACCCATTCTTCCTCATAAACATGGTCTGATTTCTTCGCTAGGATTACACTAACGATTCATGGACTGACGGTAAAACTTATACCTTCGTTGTGGTCACATAACTTCCACACAAGCCAAAAGGGATCGTCAACCAGCATATTCTCGGAGACAATAACTAGTTATTGTCTCTACTGAGCAGTTTGAACCCTAAATGAAAGACGGGGGAACCTTGCCTTCTGACCAAAACAAATCAAGTTAGGGTTGACTTCCGAACACCCAACATTACTTTTACAGGCATCATACGTGCTTTCTAAACTCCCACATTCACTGCACAGCCAGACTCACAACTATATACAGCAAAGCTGGCAGGAACGCGGATTCGAAAATTTTACGTTTAGCCCAAATAGGAAAGTCAACATTTTTCTCAACAAAAGCCCCAAACTTCCAAGCATGGCATTGTTTATCTTTACAGTGCTTTTGAATTGAACTATCACCTTGCCATCCTGAGTGGAGGCAGCACCCAGATAAACATACGAATCACACTTCTTAATTTCTTACCCACCCACAATAAAAGACTGTTTATCCAATTCTGTCCCATTTATGACCATGAATTCAGTTTTTGATCGATTAGCAACCATCCCCGAACGCTCACAATAATCCATCAAAATACTAAATTTTTCAACACATTTATCCCGACTAATTGCCAACAAAACAGTATCATCATTAAGAGCAGCGAGTGTAGCCACTCTAAATTCCCATCTAATCCACACCGATCCTTCAATTTGGTTCACATGAAGGTGAATAAGAAGCAGCTCGTAGGACTACATTGACGTAGACCAATACACGCACAAATCAGGGCAGTACCCAAAATAAAACGCGTATCGGAATAACACGCCGCAATAGCGACTAACATACCGGCACCGCAACCCAATAACTGTTATAAAAACGGTTATCAACCCATTACGTGGGGCACTCTTGTCGTATGCTTTGGAAACATCAATAAACGTAACATATAACTTCTTCCGTTTACACTTTGCAAAATCAAAAGCAAACGCATAATAAGAATTTGCTCTACACACCCTCGCCCACGCTGACCCCCCTGCTTGTTCTTTAGTTAAACCAATGCTCCAAACGCCAAAGTATAAGATGGTATCATAAAGTTTTGCTACACTATCCATAATACTTATTCCCTGGTAATTACCACAAACCCTCTCTCCCCTTTTTTGAACATGACAATAAGCCGAGGAAAAGCCCAAGTCCCTGGCATTTGATGGGTCGTAAAGACAATATTAAACAAGATCGTAAACGACAAGACCCACTGAATCGGCAACCATTTCAGAATACCCGGGGGAACTCCAGGAGGGTCCACCACTTGTATCAGTCTTCAATGTCTTTATTGCATTTTCCACCTCCACAGGGGAAATAGGGTCGTCCAATATCGGGACATATGGGCAATTGTCATACAATGAACAAGTATGAATACAGCATCTTCAGTTACGCGCTGCCTAGCAAGTGAATACTGCATACGATTGATAAAATATTAGTGCAAGCACATGATAATACCCACCCGTTCGGGGCAGCCCCACGAGACGAAGGTCCACGAGACCGCGGCCCACGAGACGACGGCCCACAAGACCGAAGACCGAAAGTGAGAAAGGGTCCGCGAGATCAAAGTGAGAAAGAGTCCGCGATACCGAAAATGTAAGGCTGAGTTCAACGAGACCGAAATTCGTATAAAGAGTCGCGAGACCGAAGGTCCGCGAGAGCGAAAGTGATAACTTCCCGTTATAGTTGTATCATTCCGCCGTTCTGATACGCTCCAGTTAATTAACTCTTAGAATGGCGGTAAGGCTACTTACGGTGACCATCTGACCATGTAACCATGCAACAGTATGATTGATTTTGTAGCTCATACAAATGCATGCACTGGTGCTCGTTGTGGAGATGGGATATATGATCTACCTGAAGGAGGGCGACCATCTGGGGTTCAGAAAGTTTAGGTGGAGGATCATTTAGGGATAATTCCAGTCATGAATCTCCCTTAAACCTACAGATTAGGTTTGCACGCCCCCCATTAATGATATGACCGCCCCGCATGCACACGGGCAACCGGTTTTCCCTGTTGCTTTGAGCTTTACGTCAACGCCACGCCTACACCCAGGCGCGGCGGAATGTATTTTGTATTGGGGGGCGAAGTGGATGTACTTATCTAAGCGTAGCGCCACCATTGGTTGGCGCGAAGCGTACAAGAAAGTTTTGGAGTTTCCAGGCCTCTAGATGGCCGGAAACGGCATTTGCCGAGTGGCCTGTGTACAAATATCTAGGCATAAACTACAGGTCTCATGTGTGAAATTGCATGAATATCAAGAACAAATCAGAGAAAAAATGCAATTTGAATATAAGTTTTAATACAAGTTGAATAAAATGTCACTCCGTACAAGAAATTCATTTGATCCAGTCTTTTACATTTGAAACACCCTTTCTAAGTATGGTACGTGTTGACAGGTCGAGATGCGCAGTCGTTTCCGTGAATGTATAGCTATGCCAATGTGTATATATTTAAGCTATGTTAAACAACACATTTGAAATTGCAAAATTTGAAGATTGACCGACCAAAGTAATCCTTACACTGTCGTGGGTGAGGGTGATCCCACCGAAATTTTTATTCTTGAAATTTGGTATGCTCTTTTGCTGAAATATAGCCTACCAAATTCACGTACATCAACTACATACCATTTTTCAAAATGGATACTTTTCATAATAGTTACTCAATTTTTACATATTCTTAAGTCATCTGAAGAATGAAGCATGAAGCACATGCTGAGTAGAACATGTTTTTGTCTCGAATTAATTCGAAATAGTTTCAGCCTTCGTTAATCACGTGACAAGGCATAATACCAGCGAAATAAATACAAGGAAATAGTACTGCACCACTAGTGTTTATAATGCGTAGCCTATATATACACCGAAGCGTACAATTGTTAAATTCATTTTAATGGCCATCTGACTTAGGTCATATTTTGTAGTAAAGTAATAGGCTCTACGTCCCGACAGCATCGCAACCTCGATTGATTTGATTTGATGGGTCGCCTGGAGCAAGATTACCAACGGGCTATGGTACATAATGTGGCAATTAGCCTATATAGTGTGTACATAGGCTGTACAGTGCTGGTGCATTGGGTGAGGAATGCAGAAAACAGTGAATATGTCAAACCGATGCGACGCGCAGTACAGGCTTCTGCTCACGAGTATCACAGTACGGCCATTACGAAACCGCAAAGATGCAACTGGAAGATGACTCATATGCTATATATAGCCTCCAGAGTGCTTAATATGATTGATTGTCACGATTCACGGAGTATTCCTAGAAATTTTGAATATTAATTTAAACAATCAGGCGATAGCAATTAGATACATACATTGAATGTTGGAATATTGGGGGGGCTAAACAAGCGTTTGCCCCCTCATTTTTTTCAAGGGGGGGGGCTGAGCCCCCCCCCCAAGCCCCCCCGGTTCCGCCGCCACTGCCTACACCTGTACGATTCCTCGGGCAGTTACGAACATGATAACTGACCAGAGAGAATAACCACTCAATCGAAATTCCAAAACACGGAGCGACGTCCACTAGAAAAAAAAAAAAAACTTCACTGTCGTTTCACCTGCCAGAATCATGGATGATTAATTTTACACGTATTTTTCATCTCTCGAGGTAATCTATGTATGTAGTCACGCATGCTTCTGTGTGTCTGCGAATGTGTGTACTTAGTGAAGCTTTCTTGTGAACGCGATTAGTATAACCGCGTGGTTCTATTGGTCTCCCACTAATTGGGCACGTGGTGGTTTACCCGTAGTGTGTATAGGAGTCCTACTGTTTTCAGTATTAATCATGAGTGTAGTGTATACTAGGGCTTAGATCTATTTTCAACAACAGCGTGTTCGATTTTGTTTGAAGTTGCTTTAATGACAAGTGGGTAGGCTGAGTTACATTTTCGTTTGTAAGTGTAATTAGATTTTTATGTACTGGAATCCAATCAATTACCCCAATTATATATGCTGCTCTCGAGTGTAAGTTTGAACTTCGAAAGGCAAGCGGCACCGACCATTATCGCCGGGTATTGCGAGACGATATTTCCTCATTAATTGGTCTCCGCTATTGAATTTCATTCATAAAACAACGCTCGGTCCTAAGTATTTTCTTTTATATTCGGTTTCGGGAACCTTCGGTCTCTCGTGGACTCTTTTCCAATTTCGGTCTATCGAACCTTCGGTCCCGTGGACCCTTTTCCATTTTCGGTCTCACGAACCTTCGGTCTCGTGGACCTTCGGGTTCATGGGCTGTATGGAGTTATTATACACGAGAAGCTTTAACAAGGGTAAAATTATGATGTGGTATTTTCTGTTATTATTTAAAGGGCAATGGTCGTGTGAATATGACTGGACTTTGGTACTTCCTATTTATCAGATTGACAGCCGAAACTAAGAACAAAATTTCAGACAGATTTCGATTGTACTGATAAGGTACAATCAGCTTGGCAACATTGTTTGTGACATTGCGTGGGGAACACGAAGGAGCCCATTGATACCAAGAACACATCACTGCGTAGTGATTCTTGCCTTTTCCGGATTAATTCAGGTAATTCACTATAATTCCACCTCCTATATACTATTCCATCTTATCCTAAAATCTTATCCACAGAGGTCAACTGAGGTTACCAGATGTATCTCGCATAGACGAACAAACTAATATGTTCCGTTCAACTCGAGATGTGGGAGGTGACAAAGTGCTGGGATTGGTTCGAATCACAAACTCATTAGTGCTCATCAGATATCAAAGTTTGGTGGATAGTAATTTTCACGTCCAATTTCCTCTTAAAATGCTGGCACTTTTTTGGAAAATTTTACCTTTGACATTTCTACCGTGGTGCAAAGGTCAATAAGTAGAGAGGTAGACAGACCTTTTTCAAAACATTAAATGGCAAGTGACCGGATCTTCTGATCTCAAGTCAGAGGTGTGACGAGTTAGAGCTGCTTAATCTCATTCATTTTAAGTGAATATCTCTCTTCGTTCTTCTGTCGTTACCATAGCGAAAAAAGTGCAGCATTATTATGGGACAGCTGCAGGCTTGGATACAACAGAGGTGGAGAATGGAAAACTGTATAGGTCTAAACCCCATTTTGATACGATGTTCCTATGTGGAGTTTGGGCTTCAAGTTTGGTCCATTATCAGATTCCGCAATAACGCATGATATCACACTTGGACAATCCGGGAAGATAGTTCAGTAATTTGATTGTTTAATTTTTTAGTAAGTCAACAATAAGCGGAAGTTTTGCTGTTTTTCTCTCACCAAAGTAACCATCAACACCTACCAACCCACTCCAACAATAACTCCTCTCCCATAGACTAAATGTTTTTCCGAATTTGAAAGAATGTGTGAATTTTCATTACAATAGAAAACAAGCTTTTTTGGCAGGGTTGTGCAAGTATGAATCATTGGTGATGGATGTTTTTTTCGGTCTTGTGCAATACACATGCAGAAACTTCAAAGGGCTGTAAACTCTCCGTAGCGAAAGTCCGAATGAAACTTCGGTTTGGATGAATGCATCAATATTTCTAATTGCTTTCTCTCCAGCTAATATGTTACATCTTTATTATCCTGCAGTTGTACTTTAAATATGCAGGGTCCATGGGCGGTCTTCGCATCACTTCCCCCGTGATTCATCGAATTTCCCAAAAGCAAATTGAAATATTTCAACGAGGCAACATTCCAGATTTTCAATTTGAGGTGTGGGGGTTTTGATATGTCCTCTTTCACCTGCGCAAGTTTAGAGCGAATCTGTTAAATGACCATTGACCTTTGAAGGCATGAGTGCATCAATTTTTAGGGCACATGGCGCCATCACTTGCTATCATAAAGTACGTCAATTATTAACGCAACTCATATAATAGTTTCGCGCCGATAGAGCGACACACATGGGGCTTTCTAGAGTCAATTGCATACATATTTGCCTGTGATCTATTTGTAGTAGGCTCTATTTTCAGCAGTGTCCAAGCCAGTGGTGGGGCAGGGGGAACCCCCCCCCCCCCCTCCGACAAAAGATCGAGAGGGAAAATCGGGAAATCGAAGGCTCAAAACGGGAAATGAAGGAGGGGAAAGTGGAAAAAACGAGAAAGAAATAGTGGAAAAACCAAAAATCCAAGTGAGGTTTAACTGGCCATATAGGTTCACTGGAGATTTCGTTTTACCCAAGTTGAATTCACTGTGCAACTCTTACCTTCGTAGTATTCATATTTATTTATTTCATTATATCTCATTAGTCAGTAGTTGTAATCCCCGTATTTTTCAAGCGACATCTTTAAAACAGGGGTCAATGAAGTTGACGTTACTAGTAAATCTTCACTTTGTACAAAGGTTCAATTAACACCGGTCACGGGTAACTGCATATGCAGTACATAGGCCAAACATAACACGCAATCTGGTACTTTCGATTTATCGGGAAGGGCTTGCTTTCGGAGAAACTATTGCCTCATGCAGGGTATAGTGCTATGTAATGACGCAAGTAAACAAAACGGGTGCATAATTCTGATGCTAAACTATAATATGCAACCGACAAGCTCCAAGTACCCAATGCAATAGAAGTATACCGAGATACCAAAACTGAGCTAGGGCCAACGAGAACAACGAAAACTGGCGTGACAGTTGGGAGGGGGGGGGGGGGGTATACGATCTAGCGGTGTATTGTATTTTATTTATGACTCGACATGAACTGTACATGGTGTCAACATGATGAATAAACAAGTCCCCCTTCCTTAGTCAGCTTTCAATGACGTGATGACCACAGGGGCGTGAATTCGATGCGTGGGGTATTGTTCCATCCGCAGTTTTTCTTGCGAAAATATGCAGTTCTGCTCTGACAAAGTCGCATTTTCACGAGAGGGGTTAATCATGCCTCCTCAGCCGACAAATCCAACCAAAATCCTATTGCAAAAACGCTTGAATCGCAAAAATCTGACGGTGAAGCAAACATTCGTAAGTTTTATAACTAGGTATGATTGGTTTGTATGGAGGAATGGTGTCAATTATAGTACAATTTTAGGTCATACGGGGTCGGAAAGGTCCAATTCATATGAGGGTATACGGAAAACTGAAAACATCGTCAGTTCGAATAAAATGGGAGGTTACAAAACGAAACGAGGGGAGAACACTTATCTCCTGCGCGAAGTGGTGTCCGGGGCAAGGCTGATAGATTTTGGGTGGTGTGGCCGCCGCGATGTCGTGACGCCGCAGGAAACTTTGGGGGATTGCCCATCTTCATTGTCTGATGTTGACGTGAAACTGAAACGCACGTCCGCCGAGCAGTAATATCGGGCGGGTCCTCTGTATAGTCCCCTATAGTACGCTAATGTTATTTGGCGGCATATTGAATCGCAGGAGTGTATAATCCCTGTAAAAAGGAGATCCTGTTTGCTGACCGTCTGTAAGGTCCCCCGTAGTCATAGGCAGCTCAACTGAAGGGCACGCTGTATGTAGTGGACGATTGTCCTTTCAAATTCAGGCGTTTGGGTAATAAAGTCATAACTACCATCATCCATCGCAATTCCTTCTCAAATCGAAATTGTTTGAAACGAACTATGTTCCTAAAGAGCAATATCGAAAAACGAGAGAAATTAAATCGTACCATTATCTTTTGTGCTCTAAAATTAAAGGAAAATATAGGTTTATCAGGAACGTGAGGGGTGCTATTACACATGGACTGGCAAAAAGCGATTCAGGTCATTAACATTCTGGAGGGAGGAGTATTTCCGCCGTGATGATAAAGGGCCTAGTATCATCAGCCGAAATCGAACATCAGATAGTAGAACAACAACCGAGGTCGTGGCAGTGGGACGGGTTACCGTTAATGGAGCTCTTAGGCCTATAGGGACGAATCGGACTACTGCACGATCGCTGGTTTTTCTACTTTCGCGGCAACTGTTCTTTTGAGAATCATTTGCAGTTCTGATTTGACCTAACAGATTTTTGTCGAATTCGTGACTGATTTTTCATTTCATTGACGATACTAAGATATGAATCAAATTCAGAACAAACGTTCTGCACACTATAGATCTGTTGACTCTCGATCGTGCGACAAGCATCGGATGTTTCCAGATCAGAAGTCTCCATGGAGCCGATCAAGTCCCTATATCTACGCATTAATACTCACGAATCGCCCTTTGAGTGCATAGAGAGTTTTCCGTGATATGCACTCAAACTGCGGTTTTACAAGAGTGCATTGAAAGGTTTGGGGGCATTCTAAAATCGCGTTTAATCATACAAAATTGTGTTTCGGCGGAGATTTAGCTCCTTGGCAAATAACAATTATGATGGTATTTCGGGTTGACTATCCCAGTTCCTCGATTATCCACCTCTGATGTATAGTTATTTATCGCTGCTCATGATCAGATGGGAATCCCACAGACAGTGAGTTGCAAGTCATTCGAGTTAATGACCGACATAGGACAATTATGCACTTGTGAGCTCTTTTATGGTAAGTCTGACAGCCTGACTGCCTGATTGGTCATTTGAGAGTGAATGCCTCTTCTCTGAAATCATGTTTTCATTTTCCGCGGACTCCCTTGTGCACGTCTGTCACACAATTGAACTGAAGGATGTTATCTTTGTCATGGCCAAACTAATCGTCTCTGTCAATAGAGAAATAAATCCCCCTTTTCCGGGTACAATCAAATATCGTACTTCCACTTTCACGAAGTTCCTAATGTTGGTGCATGGTTTACAGTTTGTTTCCAGTGAAGGATGAATTGTGGATAACCATCATTAAATCATTAACCGTCATTAAAGGCTGTCATAGATCAATATCTAAAGTGAAACTTTATTTGACGGCTACCAGAGAATCATTTTTACCGATATTGTCTCGAGCTGTTCCATTGACTTCGAGCCTAACATTGACTTTGGATATGTATATTTTTCAATTTGGCACCCTGTTTTTCGAAACGCTTTTGTGGGTACCGGTCAAGCCGTAGTCAGAGTAATGTGGAAACGCAAACCCACCATGATCACACAGACTTTGTACAGTAAGCAAATCGCCTACCCGCAAGGCTATGTGGTATATTAGCCAGGTTAGCACAAACCATCTTGGAAAACCTGGATATATATTATCTAGACAGCGCTGCTTTGGGAACTCTTGATAACCTTTAAGAAGTTTCATCATCGCATCGCATTTCATTTCGCATCGAAACAGTAGGCTATACAGATGATAATTTTCATTCATCAATATAACATTTATATATGTTACTCGTCACTGTGTTATTGATAATGCTCGTCTACTGAAAAAGTGTGTGTGCCTGAGTGTTTGTGCATGTGTGTGCGCTGGTTTTTCGTATTTATCTTCAGTTTTATTTGCTGAACGCATTTGACAAGAGAAAACCTCAATAATATATTCTCTACCGTAACGATCCTTCACAATTTGAGATATCGGATATTTGAGTGACAAAAACGGTCTCAATTTTGTAACAAAATGAAACGTCATAAAACACGAGATTTAGCCGGCTTGGATTATTTGGGTGACTTACGGTTTCAAAATTTAATTATTACGATTATTTATTGAGCAAGTAAGTAGTTGCGTAAGGAATTCAAGAGTCACGCAACACGTGTTTTCCATGAAATTTGATGGAAACCTCAAACATATTGGAAAAGGAATTTTAGGGTGAACAGACCACAAATAGCACAAAATTGGTGATGAGATATGTGGCAACTCGGCTCGGTGCGATTGCCACATATGTAATTTCACCTTTTTAACTCTTCATATAAACGTATCGTGTGAGACACTAGCTTACTTGTATTACTCTATGCTCTATTAGCAATAGCAGATTATAGGATCCGTATTTTCTTTGGGAGGTTGCCAAGGATGTTCATATTTAGTCATTGCGATAACAAACAAATTAGACTTGTTTTTTTAGGCGTGGAAACACCATACACTGTTCACGTCACTGTTATCGGGCAATACTGAAACTACATCGAATGAGCCAAGCTCCCCGATGTGACGGCAAGCTCTGACAAATTCTGCGAACTGCAGACATTGTCAAAACATGAATGTAACAGCGATGTTGTTGCCCGGGAATGTTTTCCTGGAACTTTGGGCGTGAGTCAACTGATCATATTCGGACGTCGGGACACAGACCTCATGGGATTGGTCACTGATCCCGACTTCACCGAGAAGGGATTGTCCCGAAAGACCGAAATACGTATTCCCCACGGAAACTCTATTTTGGACAACTTGTGACGTGGGACAAGTACGGCAAGTGACCCGTTGATCTAGCGTATACTAGACGTTGGCAGGCTATTTTGAGACACAACATGCTGAAACCAGGAGGATTCGTGATACCTTGACAGCTGCTCAGGGTAGCAGTACTTGATAACAGTTGGACATATCTTGCAAAGTGCAGGAAACTAGATGTAAACCAGAGAGCGAGAGGGGAGGGAGAGCCTTATGCTCTTGTCTGACAAACAGGGGCCAACGTTAAAGCCAGCAACCAGGAGCCCGGGTGGACGAAGTTATGAACATTTCTCCAAACTTCAATTATCAAGCGCGCATACCCCGCAATTAAGCGAAGCGCGACAATACGGTAGTTGGTGAGTAGTACGAAATGGTAGTACCTCCGGAATCGTGGTAAAAATGACAGCAGGACACTTCCCCGGCCTTGCAATGACATAGATAAAATTTTCTATGACCCTAGTACAGTCATATAAACATGTGAATATGCCCTGGGTGGAAGTCTGCATGACTGAGCTAAAGAATGTTTTACTCGCGCAACAGAGGATCCAAATCAACAAAACCCTATTTTGGCATGTATGCACTTTCGACCAAAAAACGGAGTGTTAGCTACAATAATGTACAGGCCCCGACCTGATCCCGATCTGCGGCGGGAACACGTCACATTTTCAAAGGATCGTAAGAAGGGACAGCTAGATTCGTTGCTTCTGAATTACCTAGAGCATGGTTCACGAAAACCCTTTGCAGAATTGACCAAAGTCCCTGGTCGATCGTAGTCTTGTGTTGAGACGTTGTTATATTCTGATTTTCCGCTGGCTTTTATCCGCGCGCACAGCCATCATTAAATTAGCAGGCACCACCATTTCTGTAACCGTCTACTCTGTCTATCACTGAAAGTATCTGTCCCAAATGTTATTTCGCTTCCAATATTGGAAAGCGGCCAAACACAACCACTGATAGAGAAACCCTGCTTGGAATTATTTAGATTTTTTCGATGAATGGATAGACAATAACAGCGAGTTACACTAAGCGACGTGGAGGATCCAACGTTTTGTTAGCAGTTTGGACGATTTTAACAGGCTGAAAATCATATCTTGAAGAAAAATACTCTCTAACAATTTGAAACAAGACGTTGATACAGAAGGCCAATGGTGTGCAGTAAGAAATGTAATGCCGGATAGAAGGTTAGCAGGAAAAATCGGGAATGGAAGATATTCGACGTCTCAGCTCTACAACTGATAGAGAACCCCTGCTTGAATATTTAGATTTTTTCGGATGAATGTTAGAGTTGACTATAACATCTCGTTACAATAAGCGACACCATCGAGATCCACCGATTTAGCAGGTTTGGGCAATTTTTAAACAGCTGAAAATAATTCTCCAAAAAAAATATCAATAATTTGAACCAAGTACGTTGATACAGAAGGCCAATTGTGGCACAGTACAGACAATGTAAATGCCGGATAAACGGCGCGGAATAATAGGGGATATATCGACGTCTCAACACAAGACTAGGTCGATCGTAAGAAACATAATGCAATGGTCTGTTGCTGAAGGCATCAATGGGCAGGCCAGTGCTATTTCTACCCTTGGTCTTCGACACCCTGTTCGGCGAACTCGTTCATATGCATGATTGCAGATAGCCCGTGTACTTTTGTCGCGGGCTTCCAGGACAATGAAGTGACCTAGTAATGCCAAGGCTGCGGGGAGTGGAGTGACCTTCCGGCTGATGTATCTATGTTATTATCATTCCATGAACATATTGAATTTTGATAATGTAGCCCATACCCCCCTCACCCCACTTTTGAGAATGTGGTGACACTCATGACCTAATAGGCCCATGCTTGGAGACATCAGTGCTATAGTTTTATTCCTGATCACTCGGCGCGTCCAGCCACGTTCGACTGATTTTCCCACTTCGCATGCACAGCCAAATCGTGGCCGCTTGGTTCCACTGAGACGTGGCGGTTGGCCCGTATATATCCCCACGCAGAATAACAATTATGACATGCCTATTTGGCATACCAGGCAAAGATTAACAAATGCATACACAAAACAAAACTAACATGATGCTAAAGGAATAAAAGAAACTAGCTAGAATATAAAAGTGGATGACGAAGTGTTTTACAGTTGTTACAGTTCAAAGTTGTAAAAGCAAAAGGGTGGGTATAGGACCTTAAGGTGGGAGAAAGACAATGGTGAACTGTTTGGCGATGAAAGTCATGGCTGCGAATTTTCTGAACATTTTGTACAAGTATGTATCTGAGTATTAACTCAGGAGAATTTGGGAAGCATACCAAACCAGCCAGAGGAATTTACGGATCCCGCCACTAAAGAGGAATATCGAACATATTATTCACAGAGGACAGTAACCTTAAAAAATGGAGAGGAATTCGAAGGCAGATAAAGCCAAGAGCGGCGATAATGGAGGGACGGGGGACGCGGGTATTTTATGTACCGGTAGAGATTTAGAATATGATGTGCCTTGTGAGACATATGATGCCTTAACGGAAAAAGCCTTAAATTGACTATGGATTGTACTATCGTTTGCATAAGGCTGGCATTACCAGCTTGGGGTATTACTCCTTCATTACGTTGTCGATTCCTACTGGAGATAGCATGCAGAAATAAACAACATACACATCGCTATTGGAGGTGGAAGGGTCGAGGCGACGGGGTAGGTCTACCGCTGGAGGGAGCTGTGATTTTATTCGGCAAATATGAGAGTGGACCACGTCACTTGTTAAAAGTTGGATGCACGGTGTACACACTATATCGCTATGAGGTCATACGGTGCGCTCGGAAATGGGACAGGGACCGCACACCTGCGTTGTCAGAAAGTCTTAATTTAAAATTAGTAAAAAAGGCCGAGCCCAAAATATTGAATTTTCGAGGAATCCTGTGTAAAACTTGTTTTTTATGGGAAGGATAGGGTCGAGGCGAAGGGGGTAAGTCAACACCTGGCGGGACCCTTTTTCGGCATATATGGTCTATTTTGCCAATTTGAAATAGAGTACTTACATGCAATCAAATTTATGGTGCGACCCCTTGTTGAAAGTGGGGTGCGTGCACGGTGCACATACTAAGGGGAAAGGATATGGTGCAATGCAACCCTAAAAAATAGCTATCGAGATTCGGCCAGGAAATGACAGACATCAAAATTTCGGCAACGCCATGATTCAAAATTCAGGTGAAGAAAGGTTATTTCCAAGGTTTCCTGGACTTAGACGATGAAAGTCAAAAAGTGCAAAAATTTCATGAGCGCTCGGCGCAATGGCGGTTTTACTCTGAGTTATACTCATTGGCAGATTGGCCCCAATTGGAAGTGTCCCACCCCTGCGCCTGTGGTACGCAAAAGATAAAAATGTGGGCCGTAGTCATTGAGTAGAAAATCAGGCCTATGTAAGTGATAGGTCAACGATGGAGTCAGTGCAAGTCGTTGGTCAAATTGATCCTGCCAAATCCTCGTCTCGCTTTTGCGCAAACGTAGTGAAATATTGTCCTTGCCCATTTCCATTGGCCCTTTCATAACCGTAACCTCACCTTGCATCGTATATTAGACCGTCACCAAGCACCCAACCGCAAAACCTTGAGATTGATCTCTGAGGCGATAGGTTTTTCGAGAGACCGTTACTAAATATATGCATAGGATGGCTGTTACGTTCCATAGTCACTGGAAGTGCCGTTCCTGCAATCTAGGGGTTCTGTGAAACGTAAAATTTCCGTTAACGCTACGCGCCAACTGTGGCGCGTCTCCCGCTTAGACATCAAAGTATTCATCTTGTTCCGTCCCCCAATCGCCAACCCAAATCGCCCTTGGATAAGCCCCTGGTGCTGACGAACTCGGTCATCTACTCGAGAAATTGGCAGATGTGTTGACATTACCATTGAAAATTATTTTTTGTGATCCTATTTTGCATGCCGGAATGCAGTTCCTAATGATTGGAAAAGTGCAAATGTGATGCCATTGTTCAAGAAAGTACACTATAAAAAATATGTTAGGTACAAATACCACGGCTAGCTGGGCAATTTAATTTTTTACAACAGTCTGATTATTATTTTACCCACTTCTTCCCTTGGAAGCTGGCATCAGTAATTAAGCTTTCGATAACGTGCCTCATTCTCTCGCCTTATTTAGAAGTTGGAAAGTCATGGTATAACGGTATAGTCTCTTTTTGGATTCAGAATTGCTTGATAACCGTTACGTGTTAAACGTTGCTGGATCCGATTTGGCAACTCTTTTGATCTAGCGGTGTGCCTCAAGGCCTCCGTGCTAGGACCAGCTCATTTTTTGGTGTATTATTAATGACTTGGATGATTTCATTGATAGTATTGTTTTGAAGTTTGGATCGACAAACGGAGGTAAGGGAGGATGATAGGCATCAACTGTATTTAACTGTAAAAGCAACGATTTCAGTTACAGGCAAGATCTACACAAGTTGTCTAACTGGGCATTCCGAATGGCGATAGTTATTCAATCCGGAAAAGTGTGCGTGCCTCCTCGCAGGTCTTTCGAATTTTTAACACAATGATCATACTTCATGGAAGAATATGAAATTTGCACTACGACGAGGGAAGATAATTAGGATTTAGGCATTCTAATTAACAACAAAATAGCTATTGCCAGCATGTGCTAAAAAAACCGGGCCACACACTCATTGCGTGTTTGAATGATAAAACGGACAATACTTTTACAAAAAGAAGGGACAAAATTATTCTGGGGTTCTCCATATCTCTCTCTTCTTGTTCTGTTCCACAATCTATAAACTGCATTCAAGGTCCGGGCACCGTGGTCACCGTATTTAATACCTAAAGATATGTACAAAGAATGTTATGTTTACAAAGATAGTTCCAGATTTGTGTCACTCCCCTCATACCATCTCACGTACCAACTCGAGTTCAGGGTGACATGATATAGCTGTGAAAAAGTTTATCCAAGTTTTTTTTCTTTCCTTCTTCCGTTACTTGAGTGAATGTAGCCCGGGGTCATTCCTTCAAGATTTATAAAAAAAAATAGGCGACAGCAGGCTTAACATCAGGCACAGAGTTGTAGATATACGACGTGGCATGATTTAAGTCTTCCTGGATCAGGTAGTGAAAATCCGTCCATCAGTTCAAGGCCCTATCGAACAATATTTGAGAAACTGTCGGGAGATCATATGAGCCCAATGCGGCCGATCATGGGGGGGACGAGGGGGGGTACGCGTTCCCCCAATATTGGGGTTGGGGGGACGCAATGCATTTTGTCCCCCCCAATATTGGGGCCCGACTGCTATTTCGCCTGACACTGTATCCGACATTCCACACAGCCATGTTTGTTAAACAAATGCATGATGACCTACATTATCTAGTTGATGGAATTCTGTGCTCCATTTTCGAAATTTGTTGGCGCGCCTGCGCGCGCTATTTCATGGGTTCGGTATGTGTTCAGACCTATGATGTGGCCTTCTGCAGACATATGATGCTCCTTAACACAAAATGCCTGAATTACTCTGGGTTGTACTCAATTATCAATGAGAAGAATCGTTCTCCTCCAATCCCTTCGTTGCCATAAGACTGAGCTTCACCCGCTTAAGGTTTGTCCCTCTCCTTCATGACGTTGCAATCCAAATCGCTATCTTGAGTAAGGGGGTTGAGACAACGGGGGTAGGTCTACCACCTGGCGGGAATCTGTGAATTTTTTATTTATTTATTTAGGGGTGCGACCACTGTTTGAAAGTTTAGTGCACTAGCTAGCTGTGCACATACATCACATGAGGGCACACGGTGCGCATCGAAAATGCAACCAGGGAACGCCCCAAATTACGTTGTCAGAAAGACAGATTCAAATTCAAGTGAAAGAAAGGCTGGCCAAAAGTGAAGTCCAAATATTGCCTGAATATTGATGGACTGATGCCCAAAAGTGTAAACTCTGTGTCTTTGAAGGGAAGAATGTTTGGGGCGATGAGGCCTAAGTTCTACCACCTGGCGGGACCTATGGAATTGTTTTTGCAAACTATGTTCCTATCTTCAAAGTTAAAATAGAGTATTCGGCAATGAATTTATGGGTGCGCCCTTTTTTGAAAGTTGGTTGCGCAACCGGTGCTTACGCTTACTAGGGGTCAGGCAAACGGGTGGTCGGTGGAAAACCCCATAAAATAGTCAACGAATATCGGCCCGGAACGCCAAAAATTTGTGCGAAGACATGATTAACATTTTCGGTGAAGACAAGTTTATATCCAAAGAGTGCCTGTCTCTTGAGATGGAATGTCCAAAAGTGTAAAATCTTCGTCGCGCCGCGCGATCTCGCTTCGCGCGCAGTTTCGGTTTTATTTCTGTGTTTACTCATTTGGAACAGCGTTTGCTCCAAGTAGAAATGGTCCCTTCAATGCGCCTGTGGTTCCCGCAAAGAATTAAAAACGGGGGCCGTAATCTTTCACAAGTAAAAACTCATGCCTGCCCTATCGTAGGCTAGGTCAGAGAGTGGTCAGTGAAATGTCGATATTGGTCAAATTGGATTCCGTGCAAATCTCGCGCTCGCGCGAACGTAGTGGTGGTGGCATTGTCCATTTCGATTGATCCATTCATACTGAACCTCAACTTGCATCGTATTCGAATGTCACACACCCAACGCAAAACCTTGAAATTGATCATATGCGATAATTTTTTGAGAACTTCCCTAAAAATAAAATAAAAATTGTTATCAATGTTAGGAATGCTGCTGACTGTCCCCTGAGGCCCTTGTAAGTGCCGTTTCCTGCAATCTAGGGGGTCTGCCAACTGAAAATTTTCTTTACGCTACGCGCCCCCCAGTGGTGGCGCTCCGCTTAGATGGTATTCATCTTGTCCTTCCCCCCCCCCCCCCAACCGCCACACAAATCGCCGCCTTTTCTGAGCCCCTAGAGAAGGATATGTATTGACCACCTCTACTCTCTATCTTTCTCTATGTATGAGCCATAGGCCTACTGGCTTCGAGCTCTGCTCCACATCTCCCTAGTTTGATGTGTAGGATCAGGTGAAAACAGTTTAAAAAAGAAGAAGAGATCTGTGTATGCTACTGACGAGAACGCTGAACCATTTTCATCATCTCGTATTTCGTTATACCAAATTCCAAAACTTATAGGCTACTCCGCCGGAAGCGTCCAATGGAAGAATCTGTGGTCCTCGACCCTTACGAAGAATTTTAAGTAGTAGTTACTAGGTCCCCCTGGCAGGCCCTGTCCAGCCCCTAGCTGCCAGGCCTAGCACTTTGTGATCGATTAGTTGGACATCTGGCAACCCCGTAAATGGAGTCGTTGATAAACCGAGTTGCGAATCAGAGAACACAGCAGTTTTTTTTTTTCAGTTTCGAAATGGCATTATTATGATCAGTTTTGTAGTTACCAGATATTTAACAGCACTGTCCTCTTCACAGGTTAATTTGGTCGAAGATGCCGCATTCCCTGTAAGAGGCTGCAAATGATGATGGCGTAAGTGAAAAACCTAACCTAATTTAGCCTAGCCATATGTTTACGCGTTCACAAATGACTTTGTGTTTAACCTTTGTGCCTGCCTGCAACTGTGCAGTAGTAACGTGAGACAAATAACTTATACGATTTGGACCTATGAATCAGGTCGATGGCCCTTCTCTCTAAAATCTAAGTTGACTATTCACAGATTTTGAGATACCCTCAAAAAATGGCCTAGGCCTACACCACAAGAGCGCTGCAATACAAATCACAGACTTAACATGCTATTGACTAGCATAGGACTCCACACAAAATTCGAGAAATATGGGAGGAGAAGTCATATCCAGTTGACCAAATTAAAATTATTTATGATTTCTTACTATTTTTCCACTTACTTCCGAAGATTATACCACTCTCTTGTCCAGTTTCAATGTAGAAATAGCTATATCAAGAATTTTGGAGCAATTTTGTGGACAGTAATTTTTTTAGCATGGTTAGAAAATTTGACTCAGTACTAGGACATGGGACATGATGGGAGATCAGTGTTTCCTCTAAATTTTTTGGCAGCGCGTCAAAACTGCCATTTTCTGCGAACTTCTAAAAATTTGAGTGAGTCAAGTTATGCACAGGCGGCTATGTTTTTTCATGTCATTTGAATGTGAAGTCTCTTTTAACCCTGCTCTCACGAAGACCATGCATCAAATTAAAATCTCACTGCGTCAAACTCGTGTCATAGTGACATAGCAGAAACACTGTGGGAGATCTTGCAATAAACTTAGAAAACAGAAGTTTCTGCTGATTTTCTTTACAGATCAGGGATAATCAAGCAGTGAGCTTTAGATTTGGAAAAAAATTGTGAGATTTTCGATAATCGTACCGAGTTTCTTCTAAAACGTCAATTTTACCTGTCACAAACCCCTTGACTCTTGAGACATGGGTGAGACAAGGTTTTCTAATAACTGTTTAAAGTGTCTACTTTCAGATCAACGTGGAAAAATCAATGATATATATGCTGTGCTTAGCAGCGATTTGCAATAATAATGAGTTTCGTGGAACTGGTCCCTGTACAAAGTCAATGAGGGCCTAGGCGAAAAGTTTTTCCCATTCTAACAAAACATATACACCAAAATATGGGTCAATGAAAAACTTCTTCATGAACTTTTAATCTAGAGGGGAACTGAATAACTAGTCTAGAAGATAAAAATGCAAATTTTGGGACAATAGGGGTTGATTAGGCCAAGTGAAAATAAAAACATGTTTTAGCGTCCCGTCCCGCTTTTCCGAAAATGAGGAGGAGGCCCCCCTTTTTTTTTTCCTTTTTTTTGGGCGACCCCACCATTGCTTATCAAGATGTTTATATACAATGGGTGTCCCACATGTAGCTCGAACTAATACTACTACCATTCTTAAATTGCATAATTACCATTTCTAAATAAAATACAACATGAGAAATACCAGACTTAGACAGATTTGAAAAGAGAAAAAGAGCGGTTGGAAGCAGGGTTTTGCCACTTGACCTCTCTCAGAGGAGGGGCCTCTTTTATTCCTTTTTATTTTATGGTTCTACAGGGTCTACTAACCTAAAACATTGCTTCAAATGTTCCTTTGTCAAGAGCAAACTGATTACATGGGTTAGACTCTCAAAATATTCTTTCAAAAAAAGTTATGGCCTGAATGGAGAAAAAAAAAAGAATTTTCAGAATCCTCCAAAAAGGAGGTGGATGGGGACGCTAAACATGAATTATTTTTCATTTTGCCTTATGATGTTGTAAACAAAAAATGATACATATATGAGAATTAGCAATTTGCATATGTCACTAGGCAAATTAATCAATGCTATTTCCACCTGATAAAGCATATTAACACAATTTTCCAGTTTGATAGTTGAATCATGTATCCTGACATGTATTATCTATCACTTTGGAAAGTAAATGTTGTTGTTTGGCCAAAAATAATGTATATAATTAAATGATTATTTTTCAATGCAGCACTGCATCAGTGCTCGAACTATCTACCTGATCAGCAGTTGTCCGGCGGGCTTCTAACTCGTAATTTCCACTAGCCCGAACAGAAATTTGACTAGCCTGATAAAATTTATTAGGCCGAACCCACCGTTCGCGCACTACGTCTGGCCGCTAGCATAAAAGACCCAATTCTATTTCCATTTTTGCGCATGGTGATGCCGATTCCATCCCCGAACAAGTATGTAAACAATGTAGCCTATTTTGGTACTTTTTATTTCTCCTCCCACGACTCATGTTTGTTTAGAAGCTTAAAATAAATTACGATATAAGAATCACACATATGTAGTCCCTGTTATTTATTGGAATTTTTTGGAACTTTTTGCGAATAGTTACAATGTTTGCTTTTAGAAAGCTGTTTACGAAAATTGCTACTAGGAAATGCAGTTGCATCAAGCAAAATGTTTCATAAGCCGAAGAGCCCGCGTGATCGGTATTTTACTAGTTGCTAGACAGTGAAGTTGTGTTGTGATCATGATAGCGTTTTGCTGGCGCACACTAGTCGCTAACTCGCGACTGAGTATGTTCCGTTTCCCTAAACATATCACTTGTGTGTGTAGGGTACCGGATCGGAATACACACAGTCGCGAGCCAGCGACGAGCGCACACGGAGATCGAGCGGTCAGCCGGGTAATATCATGAAATCATAGACAACAAATCCCTGATAGCTAGTGTTCAATATTCCACGAACGAATAATTATAGCAGTATTTTTATACTCTGATAATAAATTCCAATTTCCAACGTAACTCTGGCAGACGATACTCGGATACTGCAAATAATTATTCCAAGCTACATTCGCTGTGCTTCGGTATTACCATGGGAACATTTGTTTTCACATAGGACGTACCACTAGACACAGTCACATGTTTTACCCGACCCTTCAATTGCAAAATCCTTAGGACTATCCGGCTGTTGCGCGGTGACAACATTTCACTAAATGATTAACGAGGCGTAATGCAAAAGCATTTATTTGTCAACTGCTATTGTACAAGATACAAGAAAAGTATTAATCAATTGCGGGTTGAATATTTTCATCAGACAGTACAGTAAAACAAACGATGAGTGTCTTTATTGAAAGTTCAAACCGACATTAACAGAATCGTACTACACAACTATATTAACACTTTTGCGAGAATATGCTGCATTCCACTCCCCTCGTGAACCCGTGTACCCACGGATATTACCCAACAATGCTTATAGAGCAGTACATCTTGTGCTGTCACACGATAACGTGCATACACGGAATTTCCCTTGCCCGCACGGCAGTTCATACGTAAGTTAGACCTACGCAAAACACTACACACTACAGAATAACGGGCTCAAGGCCACAACTAACAGACAACTTACAACAAACGGTAATCTTTTTAGGGCGGGGGGAGTTGGGAATTGGCCGCTCATGAAAAGGCATTGAAGAGTTTTAGGATCAGTCATAGTTTTTTTTTTTTTTTTAGTGGCCTAGGCCCATAGACCTTAAGCAATTTTCCACTAGCCCGACGGGCAGCTGGAGCAAAGTTTCTAGTAGCCCGCATGAAACGTCGGTAGCCCGAGCTGTCGGGCCTACGTAAATTTCGAGCACTGAGCACACTCATTTTGTTATATTCGCATAATAATTAGCCTATGGCCTCTCTCTCTTCATATTCTACCAAACATGACCAACACTTGCTTTCTTTAAAAAAAAAATCATGTTCATCCCTACCACAAGTCATTCAGCGCGTGTACGACAGTGACTAACATTAATGTTCTTCTTTACACTGGAGGGCTCTTCCTGAGCTTTTGCTGTCAAATTACTCCTGTTTTTCCATGTGTGTGGCAATTTTTTCAGCAAGGTACGAAAATATTGTGAAAATCTTCTTATCTACTTGCTCTCTTCGTGCCGACTGGAAGGAATGGTACATTAGCCTTGTCTCCGCAAATACTCCTCGCCGCAATGCATCGTGGTCCTAGCTCAGGGGGCAAAGTATGCAATCTAGGAAGCCAAATGGTATTCCCCGATAAACTCTATTTTTCTTGGCGGACTAGACATTTTACCGAATTTTTTCCACGATAAAGAATTGTGTAAAAATGAGTCGGTCAACATACTAAATTTTAGAATTTTTTTTTTGAGATTATTAATGCAGAGCGAATGAAAAGATAGTTGAAATTTAGTTTGAAGTTTTTCAATACATGCTAATACAAACTGCCGCCTGAAAGTGACGTCTCCCAGAATGTCATCAAAACTATCCGCCCATTGCCCCTCATCCCATGCTATTTGTCGAAAAGGTCTATGAACCTGAACAGTTTGAACGATGTCAAGAAAGACTGTTCAATATATTTTTTACCGGGTTTATCTCTTGATACACTTTTATCTCTTGTTGCCCATCGTCCAGCAGGATTGCCAGATTGTAATACCCATCCTGTGTACCATGATGTGTGTTATTAAGTTTGGGATTCGGGGTGGGTTAGGGATTACGCTTAGCCTTGTACCAAAGATTTTGGTTCACTGACGTCATTGAATAGTCTAATTATACAATTCAGCAAAATCCAAAAGTTTCTTAGATTTTCAATGAAACCGGTGGTATGTTTACCTTTAGTTTCCAAAATTACATAGATTCAGGGTCCCTGGGAGCGTAAGTTTGCTCTGTTTTCATGCAACTTTTGTGGGTGTGAGTTTACCTTCATCTCCCAAATTTTGTAACATCTATAATGATCACTGGTAGCATACTATGGGGCTGGCAAACTAAATCCAACCTCAATATTATTTTTGCTGTTATTATCTGTTAACCAATTTGCTCTCTTTCAGGTTGGTTGAAACAAACCACTGAATCTCGAAAAACGGCAACACTCGCAGTTCCTTGACAAAGTCATTGGCATCTAGATGCAGTCCTGACAGTTTGTGTGTGTGTGTTACTATGTTGTATGTGACTCCCGGCTCGTGAACATGTAACTCGTCCACATCCGGATGGATACGCTCATAGTATGGTATATATGGGTTTCTCATGTTGAGTGCATTATCCATGTTGTTTTAAGGGTCAGGTCAGAGTCATCTGAGGTCTCCATAGGTCAACGACGGATGGTCAGATCATTTGAAATTTGGTGTATATCTTATCATTTATGGGGAGTACAGAACCTTATTGTTTTTGGTTTAGGTCAGGGGGTGAATTTTGATGACAAACAATAATTTTTTTTTGAAAAGTCAATATTTTGGCCAATTTTGGGCCATGTAAACACAATAACTCGACCCCAACCTGATGGATGAATCCCTCGGCCTACTTAGTATGCAAGTTCCCCATGTTGAGTACATTAACCTGTTGCTTCGGGGTCAAGTCAGAGTTTATCAGAAGTCGAAGTCCTGAACCGTTGTAACATGCTTATCCCGGACGTTTTGTGGGATCAAGTGGAAATTTGGTGTATGACTTCTTAGGGGGATAACAGGAACCCCTGTTGTTTTAGTTTTAGGTCGTGGAGAGAATTGTGTAAAGTCAATATTGGCCACTTTGGCTTGTGACATGATTAATTCAACCCCACCTGGATGATGGCAGTTTATACTTGGTATAACTGATCCCCATAATGACCCTGAACCCTATCAGGGTTTTTGGGTCACCACCGCCAAGGCATAAAATCCTTGTGAACCTTAAGGTTTGCTTGGTCTGATATGGTTGGAATTAGGGGTATGCTTTCCTTACCAGGAGCAAATGTACCCTGTGTAAGACAGCTAAGAAAGATTGATATTTTTTTATTTATTAGTACGTATCTTTCTCAGAGTACAGGAACCCTATTGGTTGGTTGGGACATGGGATATTTATCAGATATTAGGCCATGTTGTTCCCAATCTAAACGTTTAGTTTACAATTTAATTCTCTTCTTAAACAGTTCCAAGGTCATTTGTCCCGTTTCATTTCATTCATTGTTTCAAACATTTTTGTACCATATGTCATTTTACTGATCTCCGCTAAGCAGGTTTTTTCATCGTTTACTCGTTTGTACGTATATTGTTTATTAGGGCCTCGGGGAAGATAAGCTACATGCTAACCGAGTAACCCATTTGAAAGTTTAACTAAAAAAGATCAAAAAAACTAATAAATAAATAAATAATGAGCAGGTACAATCTCCTATTTTTCCTTGTGTCTGGCTATAGGTTGTCAAAAAGAATCAAGGAATACTAAGCCTTTTGTTTGATTGTTTTGTTATCCTGAGGAAAGGAATTCATGTGGTGAGATGTACATGTGTGTCTGTATTGCCTGGCTTGTAACCACAATTTAATCTCAAAACCCCACATGATGAATCGAGCTAATACTTGGTATGTGTGTGCTCCATAATAGTACATAATCCCTATTGTGTCAGTGGTTCAGGTCAGAGCTCAGCAGAGGTCTAAGTCTGAGAGTACGTGTAAATCATTATGAAGTCCAGAATGTCTCAGTCTGATCAGTTGCAAGTGGTGTGTGAAGCTTCTTAGGAGGAAATATACATCTACAGTTATCCTTTTGGTCGATTCGGCCTGTAAACCACTGGTAATTCAACCCCCACCTGAATGGCTGGAGCTCATAAATGCTATGTGTGTTTTCCATTCGATATAAGAGTGAATGCACCTATTGATTTGGGCCTAGGTCATAGGTTCACAGAGGTCAGGTAGAGGGTCTGAAAATTCAGCATGATAAGGCGAGAAAAGGATGGTCAGATCAAGTAGAAATTTTGTAGCTTTCTTATGGTCAGTACAAGACCTTAATGTTATGGTGTAGACCGGTTGCAGGATGGTGTAAGGATGATCGCTGAGGGAGTGAGGTGAATTCAGCCACCCCACCCCCCCTGCTCGGGGAACCAACCCAAACTGAATGAAGGAGGTGGTAATATTCAATGAAAATGAAATTGAGAGAATCGGTATTTGGCCAAATTTCACTAGCCTTTGAATTTCTGGTTAAATTAAATGCAGTTTTCAAGACACAAATGTGAAGTTAATGAAAGTTACACTGACATGAAGACAATATGTTGCACAGAGCAGGTTAGGGTTTCACTCACGATGAATACTGTAGGAATTCAAAAGCTAGCATTGAATTCATATCAATGTTTAAGTGAACGTTTCTCTGATCTTCCAGCTCTCGCCGAGGTTGTCAGATCAAAGAGGAGAGAACAACACAAAAGCATTTCTATGTTCACTTCATTGACTGAAAGTATGTCTCCATTTATCTATAATGCCAAGCTCTTTAGCAATAACAAGCTTTTAATTTGCACACTGTGTTAAAAATACTTGTGCGATCAGTCAGACCACCTTGATTCGAGTTTTGCACAGCCGTAAAAAAACTCTGCCAATTAGTCAGGACTCCATTGATTTCTGAGGTGATGGGATCAGGACATGAGACAAGGCACAGAGATTGAGCGCTCACAATTTTGAATGAGTATTATTTCTAATACTGTAGCAGTAGTCACAGGGCTAGAAAAATTAGTAATTATTATCAGCCACTGTCCTCCAGGTTGTTGACAGGGAGCCCAGGATTTCACAAGAGGGGATGTCTGCAACAGGGTTTTTCACGATGTAACACCATCCTCCACCAGTGCATAGTTTGGATGCACCATTATGACTGGCATGCACAAGAGTTGAGCATGGAATTCCATTGTTTGGTTCAGCAAGATACCAGTGGTGCCTTGGACTGTGCTCAAGAGTTCACCATTGTAGGAATTCACATGGGAAGTGGGGAATTTATGGGTGGATCGGGTTATACAACAGTGTGTGAGGTTGTCCCCCATGACGCAGTACGTCCGACATTTTGTCGGAGCTCACTTAAGTTTCGGGGAAACCTGCTGTTGCGTTGGTCTTTGAAGCTCTTGTTGGCCCCTAGTTAGCAATTTTTTCCAGTGTACAGGAGCCTCATACAAGTTCTTCCGGGGGAGGCTTGAGGCAATTGATGGAGCGGGCAGCTAGACTTCATCCATGCTATCGGCCATGATTTAGAAAACTTGAGCCCGGGAGGTGTTATTTCGTCTAGCTGAATATAGACCCGTATCTTAGTCGGGGCACGGAGATACAAACGTGTCAATATCAAAAAACGCGAACAGGACAGCTGTTTAGACACCAATTTGTATCAACAGCCTCTGCCTGAAAATGCTAGATTTCCCAAGAAGCTAGAGACCACGGCGGAAGGGAAAATTCTTTCCACGATTGTGGGAGTATAGTGTTGATATACCCACAAAGTAGGGGAACAAGTTCACAGTGCGAACATCCATAGAAGGACATAGCTGTACATCGCTTGTAGGATTAACTGTGATGGGCATCCTTTGAGGAAGACTCCATCAGGCCTTAAATTGGCCCAAATTCTCACCAGAAAAGAGTGATAATGATATGCCTTTTCACGTGTGCAGTTTGTGCCCTTCGCCAGGTGTCCGCTCTGGTCCCCTCTACTGACAGGCCCTGGCTACGGCGAATGCTGAATGTCGGCCCCGCCAGAATAAGAACTGCCTATCAGACTCGTAAGGGACTGATGCAGACAGTTCTGAACATTTTCATTCATGTCATTTAATGGAAGGGTAACATTTTATGTTCTGTGTACAGGGGGTAAGTTTCATTTAGTATCAATCTGGCAACAACAAGAATCTGAGGATTCTTTCCTTATGAAGGGAACAAGGGTTGTATGAACCAGAAAATCTAGTGGCAGGGGCACTGAATGTAATTTTTACACCATATACATGGAAGAATTGCACTTATACTCCCGTCTTTAACAATAAGAGGAGAATACAGCAAGCTTTTCTGCAAGCCTCATGGCTTGCAGGGTAGTAACCTGCTAGAAAGTGCTCAATAGTAACAGTTTGCTCGTCAGTATCATTAAAGACACCAAACGGCTGGACGAATGGGTTACTATCGATCGGCGGACCTGACTAAGCTTACAGCCGCCCAGTAAGAACAGAAAGACACCGTAAAGGAGCTCAAAGAAGCCATTCATCGGAGTCAAGCGGCCTGCCAGTCCAGAAAGAGAACAGGTAATCTATCTCGGGTTGCTCACCCTTCCCCCCCCCCCACACGTAGACCTGGCATACGTAGATTTGGAATCATTGTGGCCCAGGAGACCCCTGTAAACAAAGTTTACTAGCTGCACATTATGTGTCGTTGCCCCAAACCCTACCTCGAATTGATACCAGCTTGATTCAACTCTTCAGGCCAATCAGATTGCAGAGAAAAACAGGAGTTATTTATGGATTGTAGTTCTGATCAGTGATTCATTATGAGGGGATTGAATGAAACCACTGGTTGCGTTTTATGCTACCTTGTGACATCCACATATTTGCTAAAGTGTAAACCGGTTTTTCGGAACCTATGGTGCATCATGGCCGAATAATGAATTAAATTCACTTTCAATGAGGAGATCAGTTTCTTTTTCACTTCATTTTGAAGGTAAATGGCAGCCTTCTCAAAACCAAAGGTGGGAGGAAGAGGAAGCTGGAGGGGGAGGGTAGTTATATCCCAAAGCTGTAAAAATAAAAATATGATATTTTAATATCCTGGTCAGAACAGAAACTAGGTGAACTCACTGCAGTGTATTGTATGTATGTCTACTAATATCTTGATTAAACTAGGATTCATATATTCAGGCTGCTCCCCAGTAGAAATCCCAAAACTTTCCTAACATGTGTCATGAGTCAACAGTCTCGGTGTTTATTACAGAAAGACCAAAAAATTTATATTGAAATGAGTGATGAATGACAGTAGATGCTGGAAAGTCTTATGTTCCATGGTAGAAAAGGAGTTCTAGTAATTATATTTTATGTTTATCTGTAAGCACTGGTGCAAAGGTGAGCAGTAGAGGAGACAAAAGGACCCTCAGTATAAGTTAGAAGATTATTAAGATTACAGATGATAGCGAGCATATTACCAATGCGGTGCTATTGGATGAGTGGGTCATCTGAAAGAGGTTGCAGGAGGTTGTATCATTGGATGGTATCTGGTCCAGAGTTGCTGGTCAGGGTAAGCATTGCTCAGAAAGCTACTGCCATTCCTCGCCACTTCACTATGGGCAGATTGTTTGATGCATTGCGTTGGGGCCTGTCTTTATTGTTGGACCGCGCAGTAAAAAGTAAAAGGTAGGATCTGGTCAGAAATATGAGAGGAATGTATGTGTGTAGTTGATGGTCCTGAAGACCAGTAGTCATGTAACAGATTTGCTTGAAATTAGCACAGGTGAAAAAGAGGACTATTCTCATACATCATAGTTTTGAAAACCCACAGAGAACATGCAGTAACCTACTAGAGTTCAATAATTGATTCCATTTCTCTCCTTATGAGTTTTGCTACCATGTAATGTGGATGGCATCCAGCCATCCAAAAATGACTGCCTCTCTCAGTCCTGGTAAGGTGGACAATTATTACAAACCTACCCACTTTGTCATCACTACTCCCAGCAGATAATTTTGTTGCCCCCTCCAATTAATCGCATCTCCATCTCCCAGAATCCGTGCTTATCCAGCTGTATGAATGTGCAGGAGAGATATTGAAATGCTCAGGTACAACAATCAGAAATAATGCATCGACACAAATTCTTCTGCTGAATTGGAATGTGGGGCTTGGTTGCTGCTGGCAATCTTTGATACTCTGTCTGTGCTTCTATATCAAAACAACCAGAACTTTTACCAAACACCAAATCACAAACCAAGTGTTTGGCAACCTAGGTACGTCTGCCTACAAAGTCCCCACGCTTGTTGATCAAAACTGAGGCACCGTGTCTATTAATGGGTGATCACTTGGATCCCTTGGAAATTATTGAAGGGGCATAATAAGCCGTTATTGTTCGAGGGCATGATGAGCCATTGAGACAAAGGCAAATGCATTCCCTCCAATTAGGGAAGCATTACATTTTCTCTTAGAATTACAGTCGTGAGTTAAAGGGTGGCCACACCACACCACATATGGCACATGTAGTATCTAATTTGGGGGGGGAAGTCAGTGATCCATTTTATGGGTCTGAGTCACATCTGGGCTAGATATTCTTACCCAAAGGTTATTTGGATAGTCCCAAATGCTCCTCCCCAGATTAACTTGGGTGATCATAACATTTGGTGTCATTGTGACTCACACATGTCATTTCAGCTGAAATTGAGTTATCACATTTACAAGGGTTTACTCAGCACCCGTGCTGCCCTATATTTCCCAACCTTGCAATACTACTTTTTTATGGCATCCCCTCACACAATGAATCAATATATATCACTCCCACAGCCTGATGTAACGAGCCTCTCCAGCGTCTTGTTACCCCTTTCTCCCCCGACAGAAAAACCGGCAGCATGGTACGGACAAGACCAACTATGACCTGGTGACACGCATAAAGAACATTCACTGATCGAGTTGGGAGACAAAAACCGGTCAATCCCATGGTACTTTTCCTCCATATCCCTACGAGCTCACCTTGAATGACTCCATCATATAACCTTCCTCTGTGAGTTCTGTCTCAAGTACATGAAGAGCAGGAATTGCCTCGTCATACGCACGTTTGTGGTGTTCATTTATCTCCATGCCTGATTTCATTCATTGTTTGGATGGGCCCATGTTGTATGTGGTGTGTGTGTTGCTTCTCATGTAAACAATACTTTGAACATGCCTGATTGAATCCCATTTGGTCTAATCAAGTTGATATTGCTGTAGGGCCGTTTTAAATCATTGCATAGCCCTGTATATTTCTTTCTCTCTTTTAGAGAGGAGGTGTTCAATTCTGTTAAAAATTGGAATTCTGTTATTTCTGCATTTTCGCTTCACCATGTCTAAATAGATCATTTTCGTACCTTGTTGATTTATCCAGTTTTCTGGCCACGACAATAGCCATCTATAGGTGGATTGGTCATCTTCAAACAAACAAATAATTCCTTCATTGAGACAAATAATGCATACTACAGGGTGTTATAATGCATTCACCTATGCCATGGATCATAGATCGATTCAGTAGCTAGTTTGATTCTATAGAGCTCTCTTGGCCACTGCCAGATACATCTCTGATACTTCAGGTGGGTGCATATCAGCTGGTATTCCAACAACAAGCCAGAATAATCAATTCATATTTTAGGATATTGTAATTACTCCCTTTAACACTGTAAGAGTTTGGAGATGTGCCATTGTCATCTCGAGCAGGCAACCGGAAACTTCAGACGGTAGCGTCATAACTCTAGATCTTAAACTTGGTACACATCGCAGCCCCTAGTAAAATCTCAGATGGGTTCCAAAGTGGGCTTTACTGCATGTCTGCTGCCTCCTTCTGTTCTGCAGATTTCATGCGAAAATGCAGTTGTCCGATTCATAATACAGAACTTGGTGGGTGGGGACGAAGGTTGGTTCTGAAAACATGACGGTGATTTCAAGGTCAAATTTGTGAGTTTCCTCTGTCTAGTTTTTCTAACTCGTTGGATTTTGAAGAAACCTGGTGAATATAGAATGCTGCTAGTCCTAACCAACATGAAGGTCATATCAAGGTCATGGGAGTCCAATTCGCATAATTTTAATAGGCAATGTTTCTAACTTTGTTGTATTTGAATGCAAACCTGGAGAACGTGGACTCCAGTTGGTCCCTGAACACATGTACTGGGTCATTTCAAAGTCACCAGAGGTCATAATAAGGTCCCCAAGAGTACTTTGTTGTGCAGGGATATACATGTCGGTGGTCACGCCACCTCACATGCCTAGTTTCATTTGTTGTTGTTCTTATTCTTTTCTCCAGGCAAAATGCCATTTGAGACATCGCACCAGGCAATGAGATTTACAGAAGAAGCACAATATCCTTCTTTGAAATAGACGGCAGAAAGAACAAGGTAACTAGACAGCTATGTACGGCCATAGATGAAATATACCAAGTCAGTTGAGGGTAATGTTCACAGCACAGTACCCCTCCAACTGATATGGACTAATGAAAGGGGGTCAGGGCTATACCAAGGTAGATAGACCATGCTCGAAAAATCCTATTCTCCGGTAGCCCCGGTCTTCCACATTTGTGCCCTCTGGCTACTGGATTTCAGTTGTGCGAAGCCCCGTCGGCTATAAAACGTAATCTGTAGTCTGTATTTTTAAAAGTACAGTATCACGGAGCCCATGTTATATAGCCAACATAATCAATCAGCACAACAATCAGAAATACAATTTCGGTCGCCCAAATTTTGATACAAGTGTCAGATATTTTACACCTCCCTGCAACTATGGATTAACCGTTCTGCAAGTTTTAAATATATCAGTGAATAGGGATCATCTCAATAATAGTGCGATTGGCCTTACGCACTAATCCGCTGCGGTAAATGGACATTCAACTGCGGCCTCTACGGCCCATCCCGCGGCCCAGAGCGAAATGCAATGATTTATAAGTAAAAAAATCACTCCAGAAAGTGACGATATGCACATAAAATCAGATATTTTAAGAGAAAACATGTGTGGCTTCCCAAACATATACTTGTGTAGTTTTACTATCAACCAGAGTTTACGCTAAGGTGCGGGACTGTGCGATCTGACACATTGTATGCATACTAATATCATCGTGTTCGAAAGCCTATATTAAAGCAGGCGAAGACAGGAGATGCAAAGTGAGTAAAGTAGCTCCCGGGTATATGGTTTTTTCTGGGAGAACCGGGAGCCTATTTTTCCAACAAGGGAGCAGCAGCAACTAACGAAAATAATGAAATAACATACCTGGATGGCCACTCCCTCAACAAGACTTCATGAAGTTTGAGAAGAGAAAGGGACGGAATGGCAAAGTTGGGATAGGAGGTCTATACCCTTAAGGATTCCGCATGACATCAATCTGCTCTTGAAAAATGTTGACCTGATACCTCAAACAACTAATATCATGCAAAGTAAAGAAACGTAGGGTCAGAGAATCATCAATCACATCACGGCCAGCAGTCACTAGCAAGTAATAAATCAGTTTATTGATAGGTTTATTGCATTAGGACTGGTGCGATCGGTCCCCAAGTTTAGAAGGAATGGCGAGCTTGTTTTATAGTGATGGCGATAACCTCACTGAATTTCATGATCCTGTTATCTATCAAATTCGGGAGTTCTCTTATAGTTTAATAACAATTTTTCAATTAAAAGGAATATCTAGCAACAATTATCCTAGTCTCTGCAAAAAATTGGGACGATATAGGCTACCAACGCGTTAATAAATTCCAATAATCGTACAATGAAAATATGTAAATAAACCAATTGTCTTTTCTGTTTCAGCCAAAAATACTGTTCAAAAACAGGGCGGTGCGGTCACTTCGGGCCGTTTACTACTAGCGCACTTTTGCTAATAATAAGTCAAGTAATATACACAGTCTTGCAAAATTTCTCCCGTAAAAAAATGCAAAAAGTCGGATCGCCCCGTACTAGCGCCCCAAAGACTTCATTGTGCGCAAACTGACATATTTCAAGAGAGGAAAAGTTACCTTTCGACCAGATTCTGCACATATTTGTATCATATTATCAGTATCTAATAATCATAAATTAAAAAAAAGTTTCAAAAAAAGTTTTTGATTACCATGACGGTTATAAGGACAAGCCCGCTATGGTGGCCGGTGCGGCCCCGTTGGTGAGAACATTCAAAAACCACACTTGTTTCCGCGTACGTGATCATTCGTTTAATTAAAGTATTGTGTGACCAACTGACCAACGTTAGTTACGTGGTTGTTTTCCTTACAGAAGGATTCCATCAAATAAAATGAATTTCATTTCACATTAACTTTGGGAAAATTGATGACAAACAGAAAGCTTGCGTGGGATTCCCCTAACATCCCGCGGTATCGCCAACTCAAATCAATTAGTTGCCGTAAATATTTTTCGAATTTGAGGCAACTAAACAACGTATTTCTATCGAATGCGATCAATCGCCGACCAAAAACCAAAATCGCGCACCGTGAAATCGCCGCAAGTGAAACGCCGACATTCAAACTCGCGTGTCAATCTCGCCACACGTAAAACTGCCACAGATAAGAACAAAGTGACGGTCATAAGTGTGCGTGACCGGAGTTCGTAATTCAACTGAAGCGTGAGTAGGCACCACTGTGAAAATTCTTCTGAATTAGTAGTAGGCCACAGCGAGTAGCTTATATTTTGGATGTTTTGTCGGGTTTCACTCGAATAATGTTTTGCAGGTTCACTCGGATTAATAGAGGATAAGAAGGGGGTTAGTTGACAAATACGAACAAAAATAATGAAGGCCGGTAGCCCGTCGATATGGTCGACTTTGACTTTGACTGCAGTAGCCAGGGACCTTACTGTTAATATATTCAGTCAACAAACGTAGCGACCACTTGGGGCAGTGTCGTAGTAATGACTCCACTTGGATTTTTTTTTCGACACAATACCGTACAATACACCGGTAAATGAAGTACTATTTCCAGTAAATTGTCGACTTGCATCATGTTTAGTTTGGTAGGGTTGTCGTACAATCGTTTTCACAATACCTTGGTTAAAAAACAAATATATGTAGGGAGTCATTTACAATTAATACAAATGTTTGACACGCCACGAGTTTAACATGCGGCGAGTTTGACGTGCGGCGAGGTTGACGTGCGGCGAGTGGTTTGCACGCGAGTTTAACTTGCAGCGAGTTGACCTGTTTCCTTTCTATCACTCAATGGGGAATTTCTGCAGATATACATCAACGTTCAGCGACATCATTGCGATCGATTTCGGCAGTGTAGCGTGAGGTTGCATGGTTAGTTAATTGAACACGTGTGATGACTTACAGTGCTCAGTTTAGTTGGCGGTCAAATTTCTAGCATCACAGTGGGTACCAACACACCATATACGTTCCGCGAAATAGAGGCTTTTCAATACAGGGACCTGCAAGTACGTTGGTAAATTGCATGGCGTATGTAAGATTGTGGTCGTGGGGCTGTAGCGAAACCGAGTAATATATTATTCTCACTGCTTCTGTGAACACTGTAAAATGAAGGACAATTGAACACTGCACAAGTGATTTCAGCAAGATTATTGTTATATCGTGCAAAAGAGCAAGGCCCAGGGAGGTATACAAGGAGAGCTTGAAGGTGAATTAAAGAGTGATACACAGCTGTATGTTGTCCGTATAAACAAGTATACAATTAATGATCCCTGATGTTTGTTTTTAGACATACGTGATACTGAGTACCAGCACCGATCCAGTGCCAAGGCATAGGCCCGGGCCGGATGCGGTATCACTAGCGCCCGGCGGTAGCCAATCCGTGGAGCAGGGCGCGAAAAACATTGGATAACGGGAGGGAAAAATGCCCAGGCGCACCCGCGTAATATAAGCCTTGGGGTTTTCAGACATCGAACGTAACACTGTTAGGGCATGAAGAGGAAAACCACATTTTTATTTCCATACCATAAACTTTCGTGATTTTGTAGTGAATGGTTGAATGGCACAACTGCTATGTTACACAATGTGGAAATGGGACAAATTCACTGTAAAATACGTTAAAAATCTGCAATCTGCAAAACATTTGAAAAAATCATAAAATATGGAACAGGATGTAGATGGGTTGATACATTCACATTTCACAAAAGAGTGAATCCTGGTATTTGCATGGTGTCTTCGGAAGTAACTTTTTTGATCTAGGCTAAGTGTGGTCCTGTACAAATTTAGCAAGTTCAGTAGCTTGGTCTACTGATGGCACCTGGGGAATTAGTATGCCATGAAAATTATCATATTGTTTTCTCATTTATCCAAACAAAAGAAATTTTGCATGGAAGAACATTCATCATGGGCCCAGAAAAAGGGTGCCGTTGAAGGATTTGCCTTTCTGTGACAGTATGTAGCTATGGATGGAAGCAGGACTGGTATATGTGCATGGGTGATTATCTCCAGGTACCCACTGTCTCTTACATTTTTTTGTGTCACGGTGGTAGCAATAGATTTGCCCAATGCAGTCGATTGGAGGATAGGGCGTCAGGAGACAATGGGTCAACACAGGGAGGACTAACCCCTTAGCAAACAGATCCTCCCTATTGTAAAAAACTGCACTGTTATTCAGCGGCATTGCCAGTACATGGTACAGAAAAATTCGCTGATCTATTTTCTGAGAACCCCCCCCCTCTCAATTTCAAAAATCCACCTTTGAAAAACTGAGAGGGGGAAATACTCCCCCCCCTTACATTTTGAAACTAGCGTAAAACAGCTGACTATTACTAAATTGCCTCAATTTCTTGTTAGTATTTGCATAAAAGTAACATTTTAAAACACTGGTAAATCCTGGACACCCAGTCGGCATCTCTCGGGCTACCAAAGTCAGCCACTTGGGAGCCGAAGGGGCTAACAAATTTCAAAATATTTTTCGAGCACTGAGATAGGACACCTAGAACAACAAGGCCTAATCATTCTATCTAGTCAATTGATGGGTACGTGCACTGCACAGTAACCCTACAACTGTAGGAATAGGCGAAAGGGGGTGGTAGGGCTGTACCAAGTTAGATAGAAGTATGAAACAGCCAAGGCCCGACCGAATCAATTCTACTAGGCATAATGGGTAAGTTCACTGCAAACAGTACCCCTACAACAGTATGTTTCTAGGGTGAAAAAGAGGTAGGCCTGAACCAATGGTAGATAGGACCGATATGAATAGCCAAGCCCGAATCAATTCTTATAGTCAATTATTGGGTAGTGTTCACAGCACACAGTACCCCCCTACAAACGTAATGGACTAGATTGAAAGGGGTGGGAGGGTAAGGGCTGTACCAAGGGATTAGACAGCTGTCAACGCCAGGTTGAAACTAGATGAGTCATTTGAGGGGTAATGTTCACTGCACACTACCCTGCATGCTAATCTGCTTACCCTGTTCACAGACTATACCGAGGCCTGGTGTGTTCTGATATATCGGACCGTTTTTTCAACCTGCCTAACCTATGCCGACATACGGTTGCATAACCCAGGCATAGGTGACTGGTTATACTAAATTGGGTGTGGGAAAACAATTTGCACCTATTTCAATGCAAGAATGTATTGCAAACGCAGACTGGGATACAGTATTACACACATGAAAACATTTTTTGTTCGCACACCTGGTCGAAACAAAAAAAAATTTGTCCAAACCGAAATGTTGCCATTTTTTTTCACCCAAATTTGTGCCTGAATTTTGAGCCCACAAAATTTTTGTGGTCATTCTTGCTCTTTCACCTGTACACCTATACCCCCAGATGTTGATAGCAGTTAGATTTGTGTCAGCCATGACAACTTTGATGTAACAGAAAAAACCACTTTCATTCAGATGTGTGTTTGAGAACATTTGTCATGTGCTGGTCCTCCATTTCAACTGGCCTTGACATTGTATGATATTGTAACATTATCAGCTCTAACTAATACCTGTGACTGTATCCAATATTCGTGTAATTGTATCATATATAAGTTTTGGCTTCAAAATTGGCTATGCCAGACTCTAAACTTACCGCTGTACCTCTCCGTATTTGTGATTGCAGAATAGGCTGCTCCCAGCAGAGCCTCGGCTGTTGAAACAGCCGTTGAGGTTTTCTGCCTCATATCAGCCTCTTACTGTATAAGACAGGGAATGATGCTGTACACGAGCGGCAGTTTGCCAAAAAAATGAGCTTGTATTGATCGATGTTCAATCTGAATATTTTCACACTATGGCGGCGTAGGGTGTTGGTGGAACTACGTTCCAATGATGTCGTGGGATTGGCAACCCTGCAAGATGGGGCTATTATGTTCTCAATGCCGTCTGGCTTAGTGATTGTACAGCACATTGCGGGGGATCCAACAGATTGTCGCAGGGAACTATCAAACAGGACCCCTGCAGTTGATATGTTGAGTATAAGCGACCGAGGATGTAACAAAGAAGTATAGCGGCCCTCTTCCTGTGAGAAGGATTCTCAAACCCAAACAACCATAGAAATAGAAGTCTTGTCTTTTCTTGTTGCAGTTCTCCTCGCAGAATATGTGCCTCTTGGCCAAGCTGTTTCTTGATCACAAGACACTCTATATGACCACAGACAACCCAATTCTCTTCTATGTAATGACAGAGTTGATGCAGGGGATTCCACATTGTGGGTATTTTGCAAGGGTAAGGAGCAGTAGTTAGAGCTCTTCCAGATTAACAGAAGAGGACATCAATGGAGAATATTTGCTCACTAGAATTCTCAAACATCCGTTTTTGTTCTCTGAATGAAATTCAAGAAAAGACTTAGTGGTCACAATAGCGTGTGTGTGTATGTCCACTTTCTTGTTAGCACGATTCTCACAAACCATGAGGACGATTATGAACGAAATTTTGTGTGTAGCACCGGGTTGGGTGTACACGAGCTGAGTAGATTTGGCCAGCAAAGTCATCAATTAAGTGGGTATAGCTTATTTATTGTAATTTATGTCAAGTCGTTAGCAAGATTACGCAAGAACGTATGTGCTACAGTGATGTTTAGTTTGGACTGTAGGACTGATGAGATTTTCAGTCCTAAAAGATGCTAATCAAGTTGTCTAATATGCATAATTGGTCTTAAGTGTGTCGGATTTTCACCAAAAACATGGTGATGTGGTCACCTTTGATCCGATCATTTTAAACGCTACAGCTGGGGTTTCGTAGAGGTCATGGATGTTGACTAATTTGCATAATATGTCTACATTCCACTTGCGAAGAATTTCGTCAAACTCGGTAGGTATGCTCTGTTAAAATTTTCTGGATCTGAGGTGTTGTGTTCTGAATTTGATTGAATGCCTTCATATAGCTCCTGTTAGAATAAAGCACTGAGGAACGAGTAAACCACAGCTCTTGTGACAATTTTACTGCTGTTATAAGCTGCCCACCAACAAACCCTCTCGTACCCAACCAATTTGATTAGGTTGATTAGACCTACAAAAATACTGTTAACATTTTCTTCTCTAATTCTTACTTGGGGATGCGTGTCCAGAAAGGTCGGTGGACTTGTGCTATACATTGTCAATTATATGTCAAACTAGGCACTTAAAGATAGACAAATGTGGATGTTTCCTGAAGATATATTTTGAGACATCTTGACTGCTGCATGGGGATAGGTTGTTGGTGTGTGGAGGAGGGGGGGGGGAGGGTGTTTGATGCATGTCCAGGGTGGGGAGGGGGCTGGATGGCAGTCCTAGCTGCTTGGAGAATAAAAGGCAATAAATAATAATTTTGATTTTAAAAGGAAAAGGAAGCCCAGCTGCTAAGGGGATTTAGAACATTTCAAGTTGAATTTCGGGTCAAAGAAGTGCGGTGATGGCGATGAAAACTTTATCAAATGTGGGGTATTTATGGAGGAAGAGTGGGGGGGGGCATTGAAGAAAAAAAAAATTCAGGGACTTTGTATTAAGAGTAAAACTTATAGGTCAGTTATTTTAGGTATTTTTATGGTTATATGTGGAAATATGTGATGTTTGTCTGACAGGCACTGGTTGCATGAAACTAGTTGGTTGTTGTTGGGTAGTGAATAATACAAAACAGTTGGATGAGCAACAAGGCGAGACATTTTTTGGCGATCGACTGTGTTGCAGATCAACAATTATAAGACAAATGCTCAATCATGCAAATTTGATCTGATTCCACTTTATTGAGACCATAGGAAGTCTTACATCCAGCAATGTTGTAAAAAATATTGCATAACTTGGGCAAAATATTACACCATAGTGTCACGTGAAACCAAATTCCAGATTTCTCGTTGCAGACATGTGTGCCATTTTCGGGTCAATCGGACCATGCGTTGAAGAGTTATGGCACTGACATCATATCCCCGGGCACTCTGTCCCACAAGGATATAATGAATCATTTTGGTCTCACCTGAATGAAATTCAGAAAGAAACCAAGCATATGGGATGTGTTGGAATGTCAATTTTCTGTTAGAAGAATGCTCTCCAAAATTGTAAGACCGATTTTGATGAATTTTTGTATGTGGTATCGGGGTTGGGTGTCCCCATCTGATGGATATTAGCAAGATAGTCAAGAAGTCAAGAAGAAGGGTAATTAGCCTATTTGATGTTATTCAAAATGTGAGGTGAGGTTGTTGGGGGTATTGAAGTGTGTCATCGCATAATTCTGCAAATTCCTTGAAATGTTTAATATCGATGTAACATGGGGATACCTCTGATCCTGAGATATTGAAATTGGAGGATGGGTCACTGAGGTCAAATAAGGTGTCTGAATTTGTCTGATCAGGTCCATTGAATTTTGAAGGTACAGGTGGTTGCTGGTTATAGTAGGGAGTATTCATGAGAAAATTGGGGTGGCAAACTATAGCAACCTCTATGAGGCTCTAGATCTGCGTTATTCTCTGCTACTTAGCAACCACTCTTAGAACCACTGAAATTGGGATAGTTGAAACCTACTTAAACCTCAACAGAAAACAACCACTAATTGCGGAACAGGCGAGAAAACTTTAAAAAAAAAAAAAAAAAAAAAAAAAAAAAACGGTTGGGTGAACCCAATCATAATCTTTGAGTCTAATTTGAGTTTTAAAATACTTTGAACATCTCAGGCCGCATCAACAAAGTCACTTTTGGTAGTTCACAGAAAGTCAAACATCGGGGATCAGTTTGAATTTGAAGAAAGGGATCATCCAAATTCCCATTTCCGTGCTCATCCATGGCCCGTGTGACCCCCCGACTAACTTCTTTTCTTTGCTTTTTAAGGAGAAGAATCAGCAGAGGACTACATGTGGCCTGTATTCTAACATTACCACCATTCCAGAGGAAGGGCCTAGGCAAACTGCTAATTGAGTTCAGTAAGTATAGTTTTTCACATGTTGCAACCACTTTCTGTAGACTGCAGATTAGGGTGATGTGCTTGACACTGAAAACAAACAAGTGTTAAAATGTGATCGAACAACTGGTATGCCGATAAAATGTTGGTGTGAAACCAAACCCACCACTCTAGTTCTTTCAACGAGCAGGATATCAGTCTGTTGTGCTAGAGGTGGTGATCCTTCCCATTAGCCGAGTACCGGTACCTTTTCGTAAGTGGAAGGATGTTGTCAGTTGTTGATGACTAGATATGATAGTTTCATATAGAAAGGCGTTGCATCTCAAGACAGTTAATGCAAAACAATTGGTGGTGCTGTGAGGCACATGGTATAAAAAGTAGCTAGCAAAGGTTATTCCCTTGGTGTTGCAAACAATTGAGAATTGAGATCAAGAGGAGAAATATCATAATTATTGTAATAAATAGTGTTTCTGATAATGACTATGGTATACATATCCTACCAGCTGTGGGTAGCTCAGCAGTCCCAAATCAAGGTAACCAAAGAAGCCTCTTCCTAACCCTGTTCTATAAAAAATTGAGGTGTTGGGTTATCCTGAATCTAATGAGGGGGTTCAATAGTGATCCTTCAATTTCTTTCTTCAAACAGGTTATGTTTTATCACAATTTGAGGGTAAGACAGGGTCGCCAGAGAAGCCTCTTTCTGGACCTTGGTCTCTGTCTACAGGGCTACTGGTGTCAGGCCATTCTGGAATTATCCTAAAGGTACCCAAACACAGATGGGGACAGGGCCACGACTACTATCAAGTGAGGTTTATTAATGTCTCACTCAAGTATCTATACTCATGCTCTCCCAAATTGTCTCGTTTCCTTTGTTTTCATTTTTGCTGTCGAAAGAACCTCATGATTCGTAGCTAGTAAAACTGGTCAGATGATGTACTCACGAATTTCTGGTAGATTCCAAATCCAGGTGTGTCATAACAATAAAGTCCATGTATTCTAATGAAATCCAAAGCCTACACTCACACTGGTGGAGTTAAAGGCCGCAGTGCTACGGTCACCAGTGAGTGCCACATGCGGATTTATTGTAGCTGCTGTGCCAAAAGCTCACGGTTCAATTGCCACAATCAACCATAAAGCATTCCTAAGCGGTGACACGCACTGGAAAAACTCGCAGAAGAACACAAACAGAACACAATATATCGAAAGTATAATGTGATCGCCTCCCAGGAACTAACAAGAAGGTGGGTACACTTAAGGAAAAAAACAGTACTACTTTCAGTCGCCAACTTTCAGTTCCAGATGTGCATGCCCAGGTATATGATGGCCCTTACAAAGCTACATGCACCTCCAAAATTCTGCACCGTTTAAAACTTGCAGTCAAAAAAACGGTTTTTTCCCCCACTAGGCCTAAGGAAGGTTGTCTGGCCGCTGCCGCGGTAAACATCTTGCTGTAACGCCTCACACCTTGCAGTCACACAGACTTGAGCATGACGGTACGGCTGTCGCAAGCCTTGTGATCCCCAATGCCTACAGTGTTAGGCAGGCTCCACGAATGAGGGCTGACATTATCTCAGTCCAATTTTTCAACAACAGAAAAGGTTCTTTGCTTCGTGAGAATGGTGTAGACTTCCAGCATAAATACTCATGATTTAAGATTTTGGAATTGGAGCTTACTCCTTACGTAGGGAGTGGTAAACCAGCCTATTTTAAGGGAAGTGAGATTTCAGAATCTGGATAGGGATCACTAGAGGTCAATAATGTGTCAAATATTTCATAGTTACTCTCACAAAACCTGGGTACATAATTCACATTCAGTCTCAATAAAATTGAAAGTCACTGGTTCATGTTGTTTTATTTGAGCACTAGGAGCTGCAAATATAGCGATTATGTGATGCTTTTGATTCTGCCATAGCTATCTGCTAACTAGCAACTTGATAAGCCCAAAGGGTTGCTTGCTCATTCCCACCTCCTCCCACAGTATTCCCCAATTCCGTACCAGTAAAGTCTTATTATGTAGACATACTTTGTTAATGCAAATTGTGGAGAAACACGGACTGAAATGACTGGCAAACGATCCCTTGGTTCGAATGATAGATTAAGTTATCTCGATATCTTTAAGAAATGACCACTGACCACGAACCAGGCGAGTCTAGTGGTTTGAGAAACCCCGGTTTATATCAACATGCTATTGTTTTGATTTTTACTTTGAAGAACAAAGCCAACCAAATTAATACTGTGAGTATGTTATAATGTTAAAAGAATAAAAAAATCTTCACATATCCTTGTCCAGTTATAGCATGTTCAGTTGGGAAATATGGCTCCCTAAAATTTCATATGATGGTGATTTTGGCAAACTGGCAACCTTTCGATGAGTCATATCTACCAATTAGAAGGAAAAGTTAGGACATATTCGTACCATTTCTTTAGAATTGGTAGATATGACGTCAATGCCACATGTTGCCAATTTGCAAAATGTCAAATCATATGAAATTTGAAAATTTAAAAAAATCGTAACTTCATAACAGAACATGTAGGAAACATGAAACAAAGTTGATTGGCCCTGATTTTCAATCATATGACATTTAAATATTTTGGTGGAATTGTCCTTTCAGTGAGATAGTGAAGCAACAAGTTACGGAGGAAGATGTCATCTACTCTATGCAACATGAACCTGATCAATTACTACAAGGGACAGTACGTCATTACAATAGCAAGGACACAGTGGACAGTCACAAAAAGTCCATGCTCAAGAGAAGAGTACGGATTGACCCCAAATGTCTTCATTGGACTCGAAGGACTGGTCAAAGAGGGGGAAATGGTGAAGTGGAATGTTGAAAGGGTGATGATAACAAGAGCCGGGAGGTATTATCAACATCAACAAGTTGGCTCTCCCAGAAACTTTCCATGATGTGGTCATAAGCTCGAGCCTCTATTAAAGGACAACTGCAGGATGAAGTACAAAGAAGGCTCATATGTTAGCCTGAAAAAAACTGAATGCGTTAAGATCATACGACTTATGACAAAGTTACAGTCCTTGAAGTTTGTGCATGTTATTGCGCAAGTTTGAAAAGCATCCATATGCAATAACAAGTGATGTCATACTTGAACAACCGTGCAAAACAATCTCGGTTTTCTATTGAAATTCACACATTATTTTGCATTGCGAAACGCATTGGTTATGGGAGAGGATTGTTGTAGTGGTGTGGGTGGTGGTGATGGTTACTTGGTGAGCGAGAAACAACCCAAAATGCTAAATTGTGACGTATTCACAAAATGAACGTGTATAAGTGAATTACTTCCCGCGGTCGTCCAAGGGGGACATTATCGTTATTGTGCAATGGGGATTTCCCCAATTTCTCTGGGGGGCCAAATTAATGGACCAAACTTTGAAGGCCAAAACTCCACATACTCACAAGGAATATCGTATTGGAATGGGGTTTGGACCTATGTTACAGTTTTCCATTTTACATGAATAACCTCTGTGTATCCAAGATGCAGGTGTTCCTTTTGAGTAATATTCTTCCAAGACTTTCATTACAGGGTGATTTTTGTCACATATAAGTCAACTGGGCGCCAAGGCAAAATTATCGCAAATAAAGTTGTATCATGGGGTGGTTCATGATGTTGGTCAACATGCTTTTATTCCAGTACTCTTCCTTGAAGTACTACTTGGTATAATAAGTTGGAAATGTATCCGATAAACTACCATTAACGTTGGCCAAGAAGTATATTCGCTCAATGACAGCTTGGTCTTGCTGAGATCTGTATGATGTGGGTCAACAAGCGCACGTCAGTTTTTGGATTCCGGACGAAGTCGGAGGGAATCTATGCAGTCATTGCCAGGTGTGTGTATATGGTGCATGTGTGTGTGTGTGTGCGGTGTGTGATGTGGATGTATGTGTGTGCACCCGTCTTGTGAAAACGATAACTCACCCCACCTGGAGATGAAGCTCATACGTGGGATGGGTGTTCCCCATGATTGAGGTACATGAAACCGGTTGGTTTTGGGGTCAGGTCAGAGGTCGAAGTCTGAAACCCTTGTGAACACGATAAGTCAGAATTGTTGGTCTTGCTCGGGTTCAAATGGTGGAGCTTTCTTATGGGGTACAGGAAACCCTATGGTTTTTGGTATAGGTCGGGTGAATTTTGGTCAAAATAGAAAAATTTTTATAAAAAAAATAAAAAAATTTGGCCAATTTTGGGGGTGACACGATAACTCGACCCCATCTTGGATGGATGAAGCTCATACTTGGTATGTGTGTTCCCCATGATGATACATAACCCTATTGGTTGGGGTCAGGTCAGAGATAATCTGAGGTCACCAGAGGTCAAAGTCTGAAAAACATTGTGAACACGATAGTTTCCAGAATGGTTGGTCTTGATCGGCGTTCAATTTGGTGTGTAGCTTTCTTATGGGGAGTACAGGGAAGCCCTATTGTTTTGGTATAGGTCGGGGGGGAATTTGGTCAAAAATAGGAAATTGTGAAAAGTCAATAATTTGGCCAATTTTGGCTTGTGAAGACAATAACTCGAACCCACCGGATGGATGGATGGAGTTCAAATTTGGTATTGGGTCCATGTTGAGTACATGAAACCCTAGTTTGGGGTGAGGTCAGAGGATCATACAGAGGTCATACAGCTGGTACCAATCTCCCACTTGTCCTGGTCTGGCTATAGGTGTCAGGAAGAGTCAAGATCCACTAAGGCCTTTCGGCTTTTGGTATACGTACTCGACTCTCGACTCTCTATGGATAATAAAGTTGCAAATATGTCCCAATAATTTACTATGCAACTGTCGTCCAAGAATATATTTGACGAATGACAGCTTGGTCTCGCTGACCCCTGTATGATGTGGGTAACATGACTGGAGGTACAGGATGGCGTATATGGGTTGAGGACGAGAAGGATGACTTGGCATGATTGAAACCAGCAATGTCAGCCATGAGGTATCATTCTATAAATGACAGGCTTGGCTCAACAGTGTGAATAGTCTGAGCTATGTATTATTTTTTTTTGTTTTTTTTTTTTTTTTTTTGATAAGCACTGTCCTCAGAGTATGATTGCTACTAGTGTCCCCAGACTGGCCGGATATCAAATTGATATGTCATAATCACTTCGATATTTGGTCATAGGGAATACCCTGAAGTATTGTATTAGAAAAGTGCATGTCCACAGAGTATGATTTAATGGAGGTGATATATTCCCGCGACACTGGAACTGTACGGGTGATTATGGTTTTGGGTGTGTAGCCAGTCTCTGCCACTCCCAGGTTACCACCCCGGAAACTTAGAATTACTCAACAACTCTATAATGCTTATGTATTGATCTTGAAACTCATTACACTGACGCCCTAGTGAAATATCTTGGATTGAGTTCGAAAGTGTGCATCACTGCAATGCTGGGGCAGCTAATTTGCATAATTTATGCAGAACTTTCAAGTTAGTTGGATTTGAACGAAAACTTGGGGGGTAGGGACTATAGTTGATATCGAAAAATGGGGGAGGCATTTCAAGGTCAGAGTGGGGTCAAAATTGAAATAATTGATGTGGACTTTTTGTAACTTCCATAGATTCAACAAAAAACTTGGTGGAGAAGACTATCTTAGTTTCTGACAAAAGGTTGGTCTTAATGGGGGTGTTAGGATAATTCTTCCAAACGATTGCTCAAAAGCGGGCTGAAACGTGGGCGATTTAAACGCCCTACACATGTTTAGTTTGATCCGGTTGTTTTTTTAAAAATTGTTCATGGGCTTAGAGGACTGCCTTTCCACATGTTGAGTTTTTCAATGTTACCCAACCAATTAGAGTCATGGCTTCAGAGTTTGTGGAAAACACTGTAGATTGGATGTCAGTAACTATTTTCGTCTGGCAGAGAGTTATAATGAGTGGATAAGCCTCTTCCTGAAAGATGTTGTTTCGTCTAGGGCGAATGCTTCAAATAAACAGTGCTGATCATTTCTCTACCCCTAATTGGGGCGAATTCTTTAAGCATTCTGGGTTATATTTTTTGGGAGTGTGTGGCATCAATGTTCTTTCTGGAAGATTTTGTCCCTTCTGCCGACCCCTATTTCACCCAACGATAGTGTGTCCCCAGGAACTGCATTTGAATTATCACATTGATACGTTCATATTCACTTAATATTGGGACACAAGAGTCTCATGAACAGGCCTGAAGTATTGTATTGGATATGTGCCTGTCCACAAAAAATAATTATAGCACTAGTGTCCAATGAAAGGCGTGAACATTGTATTGGGTATGTGCCCATCTACTGAGTATGATGTAACCTGGTGTCCCTGTCTGAATTATGGGATAGGTGCCTATTCATTTGTAGCCAAACAGTATGCGGGTTGAGCTGTTGTGAGGACCATGTCACTCTATCTATCTATTATCTATCTATATATCTATCTATCTATTCTATCTATCTATCTATCATCTGTTCTGTATGTCTGTCTGTCTGTTGGCTGTCTATCTATCTGTCTGTCTATATGGCTGTCTGTCTGTCTGTCTGTAAACCTTTGACTTTGGGATCCAAAAGTTTGTGCTTTGATGAATCTCGACTAGACTTGGTCACAATGTTATTGACTGATGGGTCAGCTTTGACCACGGAAGGTCAAGGTCAAATGGTATTAAAAGGGCACAATGGGCCAATATGTGGAAAACTGCAAAACGCTACTTCTCACAAATTAGGAACAGTGCTGAGGTTAGGTCACAATGATGGTCGATCAGCTTCCTTCGGGTCGGGATTCAGAATTGTGGTCCAGGTCCGACTTGGGGCATGAGGGTTACAGGATTATTGATTATTTCACACAAATTGCTTGAAATGCATCTCCTCCCCACAAGCTTCAATTGACGTATTCAACGTTACATGTAATGGACCTTCGGTAGAGGCGCCATTGGGGTTTTCAGGGGAGTTTGGGCTTAGGGCCCAGTATGGGCACTAGGGCCCATTCTATGAAATACGTGCAAAATTTGTATTTCCTACAAATCTAGTGCCACCATGCGATGGTCGGTCATAAATTTTGGTCTAATAGCGTACCTGCAGGGTGCCCATGGATTTGGGACCCAACGCCCCAATGGGGCCGATGGCCCATCATGTGGAATACGCCAAATCATTCTCCTCGTTTCAAGTTTTGGTGCACAGTACTGACATATGTCATAATGATGGTCGAAAACCTCTGGGTGTTATGGGGTTCAGGGTTTTTTAATCAAGGTCCACTTGGAGCCTTGGAGGACCATTTTAGAAATGTCTTGGAATTCACACATTGGTACTTGAAATGCATCCCCCTTCTACCAGTTCAACAGAATGTTCTTGAATGTTACATGCAATGCCTCGCTTAGTGGTACCATCCCCGGGGGGTGTTTGTGCGGAATTAAGGCTGAAGCCCAATTTGGCCCTAGGGGAACATCATGTATCATGCAATGCTTCACAAATTTGATGCACAGGTCGACAGTGCTGATGTCCGGTCATAAGACAGTCTAATACCCATCCTTCAGGGGTTCTCAGGAATTTTGGACTTGAAGCCCAGTTTGGCTCGAGAGCGACCAATCATGTGAAATTACGCAAAATGGTTAGTCACGCCAACATACAATCAAAATGAATATAAAACAGATGTAAAGTATACTCTCGTAAGCACCATCCTGAAATTTGCAAGCGCCCTGAGTGCTTAGCTGAGTGAATACGGTAGTTCCTGGAGTGGTGCATTCTTTACATGTGAGGACAGTTAAATCAGCCAAGGTGTGAAATATTGCAAAATGCTTCACTAATTCATTGGTCTCTGTGTAATGAGATATGTAGGGCATTCACCCAGTTTGAGGCTACAGCACATTGGGTGCTCTTGTTATTACTTGCCCGATTTTTTTCTGTTCATGTTCACTGTTGATGAAGGCACATGCGTTGGTTGCCCCCCCCCCCTTCAATATGCCCCTGACGTTGGAGGATTAGGTATATTCATGAAAAACACAACAAAGCACCAAACCAAACATACCAAATGGATACCATGCCCAAGGTTGGAAGAGAAACAGGTTCTGCCGAAAATTAACCGGTTTCGACAAAGACAATAGAGTTTAGGCTCGAACTTTTATACCTAGGGAGCCTGTGAATAAAAGCATATTACACTCTCTGGAAGCCTGAGTGGCGCCCTGGACATCGTGGTTCAGTTGGGTAATCAGCACCTTTACGGTTTATATAATAATAATAATAATAATAATTGAATAATGGGTTGTGAGTGTGAAAAGCCAAACAGAAAGAGCAACCTCGGTGAGAGCGTTGAGACCATCATGAAATTCACTGACTGTAGTTGTCCCAGCGAAGATCCTTGTGGCTGACCCTGTCACAAGGCAAGTTGTACTGCACAGTCCGTAGTCACAAATCCAGGTGGTTTGCATGTGTGGTGCAAGAAAAAGGAGTAACCATGGTCCCTGCCCAAGCCCAAAGCCGTACATGGCACCCCAGTGCACCGCTGCTATCACCAATGCGCTGTTCCATAGGGCCGGATCACAGGCAAGCACGAAACCAAACAACCTTCTAAAGGATATCTGATGTTAGTTAACACAACAAGCACGTAACGAGGGGGAGGGGGGATTGAGTTCGGAACCAAGGTAAGTGCGCCCTCAAAAATTGCCTCACCATCCCTAGCAGCGAATAAGAACAATTTAGGGGCCACTAGACACGTGCTGCTGGTCATGACCCCCCCCTTCATGGGTACGCCACTGCAACACTACAAATGACAAAAGTGGATGTTGGGACTATTTTCTGTTAACCCTAGCTAGCAGTGATGATCCCTGAGGGGACTCATTTGTAATGAGTAAATTAATCTGTCCGGGTACTATGTCCTAACTGGAGCTGTCCCTTGAATGACTTGGATTAACCAATACTGACCCTCTTGGAAGTCTTCACTTTACCTATGTGATTACACTAGCACCACAACTAATGTATATAGGACAAATCGCAAATTTGCCTCTCAAAATTCGAAAACCCAAGTAAGAGGCGTCAGGTCCAGATATCTTACCCAGTATAATACCTGCTGACCATGCCATTTATCCTAAAACCTTCAATATCCATATTTTTTTGTTTAGCTCAAAACCAGTTGTTAGCTAATTGGAATCTGCATGTCACTCTCATCTATCTATCAGTGTGTCAACAATCGCCGTTTTTTAGCCCCCACCAGTCATTCGTAATGGATGTCGACCCAAACTTGGACACAATGTTTATTACCCATGCACATGTTTGCTTTGTGGAGGTCAAGGTCAAATAGAATTAAAGGGGCAATAATAGGCCATTGTGTGTAACATTTCAAAATTTAATTTCCACCTACAATTCTGGTCACAGTGCGATGTTCGATCATAATGATGGTCCAACAGCTGTACCTTTGGGGTGTCAGGAATTTTTTGATCCAAGGTCCCACTTGGGCCCAAGGGCCCATTTTTGTGAAATTTCACACAATGGTACTTGAAATGCATCTCCTCCCACAAGTTCATTTGATTACCTTCGAAGTTACATGTAGGCAGATCGGAGTAGAGGGCCATTGGTTGTAATCGGGAATTTTGGGCCAGGGCCCAGGGTAGGCACAGGGGGCCTCCTATCATATGAAATACCGCAAAATCTTGTATCTCTTACAAATTTTGTTGCACAGTGCTAATGTTCAGTCATAATGATGTCTAATGGATGTGTAACCTCAGGGTGCCCAGGGATTTAGGACCCAAGGCCCAGTGTGGGCCCTGCGCCCATCATGTGTAAGTGACTGCAAAGACATCTTTGGCCTTATGAAGATAAAGGTCAAAAGTTGTTACAGGGGCACAATAAGCATATTGGCTCATGATCTTGAACATCTATCACATAATTGTATATTATTCTTGGTACATTTGTGCGGTTTGAGCTACAGGACCATTGGTGCTCTAGTATAAATTGGACACCAGGGTCCACTGCACATACTCCCTGGAGTATTGCATTGGTTGAAGTCACTGAGTGCCTGTCCACTAAGTATGGTTTAAACTAGACATTGCCTGGCGGGTAAACTGCCAACGTGTATATCCCCACATTGAGCAATCAATGGGAGAGACATGTCAATCTCATTTTGATAACGGCTGAGATCGGGTGGGGTCCGATGAGCTAAAATGAAAGTTTGTCCCAAAATGATTGGCCTTGTTCCGAAATGCGCAAATCAGTGATAAAAAAGTTTTGTAAATGAATCCAAGATGGCCACCAGGTGGGGTCCCATGGGGCAGAAATGGAAGTTGGTCCAAAACCAATCGCCAGTTCCAAAAACATGCCAATCAGCAATAAAAGTGTCGTCAAAGAATCCAAAATGGCCGAGGGTGGGGTCTGATGAGGCTAAAATGGAAGTTGGTCCCAAAACAATCGCCATGTTCCGAAATGCACAAATCAGTTTAATATGTTTCGCAAAGAAATCCAAAATGACCGCAGGGCGGGTGGGTTGGGGGGGTGGGTCCCAAGGGGCGAAAACGAAAGTTCTCAAACGTCAAAAAAGGTCTCAAAACGATTGCCATGTTCCGAAACGTGCAAACCAGCGATAAAAAAGTGTCGTAGAAAATCCAAGATGGGTGCCCTTGTGGTGGGCGGCAACACCACTTTCAAACTCATCCGAGATTTTCATCCGACAAACCTGTGTGCAAAGTTTCAAGTTGATCCGACAACGCGTTGGAGAGTTATTGCACTAACACGAAAATTCTCCGGCGGCGGCAAAGACAAAACCATAATATTCCCCATGTGGGAATATAATTAACAGGCTTAGTGTGCTTGTCCCCCCTAGAAGGATTCAACACCTAGTGTACACTGAACGTGCTTGAACTTTCTGCATTGGATACGTCCTTGTCCTCTCTGTGTATGCCAACTGCTTGTGTGGTTCCAACCTTAGTGTCTCCAGGCTGGCCTGAATCATTATAATGGATATGTGGCTTATTATTCAATTAATGGACACAATGAACCCCTGAACAGGCCTGAAGTGTTGTATTGCATGCGAGTCTGTTCCTGTGGGTGATTTAGCACTAGTGTACCCAGAACAGGCTCCAAATCCTGGGTTGGATAATTGCCTGCTCACTGAGTTTATTTGAACACAGTGGCCCTTGGACAGCCTTGATCAGGCCCGGCAACTCTACGCATTCATGAAGAACTATTGGACTGCATGAGTTTATGCAAACTGAGTAGTTTGCACGGTTGGTAGAGCTTATAATCCTGATCGGAGCATTCCAAAGACTTTGAAAATGGTACTCGTTACCTTCCCCTCAGGCACTCATCACGAGGGATCAGATCAGGGGGTAGGCAATTTGCAGGTTGCCATCTGCGTGGATTACCCCTACACACCCCCACGTTAAGGTATTGCCAAAGAGGCAGTGTCCTATTCCGGGTACCTGGTGCAGGATTCATAACTGATAAAAACATGCAGTATCCTGGCCTACATACTTGCCGGGCGTAGAATAGTTCCAATCCTCTGCTTGGCAAGTCTAAATCTCTGAGAATTTTTTTTTCCTTCTAAAATGTACTGCCAAATACGGTGTTACGATATCCCTTCAGCTCAAAAGTGGCTGTTAACCTTTCAGCTTGGGGCTATCTGTATGGAAGCCGTCTCCCGCATAGAACCTGTATGCCAAACACCCATATCAAATGTGCAGAGAGCCTTATTACAGAGAGTGCTTTATTGCAAGTGAAAGCTGTTCCTTGAGTAGTTTAAATGCTGTTATAAATATGTACATATTAACTGTACAGTAGGAATTATCAAATAAAACAAATTTCAACGAAATTGTCTGCACCGAGTTCTCCCGTTTAGTCCTGAGAGATGTTTCCTGGTCACACCCTCCACATTGTTGGAATAGTTTTGCATTTTGTTATCCAGCTTATACAGTGATAGGAATGAAAATAATCTGCTAAACATAGCTGTATGAAAATGAAACTACGTACACTAAATATTAGATTGATTTATAAGTCAGTTCAGACCATCCCTTATGGGCTGTGGTTGACAAACTGGAGAATCAAACGGTTAAGGTACTGTATAACATACATACCTAACTGCACCTACTGCCCAGGAAATGAGAGTCTGCTGAACCTTGCTGTATGAAAATGAAACGGTATAAAACTCGAGAGAGGCTGAATATTGAGACAATACCTTCTTCTTGACCACCCTATCAAGATGAGATTTTCTATATAGGAAGCCCAGAAGACAATTCACCTGCATCAGATTGACTATAAAGAGAACCTTAGGACAAAAGACCTGCATCAGAACATCTATACAGAGAGCCCAAGGTACAATTGATATAATTTTTTTTTTAACAGGGGTTGAGGAGTTCGGAGTGCTCACACTGTGTATGTGTGTGCGCGTGCATGGGTGGGTGTGCGTGCGTGTGTGTGTGTGACGATGGCTGCTCTGTGAAATATGAGTAAAATGCGGATGTGGATTATCAAAGAATGTAATTGACTTTAATATTGTCCATGCAGCGAGCTTGGGGGAGGGGAATTGACCTGCATCAGATGTCTATATTGGACGCCCAAGAGATCATTTTACCTCCATCAGATTGTCTATTTAGAGAGGCTAAGGGATCCATTGGCCTGCATCAAATGTCTATTTAGAGAGCTTAGAGGATAATTGACCTGCATCAGAATCTCTATACAAAGCCTAGATTATGATTGACCTGAGCAGAATGCCATATAGAGAAGAGAGGCTAGAGGATAATTGACCTGCATTAGGATCTCTATACAACGCCTAGAGGCTGATTGACCTGAGCAGAATGCCTATATAGAGGAGAAAGGCTAGAGAATAATTAACCTGCATCAGCATCTCTATACAAAGCCTGGAGGATGATTGACCTGAGCAGAATGCCATATAGAGAAGAGAGGCTAGAGAATAATTGACCTGCATCAGAATCTCTATACAAAGCCTAGAGGATGATTGACCTGGGCAGAATGCCTATATAGAGGAGAAAGGCTAGAGAATAATTAACCTGCATCAGCATCTCTATACAAAGCCTAAATTATGATTGACCTGAGCAGAATGCCTATATAGAGAGAGAGGCTAGAGAATAATTGACCTGCATCAGCATCTCTATACGAAGCCTGGAGGATGATTGACCTGGGCAGAATGCCTATATAGAGAAGAGAGGCTAGAGGATAATTGAACTGCATCAGAATCTCTATGCAAAGCCTAGAGGATGATTGAACTGAGCAGAATGCCTAATAGAGAAGAGAGGCTAGAGGGTAATTGACCTGCCTCAGAATCTCTATACAAAGCTAGAGGATGATTGACCTGAGCAGAATGCCTATATAGAGAAGAGAGGCTAGAGAATAATTGACCTGCATCAGAATCTCTATACAAAGCCTAGAGGATGATTGACTGAGCAGAATGCCTATATAGAGAAGAGAGGCTAGAGGATGATTGACTGAGCAGAATGCCTATATAGAAAGAGAGGCTAGAGGATAATTTAACAAAATGTGTGGTCTCCATAAAAATGGTAACAGCATCACCCCACCCTCTTCTGCAGGACCAGCCTCATTCCCCTCCCCACTCTTCTGTGGGAATATGAGGTTGTATATGTGTTGCTGTGTAAATAATATGAGTATGTACTGAGACAGGAGTGTCAAAAAAATTCCGGATGCTTGCAATGAAACGAGAATCATATCCTACATTCAAGGGGGATGATAAGCGGAACTCTAATATGAGAGCTGGCGCGCCAAGCCAATGTGACTCCGTGCTGATTTGATAATCAACTTTGTGCAAAGTTTGTTCTCTCGAGTTGTAAAGTACGCTTCGCGTCAACGTTACAAATGACGGTGATCCACTTAATATTCTGTTCAATGCAGTTTTCCTTGTTAAAGTTTCGAACTAGAAATAGGTCTCAGTATTTGGTTGGATGGGAATCCATCGCTGAATAATTGCATTCAAAGGACAATGGGATGCCATTCCTAGTCATCTTTCGGTTCCCAGTCTTGTCAGAGTTTCGTTCCAGGTGCGGAACCAGTTGGCGCAACAGGCACCATCTTCCTTTTATATCGTTCAAGAAGTGGCTTGAAAATTGTTCACATATAGCCACCATCGTGCATCTCGAGCGTTCTGCAGAAGCAAACATTTTTTCTTGTACCCATCCCCTGGACGGCAATCAGTCATGCTTTGCTCGCCTGATGCTTTGGTAACACCCCAGTATCCCTAAACTGCTAAAATGCATGATCTAGACGGTTGCAATTGGGCTCTGCTAGTATAATGTTCGACAATCTGGGAGGTATGACGAGGCTAAAATTCTTGTTACGCTCCGCGCCATTCAATGGTTGCACTTTGTTAGTCAATTCCATGAGGTTCGTCCCCCACACATTTCGAACCGATTGACGCCTCTGTCTGCATGGTGCACGGATTTCGAGTTACTGTTCAGTTTCAGTGCGAGTCCTTGAACTTTTTGGAAGATCTTGTAAATCTGGTGGGCCTACCTGTGTTATATTGGGAGCAAGCGAATTGGTTTGGAAATTCCATCCAAAGGTCAAATAGCAGATCGGCTGATAAGTCCCCTTAGTCTAATTGAAGAACAGGTTGCCTAACACTATAGAGATCCACCGCTTCATTTGAATGATTTCGTATCCATAATTGCAGGATTTTGCATCTGGAGCACTTTGAAACGATTTCCTTCCTTCCCCAAAAGAACGGCCCCCTATCCATATTCCGACCTCGTTATGCACACCTAAAGACATTGTATAAAAATACATGTCATATCTCCCACTTTTCGAGAGAAAAGAGGCCACAGTGACACCATCGTTGTTGCGGCCATTTACGTCAGTTTATGAAGATGTTTTCTACATCATTAGTTACAATTTCAACTACAGAGTCTCTCCCGAATTGAAAATAATGATGCCTACCTTCTCTTCATTTTCTTGGACCGTACTACCACAACTTTCCAAGAATCACGCACTTGGTCGGTGAGTCGTTTGTATTGTAGTTATAATTGCTACCCTCATCGAGTTCTCCGGAGGTGACTTCTAATTTTATGAGGGCGTCAAAAGAGCAGGCTTCCTCGTAGGTCTACCGCACAAATACCCCATTACCCTCAATGCCATCTTGGGCCCACTTTTTTCGCGAGTATTCAATTTATTCCCAACTTCACTCGATTTTGGGGTTTTCCACTATTTCTTGTCGTTTTTTGTCTCGCCTGGATGAAATTCAGGAAATGACTTAGTGGTCACTTTGGTGCGTGTGTGTCACATTTTCTTGTTAGCAGGATTTCTCACAAACCGTGAGTGTACACGATCTGATCAGATTTTGGGCAGCAAATTCATTATTCAAGTTGGGTAATTACCTCATTTCATGTAATTTATGTTTAAGCTCGTTAGCAAGATTACACACGAACCGTATGTGCTACAGTGATGTAGTTTGGCATGTAGGACCTGGATGGAAGGTAGACAAATGATCAGAGGTTCAGCCTTAAAATATGCTAATTTAAGTGGTTTCTTAATTTCATAATTATGCGAATTTTTCAAGTTTGTCGAATTTTCACGAAACTTGGTGGATGTGGGTCTACATGGTTCCCGAGAAATTTAAAAGTGAAGTCGGGATCACTGGAGGTCAATTATTGTCTAATTTGCATAATTCATGCAATTCTTGAAGTTTGTTGGATTTCCACAAAGTATGGTAGATGTGATCCCCTTTGATCCTGATCATTTTAAAGGTACAGCTGGGGTCAGTAGAGGTCATTGGAGGTGCCTAATTTGCATAATTTATTCCAATTTCCAACTGGTGCAGGACGGGTGAAAATTCCCACTTTCCTACATGAGACAGGAGCGGGGTGGAAGTTGAGGTATAGAATACACGCAGGCCGTTTGACCAGGGACAATCAGGCATGCCCCGGCGGACATCTCTACAGTTCCTGCCCTATCACTGCTCTATCAAAGAAAATCTGGATCGCTCGTTCTTGCTTTCACATTTGCAGTAATCAGGACTTACGTAATGTTTATTAGTTGTAATATGCAGGACGTGTACTTGTGTCCGATCCCAAAGGCAAGGGCGGGGGGCACTTGGTCGCGCTCCCCAACTTTTATGAGCGCTCCAATATATACATAACATTTTTGCCATTAAAAATGGTATCACTGCTGGAATGGTCCGTGAGTGCAGTCTATAGAAAGCAGGTCTGCTTATCCAGTGTGCACTTGGTCAAGTCCTCTTCTCTAGTCGTCTGTTACAACAGACAGACAATATAAGTCAGTCCACCTACTTCAGTGTGTACACCAGTCCTATACCCAGCAAACACTAAATACGTAGCCTTATTACGAGAATCAGCAGATCGTTTTTCAGTCTTTGTGACTGTTTCCATCATTTTCAGTTCAAACCAGCTTCCCTTGAAGGGGAAATATACGCCATTACGTGTAAATTTCAGAATGTATTCCCCTCCTACAAATTTTGGTGCAACAGTGCTGATGTTCGGTCATAGTGATGATCTAACAGCCGTAGCTTCCGGGTGTTCAGGTTTGCTGGGTCTAAAGTCCCACTTGGGACCGAGGGCCCACTTTGTGAAATTACACACTACCGTACTTGAAATGCCAATCTTTTCCCCTATTATCTGAAATACTGCACTTTTGTATCTCCACACATTTTATTGCACAGTGCTGTCATTCGGTCATAATGGTGGTCTGACAGCCTACCTTCGGAATGAAAGGGATTTAGGGCCCAAGGCCCAGTGTGGGCCCTGTGGTCCATTATGTCCAATTACGCAAACTGCTTCTCCTCTACAAGACTTTTTGCCCTGCTTGACATTCAGTCATACCATGGTCTAACAGTCCCTTACCGTACCTTCGGGTTGTTCAGGAATTTTTGGTCCACGGTCCAACAGGGCCCATTTCATGAAATTACACAAAAGCACTTGGAAGCAAAAGAATGCACAAAGTAACATGCCTCTGGGTAGAGGGTCACTGGGGATTTTCGGGAATTAGGGTCCATTATATGGGATACACAACAAGCTTGTATCTCTTACAGGCGTGGCGCAGGAATTAGGACCCAAGAAAGGCCAGTGTGGTCCTGGGGACAATCATGTGGAATGTTTATTTACACCACATTGGTGCGTCTAGTTTGAAGGTTCAAATGCACATTTGGTAGTGAAAAGAATTTACTGTAAATGCATCAAACTCCCTGGAGAAAATTGTCTAAATTCAGAGCCCGGTCCGACTCAGTGCCGATTACGCAAATGGAAGTGGGGTCCAAAAAAGGACACGAAAAGGACACAAGAAGGTATTCTAATGGTGTGTCATTTTATTAGGATTATCATAGGAAGAAAAGATTGCCATGGTGATGTGCGCAAATTGATGATGGACCATGCTGCTTAGTTCAATGCTGCCGATTTTTTCCTCTTCTATTCAGGGGCGTAGCGAAGGGTTGATGATTGGGTGTAGAAATTATATTTTGCCGACGACTGGGCAATGGTGACTGATATGGGGGGATATATGGGGGGTTTATGGGGGGATGGAAACTGAAACGTTCTCAGATGCAATCTGGTGTAATATTTTCAGTTAAAATTGGGTGGTCAGTAATTACTCGCCCCGCTCACCACGTACGCGGGACCATTCAATTTTGGAACACCGAAAATTTGGGCCCGATTCCTAAACAATGCCCGTTTTGACTGCAGCTCGTGAGGTATATGAAGCAGACAATCAATACTCACTGCGCGCAAAAATTGGACACTTTAATGTGCAAATTGTCGGCAGTTTAGGCCATTCCAGTACTTCTTCTTTCCACTTAGGCATTAGGGTATCTCTAAGCAGATTTTAACTTATTCCGTGCCCAAAGTGGGTAGTTTCCGCCTGAATTTTTCATCTAAAAAACTGGGGGGGGGGGGGTGCCATCTATCTCTCGCCTTGTACTCTACGCCGTCGACTGATCCCACGGCATAAAACCGACGGTTTCATTGTTCTCTGGGAAATTCTTATTAGTGTTTCAGCCAAAAGGCTCAGATTTTTTTATTACTCTCTGGATATTAGACAGAAACAAAAACTTTCAAAGAACTGTTCAGTCTCAGGGAAAATGAAATGTTCAACGCTAACGCCTTTATTCCCCTTTGGCCGAATGCGACAGACTGGTCATAGTCCAACTACACCGACGGCGACGGGCCGTCACAATATATGTTTCCCGGCGTGCCATTCTCTTGCCGACGATGAATGGGCCAATTAGATGAAGAGCCAAAAGTCGACATAGCCGATAATTAGTCTGGACTTCCTTTTTTCTTAATTCATCGTTACATTCCGGTCTTCCCTTCACTCCCCACTTCCCTTTTCCTTCACTTCCCTCTTCTTCTTTTCCTCCTCTCCTCTTTCCTCTTCTTTTCCTCCTCTCCTCTTTCCTCTTTCTCCTTTTATCCGACAGACCGAAAATTCACGACGGCACGAAATTATTGGGGGTGTGACACCCCATACGCCCCCCCCCCCGCTCGCTACGGCCCTGCTTTATTATCTGATCTCTGTGTAAGTAGTTAGCTAGGACCAAACGATTTCATCCAGTTACCTAATTTAAAAGCCATAACATGTCTTGCTCAACCCACCTTTTCTCTGGGCCAGATGAGACAGTACGTATCGGTAGGATCACCTCAGGGTCACCTTAGAATAAACACACTAATATTAATCCTACAGTTTGTTCGACTTAGGCCTCAGACATTCCAGAAACGCACTCCGGTGTAGGTAACACGACTAAGCACGGCATCGGGGGGGGGGGGTGTCACAATGGTTACAGATAAATACATCATTACAGCCCCCACAGAAGAAAACGACACATTTTGAAAGGCAAATGGCGACTATTACCATACTACTGTTCCATATAACATCTACCTCGGATTACAAAATTTTTGCGTCGTTCATTTTCACATGGATTGAAAACTTTGTCACCCCTTGATCACATGAAGATCAACATATTTACTAAGATAAAAATATAACCAAATATACTGAAAGCTACCGTTAATAAACACCAGTCATAGTTAACTATCAATATTTTTTCACATGTGTTAATATCAACATATTAAAAAGTGTTAAGATATTCTTACAAATATATATATACCATAAACGCATGCTGTCGAAGGATCATATAGACCGAACACACGCAAAAACACGTCCACCCTACAGTAAAACACTTCGCAAACTAAAAGAACAGACGTTTCCGTAAATGATTTATAACTATCCCAGTTACGACTTCAACATATCCGTGCATTCAACACGCCAAGAAGCAGAACGACTGAAAACCACAGTTTTATGGTCGAAAAAGTTGCAGTGCTTCCATCCTGATAACCCAGCCTATATCCTACAAGCTCTGATAGAGATAATGCGGTGGAAAAAGTGGGTTAGTGTTCAGTTTCACGAGACCTCAGATTTTGTCTTCATGTAAAAAATAAACGACGCAAAAAGACCTATGGTCTTTCCTCAAGGAATACGAAGTTCCCGATGCGGCTCCGCTTTTATGTCCTTATTCGTCACAGATACAAGAGTGCAGTGTACTTACAATCGTTGTAGTTTTCGAGTGAATACTCCATGATTGCGCTGACTCAGAGCCAGTACATGTCCAGACTTCTTGTTCTTTGGCGCCTCTCTGACAACGTGTCCGTTGATTCCTGGTTGTGGAGTGGGTTCGTGTGGTGAGGGGTTCCTCTTCACCGGGCAGAGACAGGATTCTCTGTGGTGTTATTGTTTGTCGGCCTCGGCCTTTCCAGTCTCTACACCACTGTAAGGAAGAGAATACACTATGTGCAGTAGCGGACCCAGAGATTTGTCTTGAGGGTAGGTTCGGGGGGCCCCTAAACACATGCGTTTTAGGACACATGTTGTTGCAAAATTTGATAAACAACAGCTGTAAAAATGTCTACTGAACAGTACAAACAGTTTTTTAATGGTCACATGGGTCTAGGAATCTGTGGCTCTTAACCCCTTCCCCTCTTCCTCCTCATGGCACTCTACTAGTGTAGTATAGGTTCTCGAAAGTATTGCCCTATTACTAATTAATCCTTTCTTTCGTCTATACACTTCCACTTTTAAGGTCAATGAACAAATTAGTGAAGTTCGTACAAAATTGTTGACAAATTGTTTCTCTGGAAATTTGTGAATGACAAGTGACCTCCCCCCCCTCTCTCTCTCTCTAGTTACCACTAGTGGTGGTTTGACCACATTGTAATACTACTGTATCCCCGATGTGCATTGTATGGCGTCATACAATCTCACAAACACGCGAGACAAACTACAGGTGATTTGTGCCCAATGGTTGATTCCCGGTCTACAAGCTCCTTTTCCCCTGATTTAGATGTAGAAAGCTTGCCTGAGCTCTCGAGTGGGTGGAACTCCCAACTACCGAGCTACACTAGTTATTATGCAATGCTACCTGTCCTTCGACCCAGTGCCAGGCTATGCCCACATTCTATGCGACAGAGGGAAAAAATTGACCTATGGAGGGAACTTTTTCAGAACTACCACAGATTTTAGTTTTTTTTAGTTTATATTAGACCTTCCTCAAGTCGAAAGTGTCCTCATAGCTATCTAAAACTGAAAAAGGAATATCGAAACTTTGGGGAGGGCTACTCACCTCGGGATGGTTCGACAAATAGCGGGTCAGTCATCTATCATGTGGCAGGGTGGCAGGGGGTTACATCAGAAAATAGAAAAGGCCCTGGCGGGTACCATTCGGCACAATAAACGACAGAGTCGGATCGTAAAAGTGCAATTCAGCCGGGACCCTAGTTCGATCTCTGGTCAGGACTTACAGAAGACCTCTTAATATAGACCTCGCTGCTGCTGTTCTACACAAGCATCAAAATATGCAAGAAAATCCATTGTCGCACAGAGTTGTGTGAGGACGTCGTTAAAAAACCGATCCAAACAGTACATATGCTACAGCTACACGTTTACGCCTCCATGTATGTCGGTACAAAACCTTTCCTCGGACCCCTGGTTTGCTGGAATTATGAAACATGGTAATGAATCAGATATCGGATATAGGGGATCATGCACACAGCTGTTCCACAATAACAATGGATAACAACCCCCTTGCTATGAACCGAGTTAACTTGGAAGGGATCTTACCCTCATTCTAAGCCCTTAGAGCTCCTGATCGTAATAAATGACCAGGGGAAGATCGGTGACCTACGACCCTCAGTCAGAGTAACGTACCCTGGGACCATGTCATCGATGGATTCACCCTCTTCTTCTTCTAGTGCCTTCTCCATCTTAATGAGCAACGTGACGCCATCGATGACGCACTGGACTTGCTGCACCTCCGAGCTCCCCAGCCGATCAAGGTTCGATATATCGTAAACACCGCCGATACTCTCGGTGAATTCACCGCCTGTGGAGGACAAACGAAATATCTACAATGAGATCGCTACCAATAAGTCGAGGTCCCTTAGGCCAGGATTCCATGTTGCGTATTTGAGTCCGGTACGCATGTGGAAAAATCCGCGACTTCCACGTAAGCTGGGATGATGCCAGTGTCTCAATATGTCCTATTTTATAGTTCGCAAAGATAAATATTGGGTCCACAGAGCCACAAATTCAAAAATTAAGGCAAATCGGCTAACGCTGAAAAGTCGAAATAAGCACATGTTTCGATGCGTAAGCGGATGCGTATCACCGGGAATGAATTCTATGGAATATCTTCCTTGAAAAGCCAAGCAACGGCAATATGCATGGGCTGCTGCCTTTCAGCCTTTTTATGGTCACTTCGCATACACTTATAGTGTTTTCTCTTCTGAAAAAAAGGTGGTTTTTCGTAAATATGTGCTTTTCACATCCAGCCCGGACCACGCATACGCATCTATGGAATCCCAGCCTTATTCTAGTAGCGATCGCCTCAAATGATCACATAGGTATCGACTGAGAATCACAGCAATCGATGAAGAACCACCATTGTCGCTCAACACACGGGGAATGATGGACAGAGCTGTTCACATTACAAAATTCGTCTCACGCTATAACAGAAGTGATTTATCATTCGATATACCTTATAAATAGCGAAATGCAGGGAGATGATTCTTCATCGCGACGGCGAGCAATCACCGCTTTTCCGCCAGTTCCTATACCGATAACGCAATAGTGGATGGCTATGAGTTCCACCCTCTTAAATCGATCATACTTGTGAATAGTGTACATTTCACATCATAATATTCCATATCAGAACATGTTACGTGTAGAATACTGTGGGTTCATTCTACTACCACATCGCACTTCTGCTCTTTTGCGAAGCACTTCCGCCTCATTTCGAAAAAACAAACAATTCACTTACTGTGCCACGCTTTTGCAGCCTGAGCGCTTTGCAAATGGCGTCGAAACGGGGATCCGTGGCCATCTTTGGGAGTCTAGCGTGTACACTACACCGTACACCAGTCCCGAGGTTGGAGGGACAGGTTAGGACGAATCCGAGATGTTCATTCCACATGAACTCTTTGCCTTTATCCTTGATGTGGGTCTCCACCTGCAGCGAAAACACACACACACATACTTATGCCGCGATAGGATAGTTGGAGAAGAAAGGTGTATTATAAATCGCTTTGCAGAAAAATGTATTGTTTGTTTTATACCAACAAGAAAGAAAAAAAAAACGTATGCTACTGTACGAGTGCCAATAGTTTGGTTGAATGACATAGTTGTAACTGTGCTATTTGTCGGCTAATTGTCGCTCATTTTGGCTGGAATTGTGATACGTTGTACATATTTAGGAAAACAGAATCATTATTTTGAATGGAACAAGGTTCCGACCATGACCCGGCGTCTCACGTCTCACAGACGCACAATATGCTGACTCCGCATGCCTGCCAGAGGCGATTGGCGTATTAATGAACTGCCGAGAGAGGCTCGGCCTTTAGCCGTTCAGCTCGACCGACCGCTGTCCGAGGAGAGACCAGTCACGCCGACCCCCATCAGAGGAAGCATTTGTAGCAAGACAATTTACCTCGCCAAGCCCGCGACAGAATCGTTCGAAGACTGCTTTCATGTCTCCTCCTTGCTGCATTGATATGATACGTGTATGATCCTCCTCGTTGACCCACACAGGAAATTTTTATCATCGTTGTGCCTGCAAAGACAAAAAGTATGAAGTAGTAACAATGAGTCCGGCACTTCTGCTTGACTTAGTTTCATTGTTGCTTTATTTATCGGCTTCTGTTTCTCTTGATCCTGAAGATTGTTACTTTCTAAATCCTCACTCCGTTCCCGGGCAGTTTTTCATGCGAGGCTATTGGAATGTTCCGCATAATATGCAGATGATTCAGCTCCTTATTATTTCTCATATTGCTATTCTGAATATCATGATTAAGCCTCTATCAATGATAAATATCATCATTATATTATCATTGTAGTTGCTATTGTTATTATTTTATACTCACCATATCCCTCTGCCATCAGGAAAGTCTCTGCCCATCCCCCCACTCAGGAAATGTCTTGACACTGGTTTCTCGAAGAGGAAGTGGTCGTCAATCAGCTGCTGTTGGTCCTCGGGGCTGAGGGTCATCATGCATAGTACTTGCCTGAAAGATCATCACCCAGGGACCCAAGAGCTGGAAAGAGAAAATACGATAATCACGGTTTGATAAATCCTACATATGGAGAACATCTCCGAACAGCGGACATCTGACTCCCAGCTCTAGGTCCATACTGTGATTCCAAAGCAAAAATCAAAATAAAATAAAATAAAATAAAGGTAAATGCAGGTTACTGTATTACTACTGTACGTGGTGCATAAGCAACGTATCAAAAAGAGAACAATAATATTTCCATATATTAGGAGGTCGCTAGTTAGACCAGAGGTTAGTCGTTGAAGGTAGTGAGCGCCGTATGTGGCTTCCCGTCTGTCGGGAAAACGATGACGTTACACAGTGCACACTGACCTCTTTGATTTTCGTCTTTCCCGTTTGTTTTTTTGTTTTGTTTTGTTATCGAATTACACCAGTATGTAGTCTGACATATTTTGAGCTGTGGTGGATGATCAGCTGATTGATGGTCTAATGATTTCGGAAGTTAATTTCACTAATCACTAGAAATAGTCACGTTGTTACATGTCAACATATAGACATGGTCACATTACATGACAGTTACCCCGGCATCTGACTGTTCTATGGCCAGAACAGCTCAATTGACGCTGCTCATAATTCACTTACCATCTGATACCAGGTTTTCGATTTCGCGCCTCTCTGCTCTTGTCACGTGAGGTGACAGAGAAAAGCCTCGGATGTTGCGACCGGTAAGGATCCGAGAACTGATGACGTAATTTGCGTCGAGTTCATCTCCCGTTGCAATTTAGACGGGTCGAGATCAGTCAGGTGTTGTCATTTGAAATATCTTAAGATTTAATGAATAATTGAATGAAAGATGATGACTGAATAAATGACTAAATAAATAGTGAATAATAATCACAAATAGATGGATAGTATGTAATGAATAAATATAAAATAAACTGATGAGTAATGAAGGAATAAATAAATAATAAATAAATACATAAATATAACGAAATAAATAAATAATAATAAATAAATAAATAAATAATATTAGTAACGTACCCGTTGTTTTAAAAGCCCCATTGTGGTACTCTTCATATAGGGGTCGAATAGTTCAGCGAAACTTCCTACATTCCTCGTCGCCAGCCAGAATACCCAGGTGAAAATCGCGGAAGACACAACCATCCGTATAAATAGATGAGAGATCGTTAAACAGTGATGACGGACGGACTGTTACCACCTCTTCCAGCGGTTGTGGTAGTTTCATAGGCTTAATACGTACGCGGTATAAGAAATACTGCTTAACCTAAGAACACCTTGTCGGCAGCTGCATGAATATCACATGGAACCGGCACTGCCACTATGGACGGATCTTTGTCGATAAAAGATCAGCCCTACCACTGTTTTGCTTCTGCGTTGCCGAGCAACAGGAATCATGCCGTTCTCAGTAATGTCCTATGTCAGCCATTTGTATGTGGTGGGTGTCTGTGCGTGCGTGTGGACACCCTTTGTCTGCACGATATCTAGAACGCAAGCATTCAAATTTGGCATGTGGGTCGCTCATGTGGAGTGGATGAACCCTATTGTTTTTAGTGCGGTTCAAGTCATCCAGGGTCCACAGAGCAAATTAAACAACAAACATTGTCAGCACTATTCTAATGAAATGCAAGTATCTTTTTTAAGGTCATATTAAGGTATGTAGGTTGCACATATGGTGAGGGAGAACCCCATTGTTTTTGTGTCAGGTCAAGGTTATTGATGTTCACCATAGGGCAATCCTTCTATATCTTGGCAACGAAACATTCAAGACGATGTTTTTATTCAAGTTTTATTCGTTGACCTACTTTGATCTCTTTGACATAATTACCTGTGACCTTCAGGGTCATTTTTTGTGACGACCACCTCGTCTTGTTGCACAACAAACAAGTCAATAGCTCTGACGTAGTGCAACACTGCTATCACATGCTATACCCAGCTATGTCTCCTGTATAACCGTAACGGTGAACAGCCTCTAAATCACTGTTAAATTTCATATCTTTAATGTATCTTTGCAACGAACATTTCAGGGGGGTGGCATAATGGGAATTTTGTTCGTCGTGCAACTACCTCGGGTGACCTACTCTGATTCCTTTTACCTTTTGGCCTCATTTGACTTATGAATTGTGACCTTCTGGGCCATTTCTTCGTACGACCAGACTCGTCGTTTTGTCTTGTCTTGTCTTGTCTTGTACTCTGCAAACACCAACAACTGTGGTCACTGCATTTTTCAACAAACTATCAGTTACACTGACGTACTGAACGCTTCTATCACATGCTGCTCCAGTTTTCTCTGTAATAGGTGCACACCTTTGAAACACTTGTCACACCCCAATTTGCTCTATAGCTTCTTGCCTTGTTGAGATATTTCGTTTATTTCGAGACATTTGAGGCAATATGACAATCAATGGGGAACACTCGCGCGAAGGCCGCTCATGAACTCTACACAATTAAAGGTGCATTTCTGCGCATGATAACAGAACACCAAAAAGGTATTCACTCAGAATTAAATGGGATTATTCTTCAATAGTTGCGTGAACGAATTTGTAGATTTTTTGATTCCCCCCAAAGACAAATTTACCGATAGTTGATTGTGGCCTTATCAGAACACTCAAACTGGCGGAAATTCGCTGGGTTTCGGCGGTCCTAATGTATCATACTACTTAATTATCCGTATTAGTATAAAATGAAGTACCAACGTCCTGTCCTATATACTTGAACCATTGGGCCTTGAAATTCAATTAGTCCATGGGTTGCACCTGAAGTCGTTGGACCCACTATTTTAATGTATCTAGTAGAAAGAAACTCAGATTCAGGGCATGTAATGCTCCCTTTTCATATGTATTTCCAGGTCACCAGGTTTCTTACGGGGTTGGAAAAACCTCGAAGAAACCGCTGATTATTCCGCCCGGAAGAAATAGGTTACTTCCAATTTCTTCCTAAAAAAAAAAAAAAAAAAAAAAAAAAAACATCGTTCAAAGCGGTACAACTTTTAATTCTTCATTATTCTAAATGGACAATTAAAAATAATAGTTTTTATTTATGTTTAGATACAAATGAGACATCTTTCTAAAGAGACTCCATGTTTCTCTATTCCTATTCATGTTCAGTGTCATTATGACTGTAATGGGCTGAAACCACGCATGTGGCATACAGTAATGTTCCACATGCTTCAAGCACAATCTGACATATTTCAGGCCTATTACACATCAGAGAGCAAACCATGATTTTCTGACATATAATTTATTGTATATAGTATGCATATTTTTTTGACCTAATGTTATTGCCAACGGGTTACACCTGGGGCGCCACCGGGGGCGGGGAGGGCGGCTGCCCTCCTATGGGGTTGGGCCTTTGGGGCCGAGAATAAAAATCGTCAGAAGATGTGTTACTGCAACAGTTATCGTCGGGGTGGGTGAAGGTGTCAAAATACGTTATCCAACTTAAGCCGCGTTTCCATGAACGCGGGCGGGCGGGCACGCAGACACGCGAGTGACCCTTCCATGCACGCGGGCGGGCGTTTTCTCGAAATCACGCCTCTCCGTGTGTATATGCGCTATATAAGAACCGTGTAGCCTACTATTATTTTTGTTATTTTTGTTATTATTGTATTTTATTTTATCTTATTATTATTCATCAAACCCCGTACGCATAGGCCTACTAGTGTTTAAACCTGAACACCGTGTTTTAATTTCATGATCACAATTGTTGTAAATGTTAACGATAGCGCCTAAAATAAAATGATTAATTAATACAATTAACAACTTCACACTTGCCAGGTTTGTAGATTTAATTATCATAAACTAGAACGTCAATGTTCAAACATGCTGATTGTATCAAATAGTGGCCGGGTGTCCGGGGCGGGCCGTTTAAATTGAGAGAATTGGTTTAAGATCTCATTACGAGTGCTGAAACAATTAGGATGTTACTAGAACATGATTGAAATAACTTTGTTTCTCTACTCTGCACTATCGGGCTACAAGCAGTAGATGCAGGGAAATCCCCGGAAATCGATTACGAAATACCACGCGACACGCGGAAAAAATCGGTACATGACCGATTCGAGAAAACGCCCGCCCGCCCGCCCGCGTGCATGGAAACGCCGCTTTAAGCCGCGTTTCCATGAACCGCGGCGGGCGGGCAGGGGGCGGGCATGCGGGAGTGTTCTCGAGTCACGCCACTCTCTCACTTTATGTGTATATGTGCTATATAATGAACGATATGCATACTTTATTTAATGGTATGGTTATTTCATGTTATTATTATTATTTATCAAACACCGACGCATACCAGTGTTTAAACCTAAACACCGGTTTCATTTTCTGAAAGCATTGTTCTAAATGTCAACTATTACGGCCCAGTATTAAAACTTCACATTGAAGTTTTGGGAGAGTTAAGTAGCAAGTACTTGCCATATCAATGGTGGAAACATGTAAATTATGTGTTTAAAGAGGTGTCTGGCCCGTTTAAAAATTGAGACAATCTGTATAAAAGCTATCCCTAGTGTGATTTGATGAACAAAAAGTTATGAAGGTGTTTGGTTGGAAACATTATCGGAACATAAAAATGTCCTCTACTCTCAATTATTGGGCTACGAGCCGGTAAGATTGCAGGGAGAACCCCGGAAATCGATCCGAAATACCCACGCGGACACGCGGAAAAAAATCGTCATGACGATTCGAGAGAAAACGCCCGCAGTGGTCGCCCGCTGCGTCGGGACTGGCTCATGACAATAACGATGAGCGATTTAGACGCCCGCCCGCCGCCGCGTGCTGAAAGCGGGCTTTGGGTTATTCCCTATTCGTTCTCATCGAGATTCAAATCGAGACTCAAAACGGTTGCGGGAATATCGCGTGCAATGTTAGCGTATGCTACTGTTATGAGACACTGTGGTCAATATGAGCCACCGTTTGTTAATATTAGAGGGAAAGGACTGCCTCAATGTTAAAACTTGCAAACTAGCAGCATGTTTTAGAGTGGACGGCTGAAGGAGTAAAATATCAGGGTTTTTTGCAGCTTGATATATTGTTGATATTGTTGATTGAGACGGCCTCTAATTGATTTCTAGAGTGATTCCAGTGGCGAATTACAGAAAAATTAACAACAATTAACTAACAAACTGGTCATTTTGCTTTGATTTATTTACCACAATCTGTTATAGCATACAATACAGGCATTTCTCCTAAAAGGTGGTAAGCATGCTACCTGGACAGATCGTTAGGTTACAGTTTCATCGAGTTTTTTTTGGTCAGGGTGGATCGAATGAAATATGACTTGCCTGGAAAAATTGACATGCAGTGTAATTTTTTTCCAGAAAATTTATGGATTTGTCAAACTCGTCCACGTAGACACACTGTTACAAAGTGATCAAATGTGGCACCATGTGCATTTAAGGCATTAATGACTCAAAAAATCACAAAGGAGAGGGACACCCTCCCCCTTAGTTTTTAGGATGTATTTGTAGACCCTCCCCCACGGTCGGGGACATCCATGCCAAAATCTCCTTACCACCCCCCCCATCGTAAAACCCTGGCGCCCCCCCGGGTTACACCAATACAATATTGTGGATTTCGTGAAGAAAAACAAAAATTTACAAGGATTACAGAATCGGATTCGAGTCTGTGTTGTAATATATCAGGGTGTAAATATGGATTTGACAAGTGAAAATAAAAAATTGGCTGTGTTTACGACTTCCTTCTGATAGTGTACTAATGACGTTGCTGTTAGAGATGCCAATTAAATTGAGTCCTCCTGTTGGACACTAGTTCCAAAAATAAAAACTTGTTAATTCAACAGCTAGACATATTGTTGTGCTATTTTCTTTGCCTTGCTTAATATGGACCAGTCATAATACTCATTACATACACATTGAGCTACCCTAGCCCTTCCTAAAACTCTGGTTAATGCATTGGGACAGTTATGTTCCTCTATTGTGTACTAACTTGTGCCCCCAAATTGCCAAATGATAATGGAAAAAAATGTCTTTTGAACACTACTTTTTCAGAGATAATAGGCACTATTGTTATCAGTCTTCACAGTCAAAACGCGCACTTCACAATATCTGGTAATTTCTCCCATTTCTTCCACGTCCACGGAAGAAACAGGTGTTCTTCCGAAGAAACCGAACCCTGTTTTTATGTGAGTTCCAAAGCAATTTGCTGCAATGCAGTATGGAGAGGGTAGGTTGCACGTCCTAAACAAAAGTGGAACCCCAGATGATTTAAGACACCAGGGTCACGATACGTATCTAACGCACGTGTACTTAGTGTGGAAGGGGAACCTCACCGGGAATCAATTCCAAACCCCCCCCTTTAAAATGAAAAGTCTGGCGACACCACTGATTCGAGCACTACAATTAACGAGGGTTTCGGCGGTTAAACAGTTGTCTCTCTAACCTGCACGACTGCAATGTGATATAAACAACATAGGAATGTTTATTAACGCACTCCAACGCACTATGGTATAGTGTGTACTAGTTGACAGACGAAGGAATAGTTTATAGGAGGCTAAGTAGTTGTCCTATACCCAAAAGAAATAACCCGTACGTAGCAAAAAGACTGTCCAAGTTAAACTCCCTATGTAGACAATGTTCAGCAACTACGATGTTTGCTTGACGTTACAATGAAAATAAGTGGTACACAATTAATGTCACATTAATTTATGTTATCCCGCGCTACACGAATTTTTCGTTACGAAAAAGCTAAAACACGGCACCATTCTTTGCCGGCTGTTTGCTACTTGCACTACGAGCATACTCTTTATTCTATGAGGTACTGGAAAATTCATGTAATTTGTTATGCCGAGCAAGAGACGCCAAACTGGTAAACGTTGTTCAATTTTGGTCCCGGGGTTCCGTCTGACCTATTTCATCACCAGGCCCCTGACAATATCATGTAACTGTAACCGATTAGAAAGGTTATCAAAATTTAATAAATTCAGTCAGGCAAAGCGATAATATCTCATTTTCTCAACGAACATCGATGCAGCGGTGTCCCTGCAGCACTAACTGAACAGCCCTTCACATATGGGACTGGGGCTTTGTCACTTTTTGGTAAATATTGAAATCTTACCGCTGTTATCGACACCATTTTGGATGGCCCGATCGATGGTGTACCCGTTGAGTGGTGACGTCACGAATCGCGCATACATGTCAGCGTGAGGTATTTCGACAGCAGACTGTGATGGCCCGTAAAGTCCGTGTAGTCAATCCTCACCAGGGTAATTCTTCTGATAGCGATTCGCATATTGGTCCGGAACTCTCTTCGGAAAATATAAATACAAATAAGCCTAATGAGTCAATCATGTTGTCAAACAAGTTCTTACCCAATGCCGGGGACAGCTCTTGCGAATGGCTCTGAAGCCGACACCAAACAAGATTTGCCACTAATCCCAATGAATACAAACGTACCAAATGAAATCATCTTTATTTTGCTTCATCGCTGCCTCAAAGGCTGTAGGTAACCAAATCTGATAACATGTGGTTGACTCCGTTAGGTCTCACTTCCTATATTAGTTTTACACTCTGCAACTACACTAATAGGCCTATGCTCATTTGGTCACCACAACTTGACGAGAATTGTTTATAACCCTTGAACAAGGACGTAATATATAGCATAACGTGTGAATTACAATGGACCTATGTTGTTGCAACGATAGAGTATATTTACAGTTATATTAGTCAAATAATTACTTCAATTGGTGATTTACAATGAAATCTCCACGCAGTTCGTTTGTTGTTCTCTGTCATCAAACGTTACTTGTGTTTAGGTTTAAGTTGGGTTGAAGGCCATTCAGGAAAATTATAGACAAAAGAGGGTTTCCGCCTTGCTGTTTTCAAAGGCAGTCTATTCCGGCCATCACCGATCAATTAACCAATTTGGAACCTTCTTCAGCCTGTTCAGCGTCAATCGCGGCACCCCCCAATCAGGATTCCTATTCCAGTTATTGCAGATAGGTTGTTATTCTCCTTTGTCCCGGGACTATCCGTGATTGGAATGCCTTCCCACATGATATCCCATCGATTCCGGGAATCAAGAATTATATGGCTTCTAGCTTGTTACCAGGCACCATACTACAAATGAAGCTGTCAATCACTTCTTTTTTTGGCTGCCACCTCATTCCTGCCGTCCCCCTGGAGTTGGGCCAATATTACGTTCAAGTCGCTCTATTTTTGACTCATCCGAATTTTTTAAAGTACTCATTTGCTCAGTTCCCAATCGTCTCAAGTCTGTTCGGGCGTGTCAATTCCAGTTCGGGCGGATTTTGTTGGGTTGGGCGGGTTTTAGTAGGACCCAAAAGAAACGATCACACGTCTCACATTCTTGCTCAAACCCGTCTGCGGGTTTCAATGTCGCCAAGGCAACCCTCGACAGCGGGGGAACCGCGATTGATAGTAGCTCTTGTTCGTTGAGTCTATATGTATGATATAATTTGAACGTGTTTTTTATGTTTTAATTTTTTTATTATTATACTAGCATGTCTAGATCATTCCAAACACAACTGCACTGTCCTTTCAACGTTGACCTACCACTCCCGCTGTTAAACATACGTTTATTTCAGAACCTAGTCTATTCTAGCTAGAGACATTGCGTCTGGTCATATCTGGCGAGAAAGTGACGTCACGAGGAGAGATCATTCCAATAGAATTCGATTACGATAAGATGTATTGTCACAATAATATGTCAATGTGAATTACTCCGATAGCGATATACGCCCGCGGACGATGTGTTGTGACTTTATGCAATTTGGACGCGTCATTGTTTCGCCTGGTTTTGTATCGTAACATTCAACTGAGCAATTCTGGCAAAGCATGTAGCTATATTGTTGTCGAAATCTCGCACTATTGATAGCAAATCACGAGAGCCGAAGGTTGGGCCAGAGTCCGCCAGACCATATTCACTGTCAAAAGTAAGATGGTCAAGTCCGTGTAAATAGGGACATGGCTGTGTGGGGGGGGGGAAAAGCTGTTGAGTTTTTTTTTTTTTTCAAGTTGAACGATGGAACATATTGTACTTTGCTGTGATTAAGCTCAGTAATTGGGTTTCGCAAAATCCGAATAGTAAATTGGGGAATAAGCCTCAAATTGTTACACTTGTAATAGAAAAACCTATGTCTCGTTCGTGATATATCCAAAATTTAGGACACTTGTCCCGTTTTTTTCTCACAAAGAAACGCCGACATAGTGTACTACCGAATGTGAAATTCTGTATGGTACACCGCCGTCACGTTTTTGAAGATTATAAATTAGCATTATTATTAGGTCTCGTTTGAGTTACCACATCTGAGTTTCCAGAAGACCAGTTTTTGGTCTTTCATCTGGTTGCAGGTTTGGGATACCAAAATAAAATTTCTGATGTTTACTTACCTTCCTACACCTAATTTTGCGATAAAATACAATTCTGGCATGAAAATAGAGGTTACAGATTTTTAAAGGCCCATTTTAATTCCCTTTAACCCTGTTTTAATTCGTTTTCAAAGTGCATTTTCGTCATTGTCCGTGTTCCTATTTATGTCTCTTAGCCACCATGTTGCAAAAACAATGTTCACACTGAACAGAGCACATAGAATACAGACCTTTCAGCTTTACAACGTTACCCACCGTAACTATTGGGATTTTTATGCAAAGTGTGGTGTGTACACTACGACCGATGTGTAGGCCCGTAAACCGCCCCACGTGTATATGCCTGCTTTTGAGCAATAATTGGGAAGAGTATCTAACACCCCATAAACACCCCCGCCCTTTGGTCAGAAGCCAAGATAAACTTCATCCACCAATTTTGTTGGATCCTGGAAGTTATAGGCACTGAAATATGCAATTTTGACCCACGTTGGCTTTGGAATGACTTCTAATTTCGTGAGGAACGAATGTAGCCCCATCCCCCAAGTTTCATTCAAATCTGCCACAGTTTGGAAAATCGAATACATTCGCAAATTTGACCTCTGATGACTTGAAATGACCTCGCAAATTTTCGGGATCACCTATTCCCTACCCACCAGGTTTTTCTTACAATCTGACAAATTTGAAATCCCAACAATTTCGCAAATTTGACCTCCGATGGACCTTAAATTGTACCTTCCCGATTTTCGAGATCACCCTATATTCCCTAACCACTCAGTTTCGTTCAAATCCGACTAACTTGAAAATTTCGCGTAAATTATGCAATTAAGCGGCACCCAGCATTGCAGCGATGCCCACTTCAAACTCCCCCCCCAACCGAGATTTCACCAGGGCGGACCTGTGTACCAATTTCCAGATCAATCGGATAATGCGTTAACTAGAGTTATGCGCTAACAACTAATTTTTCCGGTGGCGGGCGAAGCTGGGACGGCGGCGGCTACACACCCAAACCATAATATCCCCCGACACTTCCAGTGTCGCGGGATAATTAGGCCATGTTGAAACTACACAACACTTGAATGCATCAGTCCCAAGCCCAACGTTCTACTACTTTTTCTGTTACGAGTTTTTTTCAGTTGTTTCATATGTATTGCGCGAGATTGAAAACTTCCCCTCAGCAATATTACTGATTCAATCCTTGCACACCCTTGCAAATATCTTTTGTATCTTTTCAAATTTCACACATTAGTTTCCTTGTGAGATAATTAGTCCATGGAGTGGAACTCTATGGGTTGGGCCGGTGTTGGTTAAATTGGTGGGCGGAGACAACAGAACTTGCAGAATGTCAAGGTATTTTAATACGCAATGATACAATGGCCTACATAACCAACAAACATGTGCAGGCGGGTAAACCGCCGATGTGTATATCCCCGGCAGAAAATCGCCTTGTGGACTCATTTGACGAAGCACATTGGAAAGTTGCACGTCCTTGAGATCTACTGACGTTGAAATGCCTTCCTGTTTGTGCAAGACCAACTGTAGTTCCATTCTCCACGTTTCGTTCCGAATCTGACTAAGTCAGAAAAACCTGAATGAACGCATTTACCTCTGGTGGCCTTGAAATTACCGTCATGTTCTTCGTGACCCACTTTTGTCCCCCTCATCCAGTTCCATGTAAATCAGACTAACTCTGTAATTTTCGCAAAAAACAACCAACAAAAAATTCCGGACCTCTGTGCCTTGAAAGTCACCGTCTGTTTTCGGACCATTTGTTTTGGGTCCCCTTCCACCAAGTTTCATTAAATCGGACTAAAAAACAACTCTGTTTCTTTCGTTATACAACCCTGCAAAATGAGGGCAGCAAACATGAAGTGACGCCCACTTTCGAATCATCTTAGATTTTGCTAGGACGGACATTTGTAACAAGTTTCAGATCCATCGGATTAAGCGTTAAAGAGTTATGGCCTAACGCTTAAAGTTTCCAGAGGCGGCGGCCACACCTCCCCAACCATAATATCCCCTAACACTTACAGTGTTTGCGGTGGATATGATTCGCACCACTGTGTTGGATTGCAAGTCCTCCATCAATGAATGCTTGGCCACGTATGTAGGGTATCAGCACGTCATTGATGAGAATTACAGGTCAATTCTGGGTGACTCAACTTGAGTCAGACCAACAATTTTTCACATTGAGACAGCTGCGATGAATGAATGACCATTTTGAGGCAAATATATATACCACACACCGGCTGTTGTAGTGTATGATTTACTTTGTATTAAGGTCGTATTTTTATAACGGCTTTCACCCGTCACAACATTAACACCCGTCCGCATGCACAAAATTGGATTCATCACTGATGAGTTTAACATGAATTAACTTGCTACATGAATAATGTTATTTAACTACATGTAACAGATGTACTACAATGATAGAAACCAATGATGAATGAAGGGAAACTGTTCACGAGAGATTTCGCACACCCTGTTGTAACTCTGTCAACTTTTGTCTTTTGGGTGTAACACCCGTCACGCTCAATTAACAGGTAATTGACGTAACCCTGTGCTACATGTATTTCAGGACAAAGCTTGTTTAACATTGTAGTTTAATTCCCGCCTAAGTAAGAGTGTAAAACCCACACACATGGGCCGTATTTATTGCCATTTGTTTGATGGGGCGTTTCTAGAATCATTTCCAGAAATGTGTCGAATGTAAAACAAATTTCCACTCTCTCCTAGACCACTGATTACATCCCAGCAGAGCTTCCTACATACAAACCGTTCGACAAATACGAAGTAACACCTTCCTTTACGAGGTGCCCCCATTCAATGTCGTGCCTAAATAGCACCGTGTAACCATCGTTAGAACCTTCCGACATCATATCTAAGGGGCAGGTAGCTGCGTAGTTTGTGACTGTCACCATTGTGACAGGACATAGGCGCAATCAGAGTGTATTTGTCGTCACCACTGAGTGATTAATACTAGGGGTAGAGTTACAGAGAATAGTTACCCATTACTCATAATGGAGGAAAGATGTGCGTGAACTGAAATTGATGCGCCCGATAGTTCGGTGTTCAGCGCAAGGGCAAGTTGATGCTTGATCTTGATTCCACACAAATCGCCGGAGTTGTGCATCTTTGCTTTCATTTTGCAGAGAAGTCTAATTAAATAAAAGTGGTGCACTGATGACCCCTGCATACATTAAGAATATAATATACCTATCTATAAATCGCTTCCCATAAAATCTCAAAGCGCTGAACAGTGAAAAGGATAACAACTTACACATAGAGCAAACACACATATATTCCTTTTTCTGTGGTGTGCGGGGGTCTGTTAGTCGTGCCTTGAGCAAACTATGTGCGTTGACAAATTCCTCTTATTATTAGGAGCCATGTATTTCGCTCCGTAACGATGCACACAAGGAGACTCTGCGGACACTAGGACTAGGCCTTCCCTTCTCCAATTTCTCCCCAATGCCATACACATCGTACCAAAATAGCCCCAAACTGGATAAATACGATCTATAACGAATTGACTTACTCGAAACAGGACTGACGTCTCGTTGAATTACAAGGAAGGGAGTTTAGGAAATTATTCCGAATTTAGAATGTTCTATACTATTTTTAGCGTCCAATCCTCATGATATTCTCATAAACGACCTGATATATTCTTACGACTTTGAAACCATCGCGCAACACCAAGATGAATTGAACGCAGCGGGCATTGGTGGTACGGTCCGACTCGTTACAAAACGCGGTGCTACGGTCACTCTCAGTTTCAGTTGGAAAAAATAGAAGTTCCACCATAATATTGTTTATCACACGTGTGTTATGAAAGTGGCAAAGGCCTTACTCTTAACAGGAATAATCTTTACCGGTACCTTAGCCTCCTCCGAATGGTGTCCAAATTTCGTTTGTGGATGATCGTCGTAACGTGAGTACTGACGCAGTCGCTTCCCAAGACGGATATGCGGGTGTCTCTGCCGCTGTCAAAGGTCGTGTGGTGAATGGTACCTAGGAAAAACAACGGATGTTACAAAAAGCGCAGTGATAGAAGGATGCCGGGACATAGAACACCAACTAAGATACACGTCCTCACTCAGTACTTGGTCCCTGCAGTAGACCCATCGACAGATGTGTACTCAGCCATTGAGAGTTCTGATGGTTGGGTTGCGATTGGCGGTGCCCACAGGACTGTGCGATCAATACAATATTGACATTGATATGAAGACATTGGGCCCCACGCCTTGTGAGAACACCATGATAACCAAGACAATGATATCTATCAGTATGGACTCAGTCCCGGGTTGTGTTGAGCTGAGCACACGTGGTTATTGACTGCACTATAAATAGGTAGAGCGTTAAAATCACGAATTATTCTCGGCATGCAAGAATACAATTGTAACAGTTTTCTATCGTATCTACGATAGGATGCTCGTATCTCGATTGACGCCGAGCAGGCGGCGGAGGGAGGATTTCTGATAGGCATGGACAATTATATAGGTACCAATAATAACTACCTATTATAGCCTGTTCTATTCAAGTCCACCAAGTGTGCCGACCTGGATACTATATAAAACCTTATTGTTAACTGCGAAACCCGCCACACCAGACACTCGGAACAAGGTAATCCTACTTCAATCCTTGCGCTGAGAGACCCACGAGAAGGCAAAAGGTACCACTTTCCAAGGGCGTGGATCCATGGCTAAGTGGGGAGCGTTTGGCAGGAAGAGTATTTAAGCGGAGCGCCACCATAATGGGCGCGGAGGGCATCGCTTCATTTAAATTTACCAAAAACCCAGGACGGGAACGCCATGTTCAGAGGTTTTCATTGCTTTCACTCAACCTCAAAATGCGTAACCTTGAGTTCTAATTTCACAATTATTGAGAACGAAAACAATTTGTGAATAGAGAGCCGACGGCTTAGTGATCCTTGACTCTTCCAAAACTTCGAACCCTAACCTGATGTGAAGTGTGCAGGACGTGAAAAGAATTATCGTGTAAACAATATTTTAACTCTGCTGACTTCTTCTAGCCTGCCCCATATATATATACAGTCCATGTATTTATTATGGCGAAACACACATACGATGGTAGTATAATCTTGCAGTCATGACTTGTCATGTGCACCAAGATCTCAGACTTGACCTCGATGACCGCCGACCTAGACCCCAATACGATAGGGGTCCAGGACGCATTATGGAGGAACCTGTTAGTATGAACTTGATCCATCAAGGGGGGTTTCGGTTTCGGCTCACAACCAGGCGTCTCACTACATTACACAATTACGCGCGCACAACACACCACACACACCACATACACCACACACACCACACACACACACACACATACACACACACATACACACACACACACACATAAACCACAACATGTCATCTACGCAAGTTTATCAGACTCGTCAAGAAATGAAAAGCCTGCATATATGGCGTAGGTAGAATAACGAGGAATGATACAAAAACCGTGAAGAAATATGCATATAATCTGTCTATGGGCGCCACCCCACCCCCACCTCACTCATTTCCACATCTTGATCTCTCCATACATTGGTTTCGTACCCATGTTTAGAACAATCAAATACATTACTCCATTCACATGTTTTACAGATCAAACCTATGCCACTTCTTTCTGATTCTTTCTCAGGGTAACCATCAACCGCAATGTTCTACCCCACGCCTTCGATTGAGAGGGACAAAAAAATATGCGTGAACTCCACAGCGAACCAATCGTAGGCCTAATACAGTTTGTGCGTATGATAGAGACGTGAAAAACACTACTGCTTTTTCATGCATTTTATCCTACTGTAGCTAGTATATTCGCAATGTTTATTTTAAAACATGTATACACAACTATGTTGATTGATTGGAATGTCATGAAAAATGATTTCTATAAGGAAAGAAATCCTGTTACTTTATAGAGAACCTGATATGAGGCCAGCATGTGATTTCATCGCACCTTGAGCCCCGTAACGTGTTCAGATACTCAGGCTTACACTCGTACCATACACTTCACTGACTCCGTGTCCAGGTATTTGGTGTCCCAAACTTCATTTAGGCGAGACGAAAATACCGTCATATTCACTCAGGCGCGTACCCGGAGATTTGTCTGGGAAGAGGGGGGGGGGGGGATTGAGGTCGGACCCAGGGAAGTGCGCCCTCATAAATGGCCTCACCCTCCCTATCGGCAAATAAGTTCATTTTATGGGGCCCTAGACCTAGACACATGCTGCGGCAATGTTTGCTAAATAACAGCTGCAAACTTAATTATACTGAACAGCGAAAAAAATGTTTAAAATTCTGACCCCTCCCCGTAGGTACGCCACTGTATCCACTTCCGGTCCGCCAAATGCGAATCACACCTCATCACTGTATCCCTAACGGTTTCAACGACCAGCTCACGTATTATCTTCTTTTTCATTATTCATTGCCATGATATCATCTTTCTTTAGAAGCGTTCCATTGCAAACTCTTCTCTTTACTACCTCCTTGGTCCGGACTCTCTTCTCTTCGATAGACACTTGTTATCTCACTTGTAAACTCACAATTTTTGCGGGCACTTCAAACTGGACTATTAGCTATTACTAATGGACTTTTCAGCAATCATTCGGATCCTTCTCCCTATGTTAACGACGGCCACTATCCAGATTGTTCAAACCCGGTGTAGTTAACAGTGCTGTTAAAAGAACGTTTCCACCACCAATTGTCAGTGGCGTTTGTGCCTACGAATGTGCATGACATGCAGTTTTGTCTTACAGGGACAGTGTAAAATGCACGCACCGTAGTGACTGTAATTTTCGCGTTCGTCGAATCCGCCAATAAACAAAGTCGCCGACACCCGCAACGGGTGTAACCCATTAAATGACATAAATACAAGAGGTAGTACGCCATGCACTAATCTAATTTTTACCTCAATTCATCAGTTCTAATAATTGTTGTCAATTTTCTACCGATTGGGGACGTGACTTATTGGAAGTTGTCCCCCCCCCCCTCCCTTCAAAAAAGTGGTGGGGGGCGCAAATATAATCCAGAACGCTCAAAGGCTCGGTGATTTTCATTGAGTAATCCACATTCCGATCGGCTTAAGCAACTTCAATCTCAGAATGTAGAACCAACACGCGTGATCCCGTCTATTTTTTTGTTTTTTTTGTTTTTTTGCTACTGATATTTATTTCTTACAAATTTTTTCCTAATTTCCTATAGAAATACCCCAGGTCTACACAAAACAATGCGCCTATACCCCTGTTTTGAGGGTTCTTGTATATTTTTCCAGGAAAAAGCTGCACATATCAAGTTGTTAACTTGATTGTACTAAGCATTCGTGTTAACATGACTTTGAGACTTGAGACATGCCCTTCTCTTGTACTTTGACCTGATCCCAAATCATGTTAATCCATGTCCCGTCTGCCGGAGGAGTTTCGCGTTAAGGGCGGTTCACACTTGTGCGCTAGATACGAATTACGAAAATTTTATCGGACGTCGAGTTTAAAGTGTTATATTCAATAGGAGGCTCACAATACGATACGATACGATAGATTCATCGAGTCGAGTTGAAACTATTTCAACTTTTATCGTACGATAAATTATCGGATGCGATAGATTGCGACATGCAGTGATAAACTTGCGCAATTCTGCAAGAGTCAGGAACGCCAAACAAGATATTAGGGGAATTAGCGTGAAAAGGGGTTTTGTCGATAAAATAAGGGGTTTTTATTAATGTTTGGGTGGTGACGTATCCGGAAAGACATTGTGGCCTCTGATTGACTTCTCGGTCCCCCGGTCCCTATTGGCCGCCATGCATGGTCCGTACGGAACCATTATTTTAGTTCGAATCAATGATGCCTCCCTCCCCATATACAATAGTCGCGTGACCAGTGAGGTGATGGGCGGTCTGTTGCTTCCGGCGACTATCAAGTATCATGTGACATGGCAAAGGCAGGAGATTGCGTTTGGTAGTGAATAGCCGGGGGTAAGGGGTGTTGTGGCCTTGTTTGAGAGGAGCATGTAGCGATGGTTTTCCAGTTCTCGATCCCAGCCTGGCGTATGCCGGAAACTTCAACCTTACCCCATGTGAAGAAAGAGTCGAGAATGGAAACGGAGATGCAACGGAAATAGCTATAGGGTTAATGCGATTTTAACACGCCCGAGACAATTATTCTTGTAGATCGTGGACGAAAGTAGTAAGGTCCAGTGGGCCTTAGGCATTATTTTACTGCATGTTCTGAGCAGGTAACCAAGCTCAAAATTTCAGCTCAATTGGATGAATTGACTCAATTGACTGGATGCTTTCCTGGTTACATCACTTCGCCGTATTATTTGATACCGATGCTATCAAGACTGGGTGTTCTAACGAACGGGTAGTTGTCCGGGGATGGTGAGGTCAGGTGTCTGATTCGTGATCGCCCATTGCGCTTCTCCACCCTCCTCCAAGTACTGAGGGAAACACAAGCTTCGAATTGCTTGAATTACAATTCTGGTACTCAAAAACTCTGCCGACCAGGCTATTTCACCGCCTTGTGCTTCTCCAACTAAAATAACCACTACTCGCTCCGTATTGTTAGTCCCGCCGAGACTCCGATAAAATTATCGTACGACATTTTTATCGCAACACGTGTGAACACTTCCATCCTTAAATTTATCGTAATCGTATCGTCGTTCTAATCGCACAAGTGTGAACACGCTTTAAGTGCAATATTGTACGCTTGAACGCTCATCCGCTTGGACCTGAACTTTGCACACCTGCATGCATCGCCCCATAGCAATCCCGATGAGTTCGAAAGTGGGTATTGTTGCATGACACTGACTACTGCCCTCTATTTGGAGGTTTACGCGGAAATATAAAGTTTGCTACGAATTACACGAAAACCTGGTGGTGTGTACTATCACTTTAGTTGGTCTCGAAAAACATGGACCCTATAATTCAATGTCACCGGATGTCAAATATAGGCGTTTCTTTTTAATTTGTCGTATTTACACCCAATTTGATTGGTTGTGACTTTACTCACCCCGGAAAGCATGCGATGAATTGAGGATCCCTATGCACATTTGCAAAATTTGCGATTTTCAAGACTTTTGTCTGGATTCAACGAGCTCGTAAACTTGGTGGGTTTGGACTTTACGTAGTCCCGAAAAACCTTCGATGAAGGGTTCATTTAAGGGTAACCGGAGGTCAACTTTGCGCGCGTTTCCCGACTTTTTAACGAAACTCGCGAATGAGACTACATTGTTTCCAAAATACCCAATTCTTTTCAAGGGTCGCCAGGAAGGACAAGTGGTGCACCACTCTGTTTACAACGCTGTTTGATCAAGTTCAGGGACAACTTTGTTTATGACCCCGGGAGCACCATGTATCCTTCTATCCTATTTTTGGCGAGGGTGTAGGTGATTTCTTCCAAATGAAACATAATATTACATGATCAAGGCAATTTTCCTTCATTTTGAGCCCCACCTTCATACTCAAGCATGATTTTTGGTGAAAAAATGACGTTTTTCCTCCGTAATCAATATGCACATTCAAAAAAGGTGTAGTTTGTACATTCAGTGGCCCTCATTCTTCATGCAGTCATTTTCCTCCCTAATATGAGTCCTCAGTAGAGGTTATCCCATCAAATTTCTGCCAGTTGCATTCACGATGAATTTTATGATCTTTGGCAGGAAGAACAATGACAAACGCATCTTACATATGTGCATACCTGATTGGGAAGGCCTAATAGGCAGATGGGCCACTGGGCACTGACCTTATGTTGTAATAGCGCTGAGAGCTTTCTACCTCCGCTAGAGCCATGTTGATTTCCGTCCGTATGCTACATGGGTGGCGCTCACTATGCACTGTTTTATATATACCAATCGATAGAGGAAAATGAGCTGAACAAATACAATATCACCATGACTCTGAACTGGGGGGGAGGGTGAGCTAGAAAAACACAGCTTGTTTTTCACACCGGAAGTCGGTGAAATTACCACTTTGCTCAGTTTTTCTCATTCTTCCCAAACATGGGGTGGGCGCCAGCGGGGAGGCAGGGGGGCCAGCCCCCCCCCCCCCCGTCGTGGAAGCCTGGCCCCCCGTCGGGGAAGTTCTCCCATCTCGTCGGGGATCCCGAGTGGGTACTCTAAAAGTACCACACCCCGAGAGGGCTTTTTTGGCCCCGACATATATATTTCCAAACTTATTCATTATTGAAATTCCTATATTAAGCTGAAATTTTCGGTGCGCCTTCGCGCGCCTCATGTTCTATAGTCTGCCAATCCTCGCTCGAGTTTAAGATCAGCGTAATCATCTTCCTACAGAATATACAATCGTGCATATATGGATAGGATCACAGCCTTATGAATTTTCGAAATGTCCCTGCGAGAGTTTAAGGTTACAATTCGTTGGGGGAGGATGCTCGTTTCCTGCCGTACATCCCTGTTTGGCCTCTGTAGAGTGGTGTGCTTCACGACGCGAAGCAGTGCCCAGGTATGTCCTGTGCAGTTATTGGGAATACTTCACCCTATTGCTAATAAATAAGGGCGTCTGATTTGAGTCGGAAGCTATTGAAAGTAAACATTGCTCGCCCAACAAGGGTATTTCTTTTTTTTCGTTTTTTTCTTCAAGAAAAATGTTCAAAAAGTGAAAAACTCAAAAATGCAAAGGGTTTTGCTTAGGGGATAGGGGGTTTGATGCCTACGGTCGGGGAACTTGGCCCCCCGTCGTGGAACTCGGACCCCCCGTTCGGGGGAAATATGGCCCCGCCCACCACTGTTCCCAAAACCAAAAAAAGAGAGAGTTCGCAGGAGGATGTGCATAGATTTTGCAAATCATAAGGGGAATATGCACGACGGTTGTGTTAACATATTCTTTTTTGGCTCCCATGAATTGGTTGAGTTCAGGGTCAGGTTTTTGGAACGAGGGTAAAATGGGGATTTCGAAATGTAAACAAATATTTTGAATGTTTATGAAAGATTTTTTCACACTACCCCGCTCTCTCCCCCACCCCCACCCCCACCCCCCCCCCCCCCCAAAAAAAATGGTATGGCATGAAGGCTTACGCTTTCTTTTCCAAAATACAAAAGTTTCAGCACTGTGGGGCATTGGGTTGAAAGATTGAGGGGAAAAAAAAAATTATGATCATTTAGGACCATGCCGAAAATCGCAATGCTTAATTAGTAGGGTTGATCATGGGGATATCCCATCAGCTATCAACTTTCAGCCCGACAACGACTGCGTTAATTGAGACTACGCATCAACATGGCTGCCCCCTTGAACTTTTTGGTTGAACATAATAAACATAAACAGTGCGTGTCCGTCTTACGGTACATAATACTTGGTGTTTAGAGACGTTAAAGTACGCATTGGCGGCGGTAAAATCAGGTAGGGACCTTGGGTAAAGGTGTTTCTGTTTCCTCATTTGTATGACGTCGAAAAGAACCAAAGTGCTGAGAGTTATGGAAATAAGGCTCAGCCTAACGATTAGCCATAACGTTTAATAGGCCTAGGGGCCTAGGCTAGGCCCTAGGCTAGTTGCATCTGAAGACGAAGTAGCATGGCATGTCACTACGGTGTTACAGACTTACAGATGCCAGTCACCCGCGTTTGGCAGGTGTCACCCACATTTTTATGCCGTCGCTGGCTCAACTGCCCCCCATTCGATTCTACCTACATTTTCCAAAGTGATATTCCCATATTTGCGAAGAATCTCCAGTCCAGCATGTAATGTTAGCTAGGCCTAGGCACAGAGTTTTTCATGTGAAATTGTATCATGCTAGCGTTTGCAAAAATTCATTTCATCATGATGCACCAAAATGAGAAATTATCTCAGAACCGCCCAGAATCGAAAATATCTCAAAGCCGATCATGCTAAGAGTTTCTGTTAGTCTGAAATGCCAAGAGTCCAGGGACTCGCAGCACAAAAATCAGAGTCCCAACCAATTTTGCAAGAGTCCCAACCAGTTTTGTGGGAGAGAAGTCACCACTTAAACAATTATTTTTATGCAAAAAAGAAAAGAGTACACTGGGGCACATATGCCTAAACTTAATATGCAAAAGGCTTTATAGTTACAATTGTACATTATCACAACAAAATGCATGCTTAGTACCTTGATACCGGTAACTTATTGTTTACGTAAACACCCTCTGAGGGGATCTAAATTAGACCAAAATGTTTTACGGGCTCCGCAAGACTTTCTTTGGCTGATTTGAGGTATATATTAACGTATGCAGTAGAAGTGCACTGTGCCAAAGCAAACACTCAATCATGCGTATTTAATGAACATTTATTTGTAATCTAGAGGTGATGAAAAGGATATGTTCAAGGGCACAAAATGGATCAGAGCAGAAAAGCAAGGGAATCACAATATAGTGTTCAAACAATTCTGCCAATAGCGATGTTACCGATTACTGATGATTTTTTCCATAATCGGTCCGATTCCTGATTTCCGATTAGTCAGTCAGCACATTACTCGTTCACATGTCATGACATTCGGAAGGCAACTTCCCTGAGTTAATCCCATCAATAGACCTACAGGGGGTTAGTCATAATTCAGCTTTAGTTTCAAGTCAATTACAAAATAATATACGCCAGCTTTCGAAATGGATTCGGAAGCTCCAATACTCCTGTGATATCATAAATACGCGCGGCGGTACACGAGAAGCCTGAAAATACTCACCGTGCATTTACACCGACACGAACAACAGTGTGTATGTGTTTTTTGTACACAATTGTAGTGCGTAACATAACGTTAGATCACTCTCTCGACCACACATTAACGTTATGGGTTCGCATTGGCCCTGTGGGTTAAGACCGAAACACTCGAGCGGTAGCGGTCGCGATTTACCAAAATGTTGCTGTGGCCTGGTGACTCGCGTAGACCTAAGGTACTCAATGCCATGAATGATGGTTCAATTCACCAATTCCTCACTGGAGGCAACGATGATAATTATTAGTTTTGGCAATGATTTTCGCACATTCACAATCAAAAATTCCAGCCGTTTCTTGCTTTGTAATTGGTCTCCATGCCCAAATCGAGGCCCTGGTTATTTGGTAGCATATGCCATTCGTAGTTTGAGTGTGTTGCATGTCATATGTTGCGTGTATAGCGCGATGCACCTCATATAACCTATTTATGTTTACGGGCTGATGAACAATCGTTTTGTGATTTATTATCGGGAGGCGGGTTTCGGAGAGGGGGTTGGGATGCCCAGCGCATGTGGAAATGCAGACATTTTTGCTCAACCGGTGTATATTTTGAAATGTGGTGTTTACGTACATATGTTTCCATTTTGAGCGGGAACGTGAAATTTCTGCTGCCCAGGTGGTTATGGGTAATCGTATCTCGTGATCGGAACGGGTCCGCCCTATCGTCCCCCCCGCTCATTGGTCCCCCTTCTCATTGGTCCCCTAATTGACACAAAACATATCATCGGTCCCCCGTCTCATTAGTCCCCCCTTCATTGGTTCCCGTCTCATTGGTCCCACCCCCCGTCTCATTGGTCCCCCGTCCAGCATTCCGTCTCATTGGTCCCCCGTCCATTGGTCCCCTCCGCCCGGTCATCATTCCGTCTCATTGGTCCCCACCTTTCATTATTCCGTCTCATTGGTCCCCCGACTCATTGGTCCCCCCCCCCGTTCACTATTCCGTCTCATTGAGGGTGGTTGGGAGCAAATGTCCTCAGGGCCCAATGAAGACCCAAGGCCCGTTATTTGTCGTTTTTGGTTCCCAGGCGTTTGTTTTCCTTCCCCCTATAAATGTTATAGGGGGGAGAGATCGACGGACGAATTTACGATGAAGAATCACCCAAATCAGACCAAGGGAATGGTAAAACTAAAATTACGGCTGACAAACACTGTTTTCGGACATTGAGACGAGGATTCAATTCGACGGGGGTGTAATGAAGACGGTGTGTACAATGAGACGGAATGATGGACGGGGAGACCAATGAGACGTAATAATGAACGGGGGAACCAATGAGACGGGGGACCAATGAGACGAATAATGAACGGGGGACAATGGACGGGGGAACAATTAGATGTAATCATGGGAACGGGGGGACCAATGAGACAGGGGACCAATGAGACGGGGGAACCAATGTGAGACGGGGGTCTATAGACATTACCCCATCGGAACTAGATGAGCAATTTACCCATTCCGATACCGATTACACTATATGCATAATCGGCCGATTCCGTTCCGATAAACCGATATCTTTTTTTAACACTAATGAATATGTATGTGTTGGGCGATGACATAATTGATTAGCGTGACAGGTTTCCGCCCAATTTGTATGGTTTACGAATACAACTTTGTATTCACTGCCGAGACTTGAGAAGAACAACCCACAATAAGCTATAAGCATCGCATCGTCGCTGGCAGACCACTGTAATTAAACAATACTGTCAATCTAAGCTCTGTTGTCGTAATGTACCTGTGTGGAGACCGAAGGCTTCTTGAGCTTAAGTTAGTCTTGTAGTTAATGGAATCAATATCAATGTTATTTTCTTCTTTTCATAAGTTGACTGCTGACAATGGCTACTCCACCCTAGACCGCTTCTGAAATGGTTCAACCACTCAAACAGAAGTAGCTGAAGGGAACAGAAATCAGCAATCATGGCCTGCAGATAAGGAATCACAGGACATTGTGAATATCGGCCATGTCCATCTCTGATCAGACACTGAGTGCTTGGGGAGATGTTGACGCTAAGCCATTCAAGCTCCCAGCATTACCCAGCAGAAACATTGGATGTTGGTGATTATGTGAAGACTAGCCACCGAAAAAAGAGATGAAAGCAGTGGAAATTCTCATCAGACCTGTAGGGGTTCCATTCAAGCTCCCAACATTACCACTCAAGAAAAGTCAGAAAGAAGTAGATGGTTGCAAGCAGTGATACATGAAATATGAACCAAACAACTCTGCTATCCCAAGTGATAAAAAAAGGTTAGAAAGGGAAGGTTTAGAAGCAGAAAAGACCATAAGGGAGAAGTTTAATGTCCAGACTTCTGATAAAAGTAAGCAGGATCCAAGTGAAGACTCATTACGGAAGAAACGGAAAAAGGCTGAGCCGTCACCGAGCGGAAAAACACAACTTCCCCCACTCCCCTACAAGGAGCCATCATGGTTGGTAGCGCCTGATAAAAAAAAGTACAATCTAGAGAATCCTCAAGTGGGGTAAGATCATTGACACCATCTTCTCCTGAATGAGAAATATTTTATGTTTTTGAGTTACTGAACTGTGATTTTACCCTGAGCATCCTCGTATCGAGGTACCACTTGGTGCTCCAGTACAGGTCTGTGGGGGACAGTGAGAGAGATCCTGGGTAGTCCTTTATTAACTGGGGAGCACCCATGGGTCACAGTTCAATAAATCAGCATGAAGGCCGGGTCTCCCACAGGATTCAAGTAGTACATCAGTTCACAGCTTGAGGAAGCACAAGATATTCCTCTTGCAGGTTTTATATCTTCATTACATATTGTATCTTTTATTCAATAATTTTATTGCCACTTTTGTTGAATGGATATTGAGAAAAAAAAAGACCTTGAGTAGGAATCGAACTGAGCGTTGTTTTGTCGTTGTGACATAACCAGCTCCATAGAACAACCCTACAAGAAAAAATCAGTCCTTAGTGCAGAGATAACAACACATATAATATATTATTATATATATATATAATAATATATATTATATATATATATATATATATCTATATTGTTATGAAAATCCTGCAACTACGTATGCTTGCTGACTATACAGGGCCAGTACAGTAATACAACAATCAGACAGTAGGCTCCATGACAGTAGCAAATAAAAAAAAAGCTTATCACAGAACTCTACTTATGAACAAATTGTCTTCAGTGAGCTTAGACAACATCCACACACTGTCAACCAAATCATTCTTCCAAAATGACACAAAGGGGCACTGGTTGTGTCTCCACAGTAGACATATGAATAAGGCCCGGGAGAATTTATGATCACATGAAAATGGAAAAGTTATGCTGCAGGACATGGGCGTCAGCGCATAATTGAAAATTGAATTGAAAATTGAATAATGAATTTCGCGGAAATCAATTGGCAGCCCTTTGCATAAATGGAACTGCTGGATTGAAACATTTTTTCAGCAGTGGTTATAAGCTAAAGGTAGGCTAAAGCAACCTGCACTAACAGTAGCACAACTTTAGGAGACTGAGGCTGCACCATCCGTGGCCGAGGCTGGCTGAACGTCTTTGGACAATGTTAAATTTTACCTGCATAGAATTGTCACCCCTACCTTGCAGACATAGAAAAAGCCACACTGGAAATTCTTCATGAGGGACATGACCTTTACTTTTCGTATAAGTTACTATGTGCTGAGACTGAATACAAACTCTAACATACAAACCTGTAACATTTGGTACAGACCCTATTGATACAAATTTGGTGAAGTTGTAACCCTTAACAACTGTCTCATCTTGAAATGGGGAAGTGATAAACAAATCTCTCTCACAGATGAGCTCGATAAGGAAGGCTGTGAAAAAAGACTTTGAGAGACTAGGACACACCATCCCAAAGAATTTTTGAAACCTCTCCATTAATGCCCCATAACTCTCTGGTAACATACCCATGGACCTATAAGTTCATGCATATTTAATCAGCTGGACATTCTACGCATAGGGCAACTCATAATTTGTTCATCCCATTAAAACCCATTCAGACTGACACATTTGGAAATTATTTTGGTGCTGTTCCTTGAACCATTACTTAGGGACAAGATTCACCCGAGCACAAGTAGGCCAACCCGCCCCCTGGGATAGCAAACCATCTGATACACGAGCTCATGAGAAAGCTTGGACACAAAACTGGCTGTGTCATCGACAGAATTTTTTGGAACCAAAAACTCACAACTTTCGTAAAGTATTTTGTTACCAAATTTGGAATGACTGTCCAGCCAAATTCTGAGGCCAAGGCATTCGCTCCAGAGGCCGAGACCGAGGCTAGAAAAAATGCCTCGAGGTCGAGGCTGGCCTCGAGTCCTCCAATACTGTCACTGTAGGAGATGAGATTATATTTGTTAGATGATAAGTAGTTTATGACTTTCTGTAAGTATGAGGAATACCAAAGTGATCAAAGCACTTGCCAGGTATTACCCTGGTCATGGCAAGTGTTACATACTCAGCCCAGAGAGTAGGGGGTGATGGCTATCACAACTCCATTATACTCTAGTTCTTCACAGGTCCCCAATCAACAAGAGAGCGAGCCTGGTGGTAACACATCTTGCCTGAAAGCATAATAGAAAGGGTCAGTCTTTTACAGGAATAAAAGCTCACAATCTATCATGTCTGTCTTGAATGTCTCTACTAAATATCACAGGAACAAAGAGTATAATCGCAGAGCTAATTCATGCCAATAGTCAGGGGGATTCTAATGCCATATACATATATCCACTCTTGAACAAGGGTCCACCAGATGATGAGGAGTTGTATCAGAGCTGAGCGTGACCCAACTGAAGGAGCTGAAGAGAAGACAGCTGCAAGAGCAGGAGGACATGAAGAGGAAGAAAGAGACAAGCAGAGGATGAGACAGGAGACCGTGATGAGGAGGGGATCAGCTGGGGAATGGGTTAAGAACCTCTATGCAAAGTATAGGATTGCTATTATCAAGAGAATCGGGTATGGAATGAAGGGGTGTGGTAGAATACAAATGTGATCGGTATATGACTTCTGTGCAGCCTAAACAATTCTTATGTATTTTATTGTACCTCATTTCGTCTTGATAAGGTGACCCCACCTGAATGGAGTAAGCATTATGGTGTGTGGGTTCCTCATAATGAGTATCAGATAACCTGTTGTTCCGGGGTCATGTCAAAGGTCATCTGAGGTCTGTAGTCTGTATACCTTGTGAACATGATAATCCAATTAAAGTTACTAAGTAGGGCTCAGTTGAATATTCGATTATTCAATTAAAAAATGCATTATTACTAATTCAAGAAGTCAACTTCTTTTTGTATTTGTTCTGGTAGGTGATTGCGTGTATTACAAGGGAGGGCTGATTCGGTAATTCTGCACATTACATATATCAATCACAAATATGGCTGACTGGCTAAGCTTTCTCTGTTACAATTATTATGTGGTGGTCTAGATCTAGACACTGATCAGAACAGGAAAGTAGGGGCAAAAAACATTGCTCATTTTATAGCTTCAATTAATCGGAACTTGATATTCCCAATCGATTGATCTATGTGCAACTAATAATCACAATTAATCTTTAGTTGTGAATTAATCTGTAGTTGAATACAGCACTATCAATAAGCATTCTTGGCTTCACTGGTTTATGCCTAAGAAGTGTTAATACAATGTCAAATTACTGTTTCATTATCATTTGCTGCAGGTGATGATGCGGAGGAAGAAATTGACATGGATAAGAATCCTTACAATGTGATGAGCCAGGCAGAGAAGGAAGCCTCCTATGTGAAAGACCCAAAAAAGACACTGAGGGGGTATTTTGAAAGAGAAGGTTGTTACTTGGACTTTGTTATCACTTCTTTGTGTGGGTTTGCGTGCATGTGCCACATCAGACAGTTAGCAGGCTAACTAAATAAAACTCTAAGAGTAATCTTGAGGAAATTCTGTTCGTAGCACATGGGGCTGGGTGGTGCTGCTGAGTGGGAACTTTTACTAGCACAAGTCAGCCACTTACCTGGGCAGAGAGGGTAGACACACATTCATGTGATTCATTGTTTGAGTTCATTTGCAAGATCATGAATGAATTGTAGGAGGGGACTGATGGTGATGTAGTTTTGCAGATGGGAGTACCTTGACAGGTACTCAAGCCGATTGGATTTTCAGATAAAATTCATCAGTTTGATTTGCATGTTGTATTCCTTAAAAAATGTGGTGGATATGGGTTTACCTTCAGTCCTGATAATGTTGAACAATTTATTGTCCCTGGGGGTAACTCATTGTCATTTAGCCTATTTTGCCTATTTTCATGCCATTTTTCCATGAAAAGAAGTTGGTACTAGTTTTTCACAAAAATTAGGTTTTCAGTTTGTCCAATTGGCACAAACTTTGTATATCTACCTTCAATATTCAGGGTCAATAGAGGTCATTCAATGTGTTTAATTTTAAAACTGGATTCTTGCAACAGTCCTAATAATTTGGAGGTGAGATTTTTGTTATGAGTCTGTGTCCTCTACATAATGGGATGACTGTGTGACATCACTGTGCCACCTACTCATAATCCAAACAAGTACATGGGTTAGTACATATTATCTTGTAGTGAACAAATACTTAGCCGCAAAAAACCAACTGCACACGTTTGATTAGATGTGGGTCATGTGTTGTGCCCTTCCAGATTTTTCAGCCAATCAGAAGATTGCATTAGTTTTTCAAGACTACGTGCCCGTTCACTACGAGAAATGCTTCTACCAGACATATTTAATTAAATAAAAATAGAATTGTTGTGTTCAGAAGAGACACTGCACCTTCAGTTTAAATGGAAGAGCGAATTCATTTCATTTGTGCGGCAGGGTGTTCCCCCCACTTCAAATAAATACGTTCTTCACCCTCCTCTCCTGCAATCTTATTTAATGTTCTCGTGTCACCCAACAGGCTAGTTCTTGAGGTCACAGATTTCATACTTTTAGGAAAAAAGTAGTTTTTTTCAAAAAATACAAAAATAATATAGATAATGAATGATTTTGCTTCCTCATTTCATTACAGGTCTCGAACTGGAATACCAAGTGGAAGAGAAAGGATCTGGTTTCAATCATCAGTACTTATGCAAAGTGGAGTAGTAAGTGCTATCCTCGCAACAAAAGTTGGTGATTTCTGTAATGTTGCATACCTGCATTCTAGTGATAACAAACAATCAGTGATTGATATAGAGAATTGTGTGAAGACTGGAGAGGATACACAAATTGATGGAATGCTGGCTCCCAACATTGCCTTGTGGGAGACAAACTATCATGTTCAAGACACTATGTGGTTGGTTTTTTTTTCTAAATTACCACTTCATTTGATTGGTAAAGCAATTGAACTAAGAATGGAAACTGTTGTCCAGACAGTTGTCTTGTAGAGGGGAGCCAAACAAATGCCTTGCTCCCTAAAATTTTGAAATGTGCACCTGACTGATTCAGCAAATATTGTTGTGATGTGATATTGAAATTATAGGTATATTGTGTCAACTCTGATACTATGAACCGTCCCCGAGGAAGAGGTCCCTACCTGTCATTAGAGATCCCTATCCCTGTTTGATATGTTGTGAAACTATCATGAATGTTCAAAACTGTATTCTGAAATTTCACTGTATGTGGTATGTAGTTCAGAATTAGGGCCTCATGTTCTTTTCAGACTCCCTATTAATGATAACAGACCTATCACCAATCAGATCTGTATCTGATATTTTTGATGTATTTAAGCATTTCCTCATCATTTTCTTGTGCTCGAACAGTCTGTACATGGTGTCTATTGGTCAGCCACTAGTAGCACATTATGCTCAGACAGGCTGTACATGTTGTCTATTGGTCAGCCACTAGTAGCACACAGTGTGCTCGAACAGTCTGTACATGGTGTCTATTGGTCAGCCACTAGTAGCACACAGTGTGCTCGAACAGTCTGTACATGGTGTCTATTGGTCAGCCACTAGTAGCACACAGTGTGCTCGAACAGTCTGTACATGGTGTCTATTGGTCAGCCACTAGTAGCACACAGTGTGCTCGAACAGTCTGTACATGGTGTCTATTGGTCAGCCACTAGTAGCACACAGTGTGCTCGAACAGTCTGTACATGGTGTCTATTGGTCAGCCACTAGTAGCACATTATGCTCAGACAGGCTGTACATGTTGTCTATTGGTCAGCCACTAGTAGCACACAGTGTGCTCGAACAGTCTGTACATGGTGTCTATTGGTCAGCCACTAGTAGCACACAGTGTGCTCGAACAGTCTGTACATGGTGTCTATTGGTCAGCCACTAGTAGCACACAGTGTGCTCGAACAGTCTGTACATGGTGTCTATTGGTCAGCCACTAGTAGCACACAGTGTGCTCGAACAGTCTGTACATGGTGTCTATTGGTCAGCCACTAGTAGCACACAGTGTGCTCGAACAGTCTGTACATGTTGTCTATTGGTCAGCCACTAGTAGCACACAGTGTGCTCGAACAGTCTGTACATGGTGTCTATTGGTCAGCCACTAGTAGCACACAGTGTGCTCGAACAGTCTGTACATGGTGTCTATTGGTCAGCCACTAGTAGCACACAGTGTGCTCGAACAGTCTGTACATGGTGTCTATTGGTCAGCCACTAGTAGCACACAGTGTGCTCGAACAGTCTGTACATGGTGTCTATTGGTCAGCCACTAGTAGCACACAGTGTGCTCGAACAGTCTGTACATGGTGTCTATTGGTCAGCCACTAGTAGCACATTATGCTCAGACAGGCTGTACATGTTGTCTATTGGTCAGCCACTAGTAGCACACAGTGTGCTCGAACAGTCTGTACATGGTGTCTATTGGTCAGCCACTAGTAGCACACAGTGTGCTCGAACAGTCTGTACATGGTGTCTATTGGTCAGCCACTAGTAGCACACAGTGTGCTCGAACAGTCTGTACATGGTGTCTATTGGTCAGCCACTAGTAGCACACAGTGTGCTCGAACAGTCTGTACATGGTGTCTATTGGTCAGCCACTAGTAGCACATTATGCTCAGACAGGCTGTACATGTTGTCTATTGGTCAGCCACTAGTAGCACACAGTGTGCTCGAACAGTCTGTACATGGTGTCTATTGGTCAGCCACTAGTAGCACACAGTGTGCTCGAACAGTCTGTACATGGTGTCTATTGGTCAGCCACTAGTAGCACACAGTGTGCTCGAACAGTCTGTACATGGTGTCTATTGGTCAGCCACTAGTAGCACACAGTGTGCTCGAACAGTCTGTACATGGTGTCTATTGGTCAGCCACTAGTAGCACACAGTGTGCTCGAACAGTCTGTACATGGTGTCTATTGGTCAGCCACTAGTAGCACACAGTGTGCTCGAACAGTCTGTACATGGTGTCTATTGGTCAGCCACTAGTAGCACACAGTGTGCTCGAACAGTCTGTACATGGTGTCTATTGGTCAGCCACTAGTAGCACACAGTGTGCTCGAACAGTCTGTACATGGTGTCTATTGGTCAGCCACTAGTAGCACACAGTGTGCTCGAACAGTCTGTACATGGTGTCTATTGGTCAGCCACTAGTAGCACACAGTGTGCTCGAACAGTCTGTACATGGTGTCTATTGGGTGCGTCCATATAGCACATAGCCTCAGTCAGACAAGAGCCTGTACGTGGTGTCTATTGGTCGGCCACTAGTACACATTAGCTCCGACCGAGGCTGTCCTGTTGTCTATTGGTCATCCACTAGTATCCAACTGTGCCCAGACAGGCTGTACATGGTGTCTATTGGTCAGCCACTAGTAGCACACAGTGTGCTCACACAGGCTGTACATGGTGTGTAATGGGTTAGCCACTATCAGCACAATAGTGTGTTCACAGGCTGTACATGTGTGTCTATTGGGCAGCCCTCGTAAGCACATTATGCTCAGACAGTCCGTACATGTGTCTATTGGTCAGCCCACTACAGCAATAGTGTGTTCAGGACAGGCTGTAACATGGTGTCTAATTGTCAGCCACTAGTATCACACAGTTGCTCAGACCGCTGTACTGGTGTCTATTGGTCAGGCCATCTAGTAGCCACCGGTGGCTCAGACAGGCTTTACATGGTGTCTATGGTCAGCCACTATAGCACATTATGCTCAGACATGCTGTACATGGTGTCTATTGGGGCAAAGCCACTAGAGCCAAGTGTGCTCTACAGGCTGTCATGGTGTGTATGGGTTAGCCACTATTAGCACATAGTGTGCTCAGACAGCTGTACTGGTGTTTTATTGGTCAGCCACTAGTGGAACTTAATGCTCAGACAGCGGACATGGTGTCTATTGGTCGACCACTATAGCAATCACACGTTGCTCAGACGGCTGTACATGGTGTCTAGTGGTCAGAGCCACGAGTAGCACACAGTGTGCTCGACAGGCTGTACGTTGTGTGTATGGGTTTAAAAAAAAAAGGCCCTAGTAAGCACATAGTTTGCTCAGACAGGCTGTACATGGTGTCTATGGGTTAGGCAACATATAGGCACAAAGTGTGCTCATACAGGCTTGTACAATGTTGGTGTTATGGTTTGCTGCTATTACAGTCACCAGTGTGCTCAGACAGCTGTACATGTGTCTATTGGTCAGCCCTATAGCACAGTGTGCTCAGGTAGGCTGTACATGGTCTATTGTCAGCCACTAGTAGGCACACACATTGGCCTCAGACAGGCGTACATGGTGTCTATGGTCAGCCACTAGTAGCACATTATCCTCATACGTCATGTGCATGGGTGTCTCTTGTCCAGCCACTAGTAGCACGCGTGTGCTCAGACAGGCTGTACATGGGGTCTATTGGTCAGCCACTATAGCACATTATGCTCATACAGGCTGTACATGGTGTCTAGTGGTCACCACTTAGCACAAATCGTGTTCCCTCAGACAGGCTGTACATGTGTCTGTGGGTCACCACTAGATCACACAGTTTGCTCAGACAGCTATACATGGGGTGTCTATGGTAGCCACTACCATTCCCCTGCGAAGGTGTATTTTAACAACTGTGGTGATGCACAGGTATTTTCCTCATTATAAGTCTTGATTTTCATTCCAGACGCAAGTCAAAGAAGAAGAAAAATGGGGAAGATGATTATTATGAAAGCGATGATGCCCTCCTACCCTGGATAGGACAGAATGAATTAGAAAAAGAGAACGAATAGGATGATGAAAGCTGGCGTAATTAAACAAGAATAGATACCTATGAACCCTGGTAACCTCCTAGGTCATCTACTCCGAATACTCTAAGGCGATTGTTCTTTTCATGAAAGTTGTGTTTACTGTGAAGCTTCCCATAGAGTTGTGGAGAAAGTTTGCTCATTGTGTTTTTGACCATAACCAGGGTCACTCTCGGTTAAAAGTGCTGGGTAATTTCAGAAATTGATATTGTGGCCAACTGGGTTTGGAAACCTGTTATGTATGTTATTGTTTTGAGCCATTTCAACAGCCATCGCTGGGTCAAATGAGGTCAAGGAATACTGAGCCTTCAAGGCTGTCTTCTAGTTTTGGCATTGTCGTTATTTGATAGGTGAAAATCACCCCCCCCCTTCTACCTCCGGACAGCTGCACGGAGAACCGGCCGGTCCCCCATAGAAGCCTGAACTATTTCAAGGTTGCCTGTGGTTGGAGAAGCAGAGAAGAGAATTTGAAACAATCAAAAACAAAAATGGTGGTATTGGCCAAACTACTGCCTCAAGATAGCCCATTGCCTCCTTGGATTTCGTTATCTGGAATCAAAAGGGAGCAACCTATGTTTCACTTTTTCCAGATTTAAAGAGATTAGAATAGAAGAATGGTTTCCAAATTTTCAAAACACAAAATTACGCCAAATCCTTATTTCTCAGAATGCTTCACACTATGGATAACTGGTTATGTAAATTTTCATGGAGCCAAAGGGTTTTGCTTTTTGCTGAATTTTTAGAGTTCCTTTTTTGTCTTGCCTGATGACATTTAGGAAGAGACCTCAGTGTCACATGGCTATGTGTGGTTTGTGTATTCACACTCGTTACAGGATTTCTTCTTTCTCCACAAACCGTGAGTCCCCGATTATGAACGCAAATTTTGTGTGTAGCATAGCACCGGGGTTGGGTTGGGTACCACAAACAATTCAGAACAGAGTTTTGGGCAGCAAAGTCATTAATTAAGATTGGTTAATTAGCTTATTTTACGTAATTTATTGTTGACGCTCGTTAGCAAGATCACCCCAGACTGTAATGTGTGCTACAGTGATGTTGTGTGGCATGTAGGACCTTGGATGACAGGTAGATGAACTGATTATATTTTCAGCCTGACATGATGCTAATTAAGTTTCAATTTTGCTAATTTTGCAAATTTTCCAAGTTTTGTTCGGATTTTTCAATCACCAAACTGGGTGGATTGGTCCCCCTTTGATCCGATCATTTTGAAGGTACAACTGGGGTCCGTAGAGGTCATTGTATGTGCCTAATTTGCGTAATATATCCAATTTCAACTTGGTAAGAATTTCGCCAAACTCACCAGGTATGGTCCGTTAACATTTTTCTGAATCTGATTGTTTGATATTCATGAATTTGGTTTGAATCCCATCAATAATAGCTATACTTCTGTTAGAATAAAAGCACTGAGGATCGAGTAAACCTAGCCCCTGTGACATTGTGCTGTTATAGGCTGCCACAACGAACCCTCTCTTAGCCCAACCAATTTGATTAGGTTGATATACTTCAAATGCTGTAACATTTTCCCCCCCCCCCCCCTTCCTTGAACTGGGACAAATGTGGAGGTTTTCCTAATTATATAATCCTATTTCACTTACTCACGTACCACCATATTGCACTTTGCACCCCACCCGCGCCATTGAACATCTGGCAATCTGTCACAGTAGTCCGGGCTGGCCAACCTATATCGTCCTTCTTATTTTGCCAGTTGAATGTTAAGTTCATGAGCATCTTGGCTAAGAATTCATCATTTCAATCATCGATTTTTTCAAAATCGCCGAAATCACCCATCTGCTTCAATGCCATTCAGAATCTTGCTGACGCATTTTCTCCCGACGTCGTTTATCAGGATATGTTTATCCTTAGCGGTTTGAGTGATATTGGTTTGGATATTTTGTTCTCCGCTCGATCCCGTTTTGCGTACGTCCATATTTAGCCTAGGGCCCTAGCACAATAGGGATGTGCATGGCTTCCCCCGTAGCCTAACACACGCGGGTGTGTGGACTCCTATGTGTTGTTAGGTTCAGTCGGGTGACTTGTCCGGGTGCTTTCCGTAGCTGAGCCCCCCCTCCCTCCCTCCCTCCCTCCATCTTCTTGGGTTTTCCCCTGCCCTCCCTGTCCCTTGTCCCGGGGGGGTTGTGTCTCTCCGCGCGCGGGGCGCTCGCTAGGAAATGTTATGCAAGACGGGTGAGCGCGGGGGAATGGGGGTTACTTTGTTGGTTAACTTGGCTTGGAGGCTAAGTTAACTTGTCTTATCGTGAGTTCGTTACAGGCCGATTACTGCATTTTGTATAGTCTTACACTGCAATACACTAAGGTTATGACAGTTCGCATATCATGTCGAAAGTGGGGATCCTTCGGTGATAGTGCTATGGTATACCGTTCGTTATCGGCTTGATGGTTTGTATTTTGTAGATCTTATACTGCAATACACTCGTACTATGACATTTCGCTTATCATGTCGGAAGTGATTCCATTTTGTGATAGTGTACCGCCTCATTATTGTATTTTGTATAGTCTTATACAGCAATACCTAGTATGCTAGTACTTATGACAGATCCGCATATCACGTCGCGAAAGTGGTCCTATCTTTGATATTACTATGGTATACCATCAGGCTGTTGGGTTCGAGGAAAGAGGGGGAGGAGACGACAAGACGCATCCGATACGAGATCTCTCGGGAGGTCTCCGGGAATACGAGGCGGCGTCATCCGAAACAAGCCGTAGCGCGGGAGTCTCTCTGTCCAGGCAATTGCGACCAAGTGGAAGCAGTGGTGTCCGACCAAGAGCGGCGAGGCTATTACCCGACGGTAGTCCTCGGGGGTCGGATGGACACCATCCTTGTTAGGGTACCGTTGATCCCCGATCAAGCTAGAGCGAGACTTAGCGCAGGCGGTTCTTTTTTTTCGGCGATGGACTTGTGTTAAGGTCACGCATTGCCCAGAGCCTTTCCGGTCCTCTCCGACAGAGTTAATACGTCGGGGACAGACTTCGATACGCCGTCGCTATACAAGTAGCTCTATCGCGTTCGTTGGTCCGGTGGGCCATCATCATCCTTGGCAGTCTGTCAGACTTGAGCACGGGTGACTTAAGGCCGCCCGGACATCGCACAGGGCCCGGTGACCAGCCCGTTCGGTAGGAGTTGCCTTCAGTCAGCCATCCATAAGGGACGGGGCCTCCTCGAGGGATATTTCGAAAGACGTGCGGCTACGGGGATGAAAAAACATTAAGTCACTGGGGGGAGACGACTAGGCAAGGAATTCCCCCAGGTCTACGTCAGGACCGTTAAGCCTCCTGGCTTAGAATAGGGAGCCGCTCGGGTCAGCGCCAGGGTTTGCTGCGGACGCCCCGGAGCGCCACCCCTGCCAGGGTCGGATCTCTTCACAGAAGATCAGCGGGCTCGCGGAGGCCAATGATGCTGGAAGACTACTAGTGTTCGCAGGTGAATGGACTCCTATCTAGCATGCCCCCCCCCTCCCGGGCGGAAGGCCACCGGGCGGAGTTGCAGGCTCCACTATCTAGGAACAGTACACCGTGCAGGCGAGACCAGGGCCGTTATCGAGTCAGGGTCGGGCTTCCAAGGTACGATTTCCGTGGGAGAGACTAGCAGTTGGCTACCTTCCTCGGGTTTTACCAGGCCCACTCTCGATCACCTCCGTAGCCGAGAGTCTAGAGGGCTCGCCTACCCCAATTAGCTTTTTGAAGAAAGCGGGGACTCAACGACAGAAAACGGCCGAAATAGGACTGCCGGAAATTTGGTGGGGACTGGTCTCGCCTTGGTAGGCCTACTTGACCTTCGTAGCCGTCTCACCGACGTCCCGTTCTCTGCTGAGTTGATCTCGTCCACTCTTCTGCCGTCTACTCCGTGGACCTAGTATCTTTGGCGCAGTTATCACATTCATGTCGCACGCGCTGGTCCCCGAAGCCAGCACGTTCGCCGATCGACGCGCCCTGTCCGCTGAGGGGCAGAACCATACGGCCCGGTTACGGAGCAGCTGGCTCACCCCGAGGTAGCCGTGCTCTCTGCGGCCGTCTCTGCGTTACTCCGTGGTACCCATGGCGTACTTCAACGCAGTCCTCACCTTCACGTCCTGAAGTAAGCCACGTTCACTCGACCGACCCGCCCGGTTCGCTGAGAGAGACAGAATCGTCCGGCCCATTTCCGGAGCAACCGGCTTCCCCCGAGGTAGCCGTGCACCCTACAGCCGGCCCTGTTATAGACCGGGCTAGGCCGGACCCCGCTGACAGCGGAGTGCGACGGTGGTGGGGCGTTCCGGGTTTTCCCAGCCGGGACTTTCTCACTAGAGACTCCAGAAGCGGGTCCGCCCTCCAGAAGCCGTGAGCCGTCTCTTCGGCCCTTCCCGAACCGGGTCTGTCCTCCGAAGCCGTGGGTAGGCTCTCCGTAGCCGTGCACCGTCTCTGTCGGCCGTTTCGAGCCGTGTGTCGACCTTCTTCGACCCTCCGGCTTTGGTCGGACTTCTTCGGCTCGGCCCTCCGGTTTAGATGGCTCCTCCCGAGCCGAGGGTCGGCCTTCCCGTTTTCTCCCTTGGTCTGACTCTAATCAGCCGCCTGGGCCGACAGGCTCTCTCCCGTCGAGGGTTTTTTTTGTTTGCCCTACCGACTCTCCGAGCCTTCATCCCACTTCTCCTACTCCCGAGCCAGATCGACCCTCCCGTGCCGCGGTTCGACTTTCCGTCTCTCTGGAGCCGCGGTACCCGACGTCTTCACGGCCATCCGAAGCAGCTCCCCTGCGCATTGGTTCGCTCATCCCGGGCTTGCATAGCCGGAGCCCGACACTTCCTTTTCCTGCCCTCCTGTGTGAGATCTGGCCTACCGAGCCGAGGATCGGTCCTGCCGACTCACCAGAGCATGGTCAGACTTTTCCTGCCCTCCTGGGTGAGATCAGGTCTACCGACCGAGGGATCGGACCCGCCGACTCTCCAGAGCCGTGGTCCCACTCTTCTCCTGCCAGCTCCTTGAGCATCGATTCCCTGGGATTGGTTCATCCCAGCTTCATAGCGTATTCTGACTCTCCCTGCCCTCCTGTGTGAGTCGCCCTACCGAACAGAGGATCGGGCCTGCCCACTCTCTCCAGAGCAGTGGCCCGACTCTTCTGCCCTCCTGAGCGCCTCGACTCTCCCGAGCCTTGGTGGGGACAAAATGACTGGGGACAAATGTGGAGGTTTCTAATTATATATGTTTGGGACATCCTCGCCCTGCTGTATGGGGATAGGTTGTTGGTGTTGTGGGGGGGGGGGAGGTTTTGGGGGGGGGTGTTTGCTGCCTGGCAGGGGGGGGATGGCATGTCCTGGCTGCTTGGAAAGTAAAAGGCAAGAATAATGAAGGAAATGCTTTCAAAAGGCAAAGAACCCGGGCACTAAGGGGATTTAGAACATTTCAAGTTCAAGTTGAAGCTTTGGTCAAAAGTAGTGAGTTGTGACTGAGTGGTAAAACTTCATTCAAATATTTGGGTATTAGGAGAAAAGAGTGGGGGGGGGGCAGGAAGATAAAAGAACACTTCAGGGACTTTTGACTTCTTGTCCGGTCATTTTAGGAATTTTATTGTTATATTTGAAATATGTGATGTTCTTTTGACATGACAATAACTAGTTGGTGCGTAAGTGTGTTAGTGTAGTGCCTAATAGAACCCACTATCGCGCAACCAGGCAAGACCCGTTTTGGTGGCGATCGTCTGTTTTTAATCCATTCCTCCCCTCGATACAATTCCAGTATTCTATGCAGTAATGGACGATGTGTGTGTGTTGTGTGTGACACTGTTGCTTGTTAACACAACAACCAGACCCTACCGGATGATTTGGGGGTCAGATCACGGTACTCTGATGGTCATCAGGGTTAAAAACTGAAAAAATCTGAAAAACATGTGGAAACGACAATCCAGAATGCCTTGGTCAAATCATGTTTCAAATGGTGACCTCTGCTTTCCGCATGATGATACAAGAAACTCTATTGTTTCTGGTGTAGAGGAGGGTCACCTTTGGTAACAAATGGGGAATATTTGGCCAATTCAGCTTGTGGAAACAATACTTTGACTCCACCTGCAGAGATTGAGCTCCTACTTGGTATATGGGTTCCCCATGATGAGTTCTAATCCGATTTGGGTCATTCAAAAGGAATCTTAGACAGGCAGGTTCACCAGTCTGAAAAAAACTTGTGGGACATGGTAAGTCCAGAAATCTTTGTCCTATCGAACTGGACGTAAGGTTATCATCCCATTATCCATTTGTTCTTGTATACGGTCATAGAATTAGCAATGAGTCGAAGAAAGAATCACTAAGCCTTTTTGGCTTCTAGGTACCAGAATGGAAATTGTGCAATATGTCATTTTGCTTCCTTTTTTTTTTTGCATAGATGGAGGAAGTTAAGAAGATCAAATAAAGAACTAGGAGCTGATCAAGGATTTAGAAGTCCTCCAGAAAGGTAATTTTAGTTGCTGAGGTTGAACAATTCTGATCACTTTTGTTCATACAACAGTTTATCAACAGGATGAATCAGCATTTTATCAACAGACTGCATTGAGGAAAGGATGCTTCTATTCTGTCATATTTCCAACAGGCAATAATTGTCCCTTGACCCTGGCCAAGTATGGACGATGCTTGTAGCAAATAATACTGGACATGGGTGTCAACCGGGGGGGGGGGTGGGGTGACATGTCCCCCCACTTTTCAAAGTTGGGGGGCTATCAATATCGTTTGTCCCCTCCCACACTTTTCCTTTCCGGACTGTCATAAATAATAGGCACATCCCAATTTGTATCACAGTTGTTACCTGATTCGAGTGGAATCAATCTGAAATTGGCCACAATATCCTCTTCATGTCCATAACTTTCGGAAATTAGTGAGGCTCCCTTACCCACTAGGTAACACTGTCTGACTAGGAGACATACAAGGACGAGATGATAAGCACATAACTTTAATTTTGAACACCACCGCGAAGGCAACAAGTTATTGTACATCTTCCATAGTACCATTCCTACAAGTTCTTTCACCCTTCAATTCTGATTCGCACCTTTCTCAGTTTGACTAAAAAAAATCAACGACAACCAAGCGCTATATCTTTCTGAGCAAATTAACGGAGAGAATACCCCACAGAAAACGTCAGTCCCTGTTCGCCCTTTTATTGCCATTAGGCGCGAAAGTCGAGGGTCCTCTACCCATGTTCATACGACTTCCGAATTTGGGAACACGATAGCCAAAAGTGCATAAATATTCAAGTGTTTCGCGTGCAATGGCCTTTTTCTAAACAGCATTGTGAATATGCGATGGAATGCTTCGAATCATTTTGTTCCCTCCAATATTTCAGGAGCTTTGGGAGCAGACTGCCCCTCCCCCATTTTTCTTGAGATGAAAATTCGGGTGAAAATTCGGAAGACAAAGGCAAAGTGGAGAAAATGGCCTGAATTTTCTTCTGACATGCCCGAATTCTCAATAAAATGCCCGAAACATGCGAAAATTTTTTTCGCGCTCGCGCGCGCTGGTAATTTTCAATGACTGACTTGTAGAATCTGGGCAACAATTTTCGCCCCTGCAAATTGGAATGGTCACATACGCCCATTGCTTTTCCTTCCAATCCCACAAGGGACCGTTCGGCAGAAGACCCTTGTAAATCCCACCAAACAGCCAGAGTAGGAGTAATGAAAAGATACCATGTGTGATTGCGGTAATCATAGTTGTTGTCCTACACTCAAATCCACATTTATATTGGTCTATCGAGATTGGCAAGTGCCATTCCGTCAATCTAGAGGTAATGAAAAGCAAAAATTTTATAGTGTGTCTCCGCGCCAGTCGATGGGTGGGTTGCTCCAGCTTCAGATGGTCAATTTGCATTCAATGTGCCCCCCCCCCACGCTTCGAAATGGATTGACACCATGATAATGGATGTTTGAACAATGAACTCGCAATTGAGATTAGACTGCATTGAAACACACAATAAACTGAAAGAGCGTACTTCATTACCCTGAATTTCAATTTATTCGTCTCAAGTGATTTTGTTTTTGATTCCTTGGCGAGCCGAAAGGAATCAATGCAGTCACGCGTGTGCGGGGGTGTGTGTGTAGTTGTGTGTGTGTGTGTGTGTGTTTTGTGACACTTCGTTTCCACGCGATATCCTAAACAAACGCAAGCATGTATAATGTTCATATCAGGTAGGTAGGTGTCACCCATGGAGGGATGACCCCTATTGTTTTTGGTAGTCCCCACCAATCGATGCGGTCGTTAAAGGTCATGAGAGATCAAACTTTGAAAAGTGTTTCCGCACGATATCTAAGGATTGCAAGCAGTATGAATTCATATTTGAGTAGTAGGTGTACCATGGCGGGGTGACCCCTATTGTTTTTGTTTAGGTCAAGTCATTTTAGGGTTCATCATATGGCAATCTTATATATCTTGGCAACCAAGAAACATTTTAGAATGATGTCGTAATTGGGAATTTTGTTCGTCTGGGCGAGTACATCTGTGGCCCAGTTGACCTCATTTGACCTTTTGACCTCATCACCTATTACGGTGGGTGTGACCTTGAGTGCTAATTTTGTGTGAGGAAATGGATTTGTCCCTTGTTTGAGCCAACAAAAAATCAATTCACTAACATGGCTACTATATTCCTATCCAAAGTTATTAACTTTTTTTGGAAAGGTTCGTGACGGCGGAAAACGCTGTAAATGGTAGGCTAATTTGACATTTGACTGAGACATCTTAGGCAATGAACGTTTTCGGGACAAAAATACACTGTAACTTGAACTTGTGTTTGTCTATGGAAACTACATTTGGTGACCTATTTTGATTCTATTGGAACCATTACATTACCTCATTGGACCTTTTGACCTGTAACCTTGAGATACGGTTTTGATTCCTTGGATACCTATTTCCTTTCCGCGGTATCCGTTACGAGCGCAATATCCTGGTGGTGGAATCCCTAATGGTGGAGTCAATCCCTATTGTTTTTTGGTATAATTGATGTAACGTTCAAGTCATAGGGAGTCAAGTTCGAAAAGTGTTTTTCACCACGATAGCGTTCAGAAGGGAATTACCGTATAAAGTTTCAATCTGTTATGTAGGGTTGCTGGTATTCATAGGAGGGACTTATGATTTTCACGTGTTCAAGGTCATTCAGGGGGGTTTCACCGAAATAGGGAAATACTACAATTTGAGGATCAAGTGCAACTGCAATATTCTTAGGAATCGACCATGTATAACAAGATCGTTATTAGTGTGGGATTCCCTCATGGTGAGTCAACCCCTATTGGTTTTTGGTATCTTTATGGATGTTCAAGGTCATGGGAGGTCAAGGTTCAAAAGTTTTTTCCAAACAATATCCGAAGAAGGGAACAACGTATGAAGTTCAAGTCTTGACTGTGGGGTCGATTGCAGGTAGAAGAAGAATGAACCCTATTGTCTTTAGCGTGAGGTCATGGTCATTTAAAGTCATTTTGAGGTCCTTATAGAACATCCTTATTCCTGCAACGAAACTTTTTAGAGGGTTGTTGTAGTGGAAAGTTTGGTTCGCTTGGCAACTTCCTATGTTGACCTACTTGACCTCAATTGACCTCATGTGACCTTTTAACCTGGCGACCTAAAGTAGTAATTTTTTTGGTGATACCACATATTTTACTTGTAGGTTGCAGGTATGGAAAAAAAGAGAATGAACCCAATCGTCTTGAGCGTGAGTGTCAAACAAAGGTTTCAAGGGTCATTTGAGGGTCATTATAGAACAAAATCCTTAATCTTGCAATGAAACATTTCAGAGGGATGTTGTCCGTGGATAGTTTGGTTGTCTTGGCAAACTACTTGGTTACCTACTCTTTGAAGACCTCAATTGCGCCTCGATGTGGACCTATTAATATCAACCAATAACACTCAACCATATTTTAATTAACCCCACACCTTAGATTACCGGTACCCCTAACCGCAACCGGTTCCTCAATGGTTTAATATTTTGTGATGTACGGCATATTTGACATGTTCGAGACAAACACAAAGTCAATTAACAAAACTTGGCCCATAGTAGGATACTCCCTATCACAAGCTATCTTACGGTATAAACCTGTCTAAAAGGATAATTGATTACCCTAAAGCAACTGCTACCATAGTACATACTCCAATCGACATCAGAAGCTATCTTACGGTATAAACCTGTCCAAATGGTTAATTGATACCCTTAAGCTCTGAAATTAAATTCGGCATTTGACATTGGCATCATTGTCCAAGGCCTACTTGATATTCTTTAACCATGAGATAGAACACACACCAGCCACAGAGCCTATACTTAACCTTGGACACACAGAAAGGCAAAACAAGGACAAAAACTGTTCAACACAATATGGGCCGTGGTCATACCGTGCAAAAGAAAGCGCTTGGAAACAAAAAATCTTTCCATGCCAAATCGCTACAATTCCTTAGTGATATCTTGACTGACTTGGGATTTTAGCCCATCATTCCCGTGAAACATTGCAAGACCACAAGCCGAGAGATTCTGTCTGAGGGGGGGGGGGGGGGGGGGCAAAATCTGGGGGAGGTACGCCCTCATAATTCGTAGAGTACCCACCTATTAGCACTTTGTTGGTGTCAGGTGGGGGAGGGGGCTCTGACCCCCCCTCTAAAACCCCCCCCCCAGACAAAAAAAAGTTTTGACCTCTAACCGAGTGGACCGCCAAAGTAATGAGATCAGGTACCAGAACTCATTCATCCCATCCCCCGTCGCTTTACAATTGTATCCAGACCACACCAGAAATGTGACCCAAGAGACATTTTTACGACCCTCAACAACGGGAACCTGATACCCTAACAGATTTGGGTAGGACCCCCCCCCCCCTTGTATTCACCTCATATCATTTTAGTGATCCTGTCTATCTAGCCATGGTCATCAGAATTCATTGCCTTGGTCCCCCTCCTGTAAAGTGCTGTTTACTTGTGATTCAACCTTTTCTCAACCCTCAGCAGAAAATTATCTCTACAATTCCCCCTCATATGTACCAGTTCTACTTTTACTTGGTCAGGGATATGTTTGAGGACTGAATACGTGGTGTTTGCACACATTGGACCTTACTCTGCATAGCACAAAACCCTCCCTGACTGTGGATAGTTAACGTCGACATTGTACGCGGGTAAAACCTCCCACTTGTATAATCCCCACTTTTTGACAGCAATATTGGGAAAGTATCTATACAACACCCCATAAAGACCCCATTTTGGTCAGAAACCAAGACAAACTTCATCCACCAAGTTTTGTTGTAATCCTGGGTGTTGAAGCACTGAATTATGCGAATTAACACACTCTGATGGCTTTGAAATGACTTCTAACTTTGTGGGAGGACACAAGTACCCCCATCCACCAAGTTTCATTCAAATTCTGACAAAGTTTGGAAAATCGCATAAATTTTGCAAGTTTGGACCTCCGATACCTTGAAATACTCCACATTTTTTCGGATTCAACTATGTTCGTTCCACCAAGTTTTCGTTCAAATCTTGACAAGTTTTGGAAAATCCGATAAATTTCAAATTTGAACCTTGATGACCTTGAAATGACCTCCCCATTTTCGGGATCAACTAATCCCGTACCCCACCAAGTTTTTCCTTCAAATCCGACTAACTTTGTAACTTTCGCGAAAATTATGTCAAATTAGCGGCCCCCAGCTGCAGCGTGCCCCTCTCCGAACTCATCCTGAGATTTCACTAGGCGGACCAGTGTACAAGTTTCAGATCATTCGGATAAAGCGTTAAGAGTTTATTGCGCTAACGGGAAATCTCTTCCAATTCGTGGAAATTTTCAAATAAACGGACCCGTTCATGGTGACCCCACTTTCGAACTCAGCCGATATTTCAACTAAGGCGGACATGTGTGCCAAGTTTTCGGCTCAAACGACAGAGTGTTGGAGAGTTTATTGCGCTAACAAGAACGGCGGCGGCTGCCTCGGACCGCGGCGGCTGCGGGAGACGGCGAGCCAAAACCATATATCCCGATGGGGATATATTACCCAGGCAAGGTTACCAGACCTTTGTTCACTGAGCTACCTGCCCTCTAGCTGGTTGTGTACCAATCATCAGCTGGCAATAGTATATGGCACTCTAATGCAAATTGCAGTTATATTTGGAACCACTTACCAAATACCATATTACTATTACTTTCACTTTGTTCATTGGCACTGCATGTTAAAACTTCAAACAACTACGTATTCGAGAATTTGTTTCAAAACAGGACCACACAGGCCTCTTGTGATTCAGGTAATTATATTTCTACTTGAGAGGACGATGATATTAAATATTAGGGTAAGGTGCCTAGCCTACACATCGGACACTCCAAATTATTTACCACTGGTGTAGGGTGCCATATAGTCCAGATGTTTGGTATAATGTCTTGTTTGGAATAATTGTGCATTCTTTTTCCAGAACCTGTTGCGGGGTACTGGTTCATTTTGCTTGGTGTCGCCGTAACAATGCAGACAATCTGCCACCACCATCCTGTTGGGGAAGGGAAGGGGGAATAGTTGATGTATTCTACTGCGTATCACCTTGCACAATACCCCGCAACCCTCTAAACTGCATCGTTCCAATAAGCGACATGCTTGTGTACTTCCCACTGTGTGTAATTTTGTATTGAAGTCGGAGTTGCAGGGTATTCATCAATTGCTCCTTTTACTGAACTATTTATTATTTTAAATGTTTTAGTTGTTGGCATTGGGGTGACAGTGACATGTTCAGAAAGAAAGCTCACATCCAATCTGTGCAAGATGTCCGTGAATTATGAACTTGTCAATTGTATATTGCATCCCCCTATACCCCCCGTACAGGGTGAGTCATTGCAAGTGGGTCCATGCAATTTCCTTCGGTTTTGACGCACCCCTCATTTACAGTTTCTAAAGGAATTCTGCAGGCACATACAAAGACAATCCATAATTTCGTTCCGGTTTAGACATACGGATTCCTCAAGAGAATCAAAGGTTTATCGTTATCTCCACATTATAATACCTTCGAAGTTTACGTGTCTACTTTCCTGCCACGTACAGGCTAGCTCCATCATATTTTTAAGTAGCCTTCTCCCGGTTCTTAGTACGTTGCACCCGGACAACAACACTTTGTTTACGTTCGTACGCAAACTTAGAACGACAAGAGACACAGGAATCTTACGTGATTATATTCAATTTAGTTTAGTTTTCAACAGGGATATTTACGAAAAAATTGGAGTGAGTGGCCGACTTTCCTTGACTATAGCCCTAGGTTCACTGCCGATTAATTACGGAAAGAGAGAAATGCAGTTAACGAAAGTGACACTGATTCACAAGAGGAAAACCTTAGGCCTACGGACCCATGTGGTTAGGACTGACAATACGAACTGTGGTACATGCAATTTATGCGTTGATTCCGAAAGAATTGAATTTGTCTGTTGCCATGACGTGAAAAGTTCGCAGCATTTCTTAAAGAAAGGATTACTTGCTACGAAACACTGACTTTGCAAAGCTTTGTTTAAACGCGGAGTGCTCAGGGCCCACTATAATGATGAACACATTCGTGGCCACGCGGCAGGATTGTGCCTTCGATTTAAGACACGAAGTTGAGTAGCCTACTTTTCTACTGGTGTGACTCTTCACTTGCATTGAGCCTAGGCCCTATGCTAGCCTACAGGAATGCCGCTTTGATTGGACAATTTGTGTATGATTTGGTGTACAAACTAATCTATCAGAAAAAGGTTGGCTGGAGAAATGTAACATGTTGGGCAGGGCTATATCTCGGTATATAATTCACAATATCTTAATATAGGCCTGCATGTCCTAACCAACTCGGACTGCTGAAGATTCCACAGTGTGTTCAATTGTCCCCCGCAATATTTACACATTGTAGTTTTGGTCCCGCACATGTTCCGCGCCCATTTTACACAGTAATGTATCGTCCACGCACTTTGTCCCTCGTTTAGTGACAACCCCTAGCATCTAAACAGTGGGCCTATACAATTCCGTAATATCCTACTACTAAGTACAGTACTAGGCCTATTACTACATACCCTGTAAAGTTTCGTGTCAACCGGCTATGGTGAGAATTAATTTTTGTCGGGAAGCCCAGTTCGAAGTTTGCTTAGTGCGTACCATGGAATTATGAAAAATATTGGTCCAAAAATGCCTCAGGTCTGTCTCTGTCAGGCCCGGTACATATTTGGTAACTCGCTATGAATCTTTATTCGTTGTAGTCATCGTCAAAAAATTCCTTGCATAAATGTGGTGATGCCATGGAATTCTCATTACCAGGCGTACATAACAACAATGTGGACGTCTGACACGTCCCACAAGACTTTAATTGCCTCCAAATTATACATTCACTCAAATGCACCTAACCGAGCCTGATCCTTACAATTTTATTCTACAACTAACCTCTGTCATTATGTGCTCAACAGTTGGTGTCAACTGAAGAATTCAACACACCTACATTCATTTGTGGAAGGATATTTTAGAATGTGGGAGTCACACCAACATTTATAAAACCAAAAATAAAAGAGTCGCGAGATATTTAGAGTGTGGATCCACACATTGCATTAAGGTGCATGATCCTGGATATCCGAATCTGCTTTCTAACACTAAATTGCATTTGCAGTCAAGTTAATTCAGGGTTGAGGGCAGTACCTTTTTTTATTCAAGTTCAACATAACCTTTCCATTCAAACTCTATCTTCGTTGTTTGCGGTATAATTTTGGCAATCTGCCTTAATTGCGTTTTACAATGAAATGAATGAGGTGTGTACTCAAAATCAAGTCTGTCACACACGATCAGTGTTTCAGATTGTAGAAATTTGTGCCTCTGATGCAAGTGGACTAACTGCCCTATTTCAGTCAATTGCCACAAAATTGTTCTCCCCACGCAGAAATTTCTTTGCTTCTTCCTCCGGTCCTACACGGTAATGCGCATACCGGAGTCACATACTTGGTGCAACGAGCCGACTTGGTAGAGTGTAACGCAGGTGGTCCCGCATGTATCGTGAAAGAGATCATAGAGAATTTCCAGATCCCCGATGGCACTACAACACTGGTTTCCTAATGACTGATGATTGGGATAAATTGATGTTGATATCTTGAATCATTTTCAGTAGTGGATTAGCCAATTTATCATTAGGGTGTATAAAAATGCTAGTTTTGTTTCTTCAATCTCATGTAAAATAAGTACTTCCAATACTAACCTGAGATCAGGATTGAGCCTGAAGAATAAACGGGCTTATATGATCTGTTGCAAGTTTTAACCAGTAGCCATGAACAAAGTATTTTCAATGGATTTCCACATGTCTCTCAAAGCGACCCTCCACATTAAACAAAATGCGTTTCAATGCTCTTTTTTTTGCAAAAGTTACCATAATATCGCCTATGGCCCGTTAGGGAAAATATTACAGTCAGGTGAAACGACACAAGGTCAATCTGAAAAAAGTTGCACAATCACTAGATGTTTCAGTTTGACAATTCATTGAGGAGGGGGAAGGAGAAAATTTTGATTCACCGTGGGGGGTGCTGGGGAGGTGGGTGGGACAGATTACAGTCATTGGGCGATCCTAATTGGCCATGTTCAAACTCATACTGTATTTACCATCTATCATACTTTCATATATTTTTCAATTTTGTGAACTGCACCTTATCAAATTCATGAATTAAACGGCTTCTGCTCGAAATTTACATAATTTTTCCCCAAAAGCTGTATTTTCCCCCCTCCTCCTGATTGGAAAAATATCCAGTCATACTCCTGCTATTGACACACTGCTGATACATTAACACGTTTTTGTTTTGTTGGTTCGTGGGAACAGATTGTACTTGTAGTAAAACACAGTAGATACATTCACCAAATTGGTACGCATAAATACAAAGGTTTCACAAAACCGCGATCTCTTTTTTCCTCCAATTCACTTCAGCAGGCTCCAACTAATACATTGAAATCCTGCTTTAGCTAATATTCATTTGCCATGGCTACTGCTTGAAATATCTAGCGTTCATGTTTATTGGCATACAGTACAGATACACTGTAGTAATCACATTTGAGAGTGCTTATCTATTTTACAACACGTTTGTTTCTCAGTTTAAACCAGGGTTCCCTAAAGTGGGGTGCCTGACCCCCGGGTGCGTGGGCCCTTCCAGGGTGTTCGTGAAACATTTCTGAAATTGGAATTTTCCCCAAACCAATGGTTTTTTCAACTGTATTTCTGCTTTTTATATTAACATCACGTATTGTACTATGCCATGCCCGTTAAGCGTACTTTATTAATATCACTCAGATATGTTCTTGAAAACGGGGGTTCGTGGACTGATCGGCCTCCACACAGAGGGGTTCGTGGGGATAAAGTTAGGAACCCCTGGTTTTAACCAATGCAAGGGCCTAGCATGACAGTGTGGTTGCCAAATTATTCATTGAACATACAAGGCTAGCCCACAGTTATCAGTGGTAAAATGAGGCAGGAGGGGGGGGGGGATTGTCCACATTATGATGTACACATGCCCGGCGTAGTGAATCTCGATAGTTCAGCCGTTAACACTAAAGTGGTGGGTGGGGACAAAATTTGGTCCCGAAGAAACATGTGGGTGATTTGAGGTCACCCAGGTCAATTTGTGTCTTTCAAGTGATTTTTTTCTACTTCTGTCGATTTGACAAAACTCGTGGATGTGGTACGTTGTGAGTCCTGAAACATAAAAGTCATTTCAAAGGTCACAGCAGTCAGTTTGCCTAGATCATTCGATTTTTATAACTTTGTCATATTTAAAAACAAACTTTGGGGAATTTGGTACAGATTGTCATAACAAAGTAGGCATTTTCAAATTCACGGGAGGTCAATATGTAATTCCTTTAAACGATGTCCACAAAGCTGTTTCTGAGGTTATATCAAATATACATGCCAGGATTTACCCCCCTAAGGTGTGGGTACTTTACTGCATTTGTGTTGGTATTCCTCCCATCTTCAATGGTAACACTACTTCTCTGTTTTTATATTTGTCGATATTGAAACAGCTTTTCTACTATGTCAGAGTGAAAAAGAATACCATTGAACTGAAAATGCCTTTTTTACTGTTGTTTTTGGTTTGTTGTCTCCATGAACAAAGTTCAAAGTGACTATCAATCACTTTGTGTGTGTGTGGTATCTGTGTTTGTCCACACTCATTGTTTAGCATGATTTCCCATAACTGATTAAACACATTTTGATGGAATTGTGTAATGTATGTCCGGGGTTGGGTGCACACGATCTGCTAATTTCGGGCACAAAGGGTCACTATTTTTTTAACAAGGTAAGGTAATTAGCTAAGATCATGAATTTATTGTGTTTGTTAAGATTATATAAAGATAAACCACAGGTATTTTTTTGGCAATGTAGGTACAGGATAGGAAGGTAGATAAACGATTAGGTTCTCCGCGGGGATAATATGCTGGTCAGGTCAATCTATTTGCAATTTATTGCATAATTTTCCAGTTTGTCCAAGTTTACAAAACTTGTTGAATATAATCTACCTCCAGTCCTGGAATTTTCCATCCTATATTTGATGCCACTGCTGGTCATTCATGTGTCTAATTTTGCAAAATTTCAAGGTTTGTCCGATTTACCTGAAACTTGGTGTTGATTAACCTTTCAGTTTTGAAATTTTTCACCACTAAATTTGAGGTCACGAAACTGAGGTGCATTAAGTTTCCCTAATTGGCTAATTATTCAAAATTTCAAAGTTTGCCCGATTTCCATGAACCTTCGGTGATACGGTCCACCGTCAGCATGTCCCCATTTTTTTTTTTTTATATATAATCACTTTGGGGCAGCTGCAGGGAGGTCATTCAATGTAACTCATTTGCTTGATTATGCACCATTTTGAAGGACAACTGTCAGCATAATTTTAAATAACTGGCAATGAATGCGGGCCAGTCCAATATTAGTTCATAACAACTTCCCATACAGAGTTGCAGTCCTTTGAAATTTGTGTATTGTGAAGCATGTGGTATTGTGCAACAGGCATCCCGCATCAAGGGAGGAAGAACAACATAATATCTGCTAAATGTTGCCTTTTTCACACGAATGAAACAATAAATACATAACATAATTCCAGTTGTCCTGTGGTACTCATGCGTTATTGCGCAATTGGGACTCTCCCAATTTCTCTGCTTGGATGGCCGAAAAACCAACTGCCGATTTTAAAATATACTCACATGGAACATCGATTGAACTGGTTTTGGGGACCTTAGATTAACATTTTCCATTCTCCAAGATATAACCTCTGATGTTTCCGAGCCTGCAGTTGTCCTTTTTTAAGTTGTTGGATTTCCATGAATCATATGAGGGCAGAGTCCACCGCTTGGGCTTGTGATATTTAAAAGTATAAATGGGGGTAACTGAAAGTCAAGTAATGTGTCTGATTTCCTTAATTTAGGAAAAACCTAAATACGATAGGTGGACTGGTCAACAATCATCCCATGATTGATCACTGATCAGTGCCACTCATAGGTAGCACACTCAATAGGCTGGCACAATATATCTGTCTTGTATTCCACAGTCATTATCTCTGTAACTGGCAATTTGTTCCTTTACGGCCCCAAGACCAGTTTTGCCGAGTTGTTGAAACTTACACAATGCAGAATAAAACCACCACTGATTGCCAAAAGCAGTTCATGAACCATCCCATTGTTTTTCAACTCTACAGGCAGTTCATGGTTTTGCAACTTTACCCTAACAAGAAACACCACACTTTCACAACCGCAAGTGAACTGTATACACAGGCTTCGTATTTACAGACTTGTCTTCAATCGCATGCGTTTCTCTTTTCATGATAGTTGATAACATCAGACCAGCATGCGAAGGCTCCACTCCATGCCATTCCTACCAAGACCCAAAATGAGGAACTCCATGCAGGCCCTACAACCCAAAAATCGGCATTGTGCTGAAATTGACAGCTTCACGCTTTCATAAGCATAAACACATGGGACACATGCATAGCTGCTCATGGCGTGAATTAGTTGCAAAAGTGGGAGGGGAATTCAGGTGTATGGCTAAACAGTGGGAGAGGTCTAAAATCCATGTGACAGGCAATGGACTCCATGGCAAATAATGGTGGAGAGGGAAATTCACGCCTCCATGCCCTCCCCCTGGTTCTCATCCTGCCTTTCTAGCCTTTTTTCTACGATTTCTCCAGCCCTGATGGACGGGCACAACCACGGAGAGACATAGATTGCCTCCACATGTTGTTATAAATCATACCAACCCATTCAGACAGGGACTTTTTCCCATACTGCTGTATTCTTTATTCCCAATTTTCATTTCACACCTCCGGAGAAGACTCCTTATTTGCTGGGAATAGTACCCAACTATCAGCCGATGTTAATGAAGACTAAAAAACCACACAGCAAAAGTTGGTTGTTCAATCCTGAAGAACATAATCTTTAGTAGACAAAGCTAATCCATTCAGCTTCAACTGTTACATGCAAAACAATATGTACAGAAGTGACACAATTCTGGGTATATCAGTTTGAAGTTGAAATTCATGATATTCTTAGGCAGCATCATTTGGTGTATATATTTCCGTTTGTTGTTATAAAAGAATGAAGTTACTCTTCCCCCCCCCCCCACTTCCCAAACTACACCTAAACAGGTTTTACCTGTTTGGGCATTAGGGAGTGTGGTAATGAATACTGCAATCGATTTACAACATGTGCCCTGCCTGGTGGCAACATGCAGAGCCACATTTGTTTTGCATATTCATAATTTTTCGGGACTGACATCAGTGCTACCCTTCCCCCACAAGTGCACAGAAGAACTAGCCAACTCAAAACAAAATGCAGGCAAATAATATACTCAATTAGTATAAATACAGCTCAAAGACCATCAGTGCATCCCATTTGATATTACACTGAACAGACACACTTGGTTAAGGGTCTGTAGCCCCTTTGAGAAAACCTCCCGGCTAGACTCCGAAGTAGATGATTTTAGGCTACCTCTTCCTCGATATATAGTTACACAATTTTTGTGTGGACAGATTTTGGAAAATGTAAAATTTGCCCCCACTTGCACCACAAAGGCCTGTGTACAACAGCTGGTGTCTCACCACTACTGTCGGGTGCTACCCGCTCAAACGTCCACCCGTACCAGGTCAATTCAGTCCTTTTCCGCCCACACAAATTTCTTACCTTACTTAATGACCGATATTCTAGGAAAATTCAGTGATCCAAAAGAAAAAAACGTAAGGATCTCAGGGTATTTTTGAGAATCAAACATTCTTTCTGAATGCCACATTTTGCGTGTAGCACCCATCAGGGTTTAAAAAAATTCTTAAATGGATTCCCCTACCCTATACCACTCCCTCATGACGTGCATCACTGTCTGCAACATCTTTACCTGTATATACTAGTGGTGCAGATAATAGCAATAACACTTCCTTCTTCAGTAAGGTAGTCGTAACGATCTTGGCATACATTATTTTGCAAAACCATATGTAATCACCACAGAGCACCTAATCCCCCACACAGGCATGGCGTGCCTAGTTGTGAACCTAGGGCTTCTTGCCCTCTAGCATCTCCTGTAAGGAGGGCAAGGAACCGGCGCAAACTTTGAGGCGTTCAGGACTGGTGCAGATCACATGTCACCGTCCTTGCCTGCACTGAGAGGACCTCCACCATAGCTCCCACAAGTAGGAATCTCCTTTCTCCCTCCCTCAGCTTGACAATCCCCTGCTAGTACTTTCGAGTAGCCTCGTCTGAACTAAGGCTGCACTTTGTCAAGAACTGGTTGTTGGCTTCCTGACCAACCGCCTGCACACTGGGTGGTCACATTTGGTTGATTGTCACGGATGGCTATTGCACTCTGGCCTCATGTCATAAACTAAAGTGCAGTCTCTTAGGCCAGTACTTAAGCAACACAACTATGAAGACCGCCGACTCCCTTTGTGTCCAAGGCCTGGTCAATGCTGCCGGTCCCCCCCCCCTTTTTTTCAGCACGCGTTTTGTCTCCACACCTCTGCAAGCTTCATGCGCCTTCGAACCTGGCTTTAGCCATTTCTCTGGCGCTCCTCTCGGGGGAGAGCGCATCATGGCTGTGCATTTGTGATAGAAGTCACCACGTTTCCAGCTGGAACATGCCCCACATGATGCACCAGCGATGTCCACATCGTCACAAAGCACTCCCCAGTCCCCTTACTTCTGTGCAGACCACCACAGTGGTTTCTTGATGCAGTATCCCTTGACCAGCCAGCAAAGTTGGGTGCTTTGCCAATGCTGAGAGTTTCTTAACCGATACTCTTGGCCATGCCAAACGTCAAACTGATTGATCAATGTTGGCAGAGTCTTTTTCCCGCAACATCTTCCTCATGCCGACATGGTCTATCAGTGGAACGTACCCACACTATTAGTGTCCATATACCGTCCAGCCTTTCTTAAAACCAACTTTCTCCATTGCCACAGAACTACTCGCTTGATTCACTCGCAACAGCTCATAGCGCCAATTTGGGTTGTGTTTTCCTTTCTCATTGTGTAGAACGTACTTATCCACTGTAGCCAGGTGAATCGCACCTACCATCACCAGCCATGTCAGGTATATTTCCTCAACATACCCTAGAATTCAGTGTCTGACTTAGGAGTGGGTGAGTCACAACTGGAAACAAGTATGTACTCTGAATATCGAAGTACAGAGCCTTCAGACATACAAACTGCAGGCTAAGCATATTGTAGAAATGTGCAACTGAACCAAACGTATTGCCGCTGAACATAATGCCGCCGAGCACAGAAGGTTACCTACTGGGGCCTACCCAGGCGGGTTGTTACTCCCCCTTTCACACCCGTGTGCCCTTGAACAACATGTTACGTAGCACTCACCATCGTACCATGGACCGCTTCTCCACGCTAGCATTAGCACTTGAACACTGGGGACAAGGGATCGTACAATATTTTATCAAGGCCTGAATCAAACACAAGAAACTTTGACTCTTTACACTGTCTGATGGCTTCTGGATCTTCTGATTCATCTTGGTGATCACTGCTGCCAATTCGCTTGGTTTGTACGAAGGATACTGGACGTTGCTGACACTGGGCTGGAAGCTGGGCTGTGTGGGGTTGGTTGATTTTGCTGTTCGTAACTACTGCTGGAGGAGGAGCCTCCTGCTGGGGGGGTGCACTCCCGCTGTAGGACGCAGGTAACTCCTGCGGAGAGCTGGCGCTGCTACTACTGCTGAGCTGCTATTGTCACCCGTTCCCATGACTATCCTCGTCCTCTGCATTGCTCCCGCTTGGCTCATCCTTGCTCCTTTCCTCGGTCAGAACACCTCACATACTCTTGCACTCACCCTCAACATCTCTGCTGGCTTTCTGCCTGATGCACTTCTCTTCTCCTTGAGCCTCTTCTCCTAATCCTCCAGGGTGGGTTGCTCTCAGTCGTGACCTCTTCTGGTTTCTCAAGAAGAGAAGCCTCTTGACTGGCCCCATTCGGTTTGGCCTCGATTGTGTTCACAAGATTAAGCTCTCTGCCTGGCCCCCTCTAGCCTAAGAGTGATCCAAATAATGATTGGTTCCGGATGGAACTGACAGGCAGAAGACAGCGTCATGAGGTCCGTCCTGCTGTTCGTTGACAAGTTTCCAACTCTGTTTGGGTTGCCATGTCTACTAGGTAGTTCCCAACCTCTTGACCTGTGAGGAAAGATGTCAATTTCCAAAAGTTGGGCCAGTAAGCTGCATGGGCTGCACAAAAAAAAAAAAAAACTATTAACTTAAACTGATTCTGGAATGTTCCCTCTCGAGTATTCATTTCTCTAATTCATTTGCACCCAACTGACGCCGTCACCAAAGTAACGTTGGCAAAGTTGCCCTATTTACTTACACAGTAAATGCTCATTATTTGCACCATTATAGCAGAGAAAATATCAGTTAATATTCATAATACATCATTGAAAATATCTTCATATCTTGTGACAATTTTTAAGTTTTCAAATCAATCCCATTGTTAATTGTTTTGTCACTAGGTTGGTAAAATACATGTTTTGATGACTATGTAATTCCACATGGTTCCCGATTACTCTTGTGACGTAAAGTGGCAAAGTTGCGCAATCCAGAATTGCCTCCTCATCCACACCAAATCGGCCTGAAATTCCTTTCCTGAGGTTTAGGTTTTATAATTAATATTAGATATAAAACACCAAGGGAGCAGAAGTCCCAAACAAAAGTTTAATGACTCATTGTATTTAACTAACCATTAGTCCTGGGTATATAGTGAAGATCAACCTAAGCCTACCCCAAAATGACCTCTGCCTTCTAATAACCAGAACAAAATTCACATCTCATACCAGATTTCGGACATTAGTACCAATGGCAGTTCGAATATCTGACAGATCTGATTTTACTACAGATTTGCATATTTCTGAGCATGGTGTTGCATTGGAACCAACCTCCCACTTTCCTGGGCCTCAATACCTTTTTGAGATGGCAACAATGTCACCCTCTAATTGATCGGAAGGTGGGATATCATTTGCGGTTTACCCGAGGGGCGATGTCTAGTTTTTGGTATACGAATCAGTGCTACACTGGGCGTGCCACCTATCAGTCGTCTTTAAACTGTCAGTTCTGTTAATGAGAACATTTGTCATCACATGCTCATCAGCCCATCAGTTCCGTTTAATAAGGCTTGGATTACATAATTGTCTAACACTAACATTAGCTGAAACGCATCCAATTACAATAGACTCCAAACTTGACACACTGTCGCGCTCATGGAGAAATTCCTCCGATGGTTCGAGAATGGGAATCATAGATACCACCACCTTATACTTATCTTCCCACGACACTGGAAGGTGTCCGAGGATGTTATGGTTCTGCGGATGTAGCCGTCTCCGCCGCCGAAACTCTACCTCCACAATACCTCCAACGCTTTATCCGCCTGATCTGCATCTTTGTACACATGTCTGCCCTGTGAGATCTGGATGACCTGCTTTTCTGCTGCCCTCTATCTCGCAGGTTACTACATTGTTTTCTAGTTTATATTATCCGATTTACACAAAACTGTTGTGGGGACAAAAGTCGTTCCGAAAATAATGCATGATTTCAAGGTCACAGGAGGTTAAATTTTTGTTTTTTTTGCAAATTACATGGTTAGTCAATTCACTGGACAAACTTGGTGGCGGGGACGAAGTTGTTGCCGATAACATGACTTGATTCAAGATCAAATAGTCAAATTTTATGTTTTTTTAATTTTCAATTGTAGGTTTTTTTTATTATTATTATTTTGGATTATTTTGAAACTTGGTGGATGTTCCTGTTGTTAGTCCCAAACAACATTGATCTTAGTTTCTGACACAATGATGTTTTGTGTGTGTTAGAATACTTCTTCCCAATATGCTCGCAAGTGGGGTGATAATACACGTGGCCGTTTACCCCGCCTACACATGTCTATTTATTTCTGTGATTTTTCGCATTTTGTTGGATTTCACCGAACTGTATGTACCTATATCATTGAGGTCATCAGTTGAGGACGCTTGAGTTTCACATAGTAACATCTCCTATAACGGAGGTTTGTTTTGTCTGCAGCGCTCCATAACTAGTCCAGTCCAAATAGGTTATGGACCATTTACATTTAACGCAATAACATGTGAAAAAATTTTGAAATTTGGGAAGCTCGCTTCCCAAGAAATCTTGCCATCAGCTGGAAGTGAAAATCTTGCAATATGGAGGGGAATTTTCAATTTTTGGGGGTATATCGTCTATGTCATATTACTGGGAAATACATTTTCCTCGGGAAATTCACATTTTTTCCAGCAAGGAGCATATAAAATAGTTCATGTATATTCATGAATGCCTGGAATTCATTGGAGTGACCTCCTATAATAACCAGAAAACCAAGAGGCTTTAGTGATTCTTGACCATTCCGACAATCTATGGCCAGACCCGAGGACAGACAAAAATTAACCTACGTTGACTATCCCCTGACCTGATAAAATTTTAGTCATTCATAGGAAGACACATGCCAGGTATGAGCTTTATTAATAATCCCGGTGGGGTCAAGTTACGTTTATAGGCCATGATGGCCCAAGTAACTACTCCCACCAATCTCATTTTTGACAACAATTCGCCCGACCTGAACCAAAAACAATAGGGTTTCTGTACTAAGAAAGCGGATTACACCCATATTCTGGACTATCAAGTTTACAGGTTTTCAGATTTTGTTCTCGGGGGACCTAGAAAATCTCTGACCTGACCACCAAAACAATAAGGTTCGCGTTATTGATCATAGGGAACACACATACCATATGAGCCTTATAATCCCGGTGGGATCAAGTGTGGATTTGAAACTAAACATGTGTCTGGAATAGGGATAGCCTGATGGGTTGAAATAAAGCATGGCCTGCACCAACTTTGAGGTCCGCCTCCTCAATTTTTGAGATGCGGAACATGGCGATAATCTGTTGGGGGGGGGAATATGTTATGCATCATTCAACTACAAATTTGGCCTATAAACTTTAAAGCATTACACTCAAATTACCAAGCCCTCCTCATCTCAACCACTCACGCTATCCCAACCACTGGTAGTGAACATGATGAGGGAAATCACCAAACACTTAACCAATCTTACTGTCGAAATCGGTTGCTGTTTTCTAACCAGGGTCATCAGCAACACTGCAGCAGGAGAGGTGAGGATGGATGTTCAGGCCGCAACAAGCTGAAATATTGAATTACCAAATGGTTAATAGTATATATGTCAAAAAAAGTGAGTTCATGTTCATTGTGTCAGTTAACTACAAGATCAGTTTTTGTCTTGTTTCATGTTGTATGTTTCAACTAACCCAATCTTATCAGTCAAAAGGAACGCAATCTTGCGTAGTGATTCCTTGCCTTTTTTCGGCGTGGCATCACATGAGATTCAGCTATATCAAACCCTGCAAGATGGTGTTGCCAACTAACCACAACTGAACCACAAACGACCAATCTCCTGCAAACTTCACTAACCGCAAGAGATGCTTACTGCTTTTGACCAAGGTCAAAACGTCATCTGAGGTCAAATTGAGGAAAATACTGAAAAATACACCTGGTAAGTAAGTGTATTTTGGAGAGAGAAGGTAAAGTTAAGATTCATAACCAGTGAGGTCCAAAACGTTTTCCATTCAGTGTGGAAAGTACCACCGACCGTAACACTGAGTCGGAAGACTGGAAGGCAAGCTAAATGATGAGGATCCCACTTTAGCGAAATTTTATCACTCATAAGTAAACTGGTGTGTCAAAGAGAATAGACTGAATGAAGTGGCAGTCCTTCGAATCGGACGACCACATCATCAACATCATCGGACAATTGTAAAAAAAAAAAAACAAAAAAATGTGGAGATATGGTGGGGGAAAATGAGAAGTGCCTTCTGCATACAGGCATAGATATTGTCAATTGCATCCAACCACTACCCTGGACAAGGGAGTCATTGTAGGTACTTTCATTGTCCAATAGCAGGGTGTCTCAACATGTTGGTCATTGTACCATATGTCATAATTACTAATGTGACTAAGGGGTAATCATTGCCAGTAAATCTTTTCAATTCGTACAGCAGAGTAGTCTGTGATCTTTTAAGTGACTGTGGTTGTTCATTTTCATTTTTTCAGGCGCAAGTGACTGAGGGTTGCACATTTTGTTGAACCCACCTAAGTCAATGACTTCACCTTGTCTGGGGTATCAGGGGTGGGCCCATCATGCAATTGACACGTGCATCACTGTTTAAAATACTTGTCTCAATAGCCATTTTATTAACCAGGCATCAAATGTCTTATTGCCATTTTTCGGGTCAACTTTCACGAGGCCTTGTCAAATCACATATTTCCCCCCACTTGTGGGATATATAGCTCACCCCATGCAGCACCTCCCAATAACAACTAGCTGGCTGCATGATACAAAATACAATAGATGATAGAACAGACAAGAATCTTTGCAATTTCTAATGTGCTCATTTACTGTTGATCCAGTAAGACGTCCTGTCCAATTTGTTTAAAATATGATTTTCCCGGCAACCGCTTTTCCCAAATAGTCAAATTATGTGACTGTTAACACCAGATAGATTGCACTGGTGAAGAATCAGATATTTGATAGACTCAAACCCCTACCATTTCTCCCTGGGTTACGGGTAATGCCTTCACGTTTTGCTCAATAGCAAAAAATGCCAAAAATGTTGTGCCCTTCCCCCGTTCAAAAGCTTCCTTGACCCTTGCTTCTGTTCCTTTCTTACCCTCCCACTCCTACCCGCGCACTGCCTTCTACACACCACAGTTAATGCCCTCATTAGGGCTTGTCTAATAAAAGTAATAAACATTTAATACACCCATAGTCATTCCTTGCCTTTCAAGTATTACATCCTTGAAAGGTGCTTAGAAAGAAGTGTTTAAACTTTAAATGTAACAATCAATAATGCATTATACCCTGGTGGCACACATAGAATATTGGAATACCACTCGCAAAAAGTCCGCTGAGCATTGCCCAGTGCCAGTACCATTTTCCCCACCTGAATGTCTGACAGGCAGTCAAAAAGTTGATTGTGTTTTTACTGGCTTCCAAGCTCACACCACAACTTAAAGATTAATCCTTTTGGGGATTGGGCCGGACCAATTTGACCAGCCAAACAAAGGGCTTATTATAGTATACACGTACACAAGCAGGCAGTAGTTGAGGAGGATGTGGCCCAGCCATAGGTGTTCCAATTGAATCAGGACATTCCTGGGTGTTCAATTCGCTGTAATAACTAAGTCCAAATGGGACAAATTCTGAAGATCATATCACCGTTTTCACATTAACTGCAAGCAACAAACATTGGCATTCCCCCCTCGAGGAAAATATATAGGCCTATGGAAAAATTGCAAGTTTGTCCCCCCCCCCTCCCTCGCACCCACCCATTGATCTCCATGTACTAATCTCTTTTGGTACCTCCCCTGACAGTGCCAAAGAGATTAAATGTAAAATTTCACACTAAATAAGGAGGACGTATAGCAAAGAGGCGTTTCTGCCTTGCAATTTAGGAATTTGGTCATAAATGCGTTGATGCAGGCTTCAAATAGAGCTAACACTTGACAAATTTTTCAACGCTGCCTATGAAACCTGGGGGGGGGGGGGGGGGGGGGGGGGGGGGGGGCGTGCAAGACCCAAATTGCCACTCAACCCGTAACACACCTGCTACTGATCAGGAGGTACATATAGGCTAGGCTGGTCACTGGTGTTAGTCCAATACTTATCAGGAAAATGAAATTTAAAATGAACACTCAAGAATTTGGTTACTGTCCTTGTCTTCACTGGGGAAATATATTGGTGCTAGTCCATTACTCAGACATATAGGAATCACCATAAAAGACCATTGAGAATTTGTTACTGTCCTTCAACCGGGAAATATGTGTTTGGGTTGGCTATATGCTTGTTCTCATCTGTACAATGAATCGTTGCAGAGATATAAGGATTGTCCTATGGTGACCTGGAATGACTTGCCCCTGAAGTACCACGAACACTAGGGTCAAATCTTCATCTGTTTACAATCCCCACCCTTATTTGAACTTTATAGAATACTTGCATTCATTGATATCAGCTGACGAGCGATTTCAAATGTCCAATTTATCCACATTTCGTGTTTTGCTGTCTTGCAACTTCATTGAGAATAGCTTGTGATAAGGGTATCATAGTATGGTAGTATTATTGACTTTTTTTTTGTCTCAACAGCTCTTCAGGCCAACACAAAAAAAAGCATGCAAAAGCACAGGTAAAGGTCAAATTAGGTCAAAAGGTCAACGAGGTCAAGTCCGTCACCAGATGGTATTCACTCAGAACAACTAAACTTTCCATTACGACAAGCCTCCAAAATGTTTCGTTGCCGAGATCTATGACCATTTTAGCTGTCTTGACCTTCCACATTCTTGAGATAGCTTGTGATAAGATTAATCGGGTAGGTAGTGTCATCCGACTTTTTGTTTGTCCTCAACAAGACTACTTCCGGCCAACACAAAAAAGCAGGCCAAAATCACCAGGTCAAGAGGTCAAATGATGTCAAAAGGTCAAAGGTCAAATGAGTCAAAGTGGTCACCAGATGTAATTCACCCAGACGAACATAAAACTTCCCATTACGTTAGTCCTCCAAAATGTTTCGTTACAGAGATATATGACGATTCCCGATGGTGACCTCGAATGACCGGGACCTGACACCAAAAACCAATAGGGTTCATATCTCACCCTGACATGCTACCCACCATACCCCAATTTGAACTTGATAGATACTCGAGTTCGTTTAGATATCGTGCGACAAGACTTTTCTAAACTTTGCCTCTCGTGACCTTGAATGAATTTGAACGGGCACCAAAACAATAGGGGTCATTCCTCCCATATGGCAACCCAATACCTAATTGAACTGTGGATACAGTTTGCGTCCGTTAGATATCGTGCTGACAAGGGGTTCACACACACACACACAACACAGACGCACACACACAACACACAACACACACACATACGCACAAAAAACCAACTTGATTACCTAGATTCCTATTGCCGCTGGCAAGGATCAAAAAGAGCAAATTACAAATTCATTAGGAATGATTGTTCAATGTCTACCAAAAGAGTATCTTTTATAAGCTTTATGTAAATTGCCGAATTGAGCGATAGATAGTTAAATTACTTCTCCAGTGACCCACTCATTCTCAGGGTCAATGGTGGACCACACCCAATATATATCATAAAAAACCTAACTTACAAAGTTGCATGAATCAAGCAAAATTAGACACATTGAATGACCTGGAATATTTATTATCCCATTATCCTGTACTTTGTGCCAAACCAACTCACCATATCACTGATGGCCCACTCCTAATCTTGCTACCAAGCTAACCCCCCCCCCCCCCTAAAACTAAGGGGTTAATAGCCAGTTTGTTAGTTCTAAGTGCGCAGCTCACTAACGAACAGTTCGGCGAATAGACAAGATTCTGTCGGATTCCCCCCATAGCATATTTTACGGCTAATTCTAAACTGTCACGATATTTGGAAAACGCAATCAATTCATCCCATGTTTTTCGGATGTTATTGTTGACAGTAAATGGGGGACATCTGTGTAGTTTTGTGTTGAATGGAACCTTAATTTCGGGCAGGGGGGAGTTTCAAAAGATCGTTCTGCACACTGTAACTTCAACGTCGAACTGCTGGTTGTTCAGCATTACCTTCTCAATAACTAACTCTGAACTGGCTTTATTATTAAGGAAAATTGCACACACTTACCACTCCACTGTCAAATTGGGTTGATGTTCCACCTGGGTCACCTCAAACAGCAGCCACAGATGAGGCCGTAAGGATGGATGACTCTGTTTGGCAGCAAGCTGTATACATAATATAATAGAACAAATTACATTGAAATCATTGAACCAGTCTTTCACAAAATAGGTACGTCAACACCCACCACCAACTTACAACAGACGCAATTTTTCTTTCAACCCCAGTTAAAAGAGTTCCTTGGATTTTTCAACATAACGGTTTATAAATATTATGCCGGTATCAAAATAATTCAAGATCATGTATAATTTCTTCTACCCGAAGAATAACTGGACATGTGAAGGGCGGGTACACCGCTGACGCGTATTCCCCTGCCAATTACCTTTGTGGACCTTTTAGGAACCTTAACACACATTGGTCACTCTGCATATAGGGGTGCTCACACTGTACATGATTGGGATGAAATTAGCTGTCCGGGTGGGACTTCATGTTTGACATAGGTTTCACGCAAATAGAATAATAAGGCGGTCCCATCAGACACATCTGCAGACGCTGTTAGCCGCGATTCATCAGTGAAACCACAGTGGAAACCTTGGCATAAAATAGTTTTCATAGACCTCAGTGGTTCCTTTTGCAGCGTTTTGAAATAAGGAACTATTCAAGATGTGGTTGTATGTTGCCTGAGAATTCCTTTAAATATGACTTACAATTCCTTTGAAATGATCACACGCATGTCATTTTCCTAACTACGTTCTATAATAATCCGAGGAAAATGACAACACCCATACATTGTGACTGACCTTTAGAGAGACTGATTCACAATGTGAGTCACTTTGGTTCGACAATGACCCCCATTTGACAGAACCTGCGCAGAGTATTGGGGTGCACATTACAATTTGACAAATTTGTGCTTATCAAGCTGTTTGTTATAATGTTCTGGTTTGATAATTTTCTTTCAATGTTCTGTGGGGAAGAGGCAGGGGAGGGGGATAAAGTTTAGTGGGATATTTTACGGAAATTCATCCTGTGGGAGGGAAGGGGTAGGGGGGAAGGGCAGTTCTCCACAGCCATTTTGTCCGGTGCTGCACCCGGACAAAAATTTAAAAATCAACGATTACCACCCGACAAAAGTTGCCCACCCCGTCCCGACCAAACTCTGGTACAACTGACTAAAATCGCAATGAATGTGGAAGGTCAAAGACAGCTAAAAACAACTGAATGTTGGATAACTTTGGCATTTGACATCTGCTCGTCACCAGATATCTAATGAATCAAATTCTCTATTAAGTTCAAAACGCACGCACCCCCCCCGCCCCCCCCCCCCAGGTTTCATAGCAGCTTATGAGAATTGAAAAAGGTACTCATATTTGAAGCCTTGCAATCACGCATTTTTGGACAAATTCCTAATTGCAAGGCAAAAGCGCCTCTCCTTGCGTATACTTCCTCTCATTTAGTGTTATAACTTATGACCACCAAAGTGTTTGTGGTTTCCCCCTCATAAAATCTGGGGTGCTTCCACCCCCCCCCTCCCCAATACAAATATTTCCCCCAGTGGGAGACAGTACAAATTCTTTGATTGTCATTTTATTATTATTCCTGATATTTTTGCGTATTGGACTATCATTAGTGACGCACCCTATATGTACCCACCTCCTGATCAGTAGTGGTGTACTGTTTCGGGGTGGGGGTGGTAATTTTGGTCTTGCATGCACCCCCCCCCCCCTACAGGTTTCATGGGCAGCTTCTGAAAATGGGGAAAAATGTACGCCCTATTTGAAGCCTGCATCACGGCTTTATTGAAAAAAGAATTCCTATTGCAAGGCGAGAAACTCTCTCCTGGTGTAGTACAACATCCGCTCATTTTGTGTTATATTCTACATTTACATCCCGTGGCTTTTTCTCAAGTAGGTGCCAAATTGGATTTAGTAACCAGTGGATATCAATTGGAGGGTGCGAGGTGGGGGGGGGGGACAAACTGGCAATTTTTTCCATAGGCCTATATATTTTAATCCAGGGGGAATCCAAGTTTGTTGCTTTACATTAATTGAAAACGGTGATATGGATCTTTCAAATTTCCCCCTTTTACTAGTTATTACAGCAGAAATGCACACCAGGAACTGTCCTGAATTCAAGTAGACCCCTATGCTAGGCCACAATCCTCTCAACCACTGCCTGCAAATCGTTTGTGTATACTATAATAGGCCTTTAATTTTTGGCTGGTCAACATTGGTCGGCCCAATCCCCAAAAGAATTATTCTCTTACAAGTTTGTTTGTGTGAACGTGAGCCGTCAACACACAATAAGTTTTGACTAGCTGCCGTCCCGACATTCATTGCTCAGAGGAGTGAGAGTGTTTATTCCAATTATTCTCTGTGGTCACTGCACAAGTTCACCCGATTATCTGTTGTTCACATTTAACGTTCACACTTCTCTCTAAGCTCACTTCCAGGATGTAAATTACTTGCAACAGGCAGGACTGACTATTTGGTCTTATTACCTGTTTATTTACCTCTTCATAGACAAGCCCTAATTCGGTGTGTGTAGCAGCCAGTGAAGGGTTAGTGAGTTGGAGTAAGAAGAAAGCAAGGGGCAAGTAAGCTTCTGAAAGTGGGTAAGGGCACAGCAATTTTTGTGGCATTTTTCGCTATTGAGCAAAAAGTGAGGGCATTCCCTGTACCAACCCCGGCAGAATGGGTAGGGGTTTGAGTATATAACATATCCCTCTTCGTCCCCAGTGCCTATCTATCTGTGTTGACAGTCACTGATGTGACTATTTGGGGAATGTGGTTGCCGGGATATCACATTTTAAACAATTGGCCAGAAGTCTTATTGGATCGACATTGAATGAGCCCACATAAGTTCAGAAATTCTCCACATGGGCTATAATATATATTATATATATATATATATATATTATATAACACTGGAAAATTGCAAAGATCTTGTCTGTTCTATATCTATTTGTATTATTCCATGCATCCAGAATATATTTTATGGGATGTGCTGGCCTGGGGTGGGCCATATACCCCACCACTGTAGGAGGGAATATGTGATTTTGAAAGCCTTGTGAAAAGTATGACCCTAAAAATGGCAATAACATTTGAAGGACTGATAAAATGCTATTGATACAAGTATTTTGAACAGTTATCACTTCAACCTGCATGACCCACCCCTTGTACTCCAGACAAAGTGAGTCTTGGCATTTAGGTGGGTCCAACAAATTATGCACCCCTCAGTCACTTTGGTGCCTGAAATAATGGAAAAAATTATACACCCACAGTCACTTTTAAAAGACCACAGACTACTCGCTGTACGAATTGTTGACTGGCATGACTTCACCCCTCATCACATTAGTGATTAACGACATAGTGTACAATGACCAACATATGTGAGACACCATGCTATTAGACACTGAATGTACCTACAATGACTCACCTTGTCCAGGGTCGTGGAGGATGCAATTACCATATGTAGGCCTATGCTAGAATGCACTTCCCTTTCCCCACACAATACCCCCAAAAAGGAGATTCTTTTTTTTACAAATGTTGATGATGTTGGTCGTCCGATTCAAAAGAACTGCCACTTCATTCAATCTATCTGCTTTGACCACACCAGTTACTATTAGTGATAAATTTCGCTAAGTGATCAATCATTAGCCTTGCCTGCAGTCTGCCGACTCAGTGTTACGGTCGCTGGTACTTCCCACACTGAATGGAAACGTTGGACATCATGGTTATGAATCGTAACTTCACCTTCTCTCTTCAAGATACATTACTTACAAGATTTAGTTTTCAGTATTTTACTTCAAGTGCCCCAGTGACTTTTTGACCTTGGTCAAAAGCAGTAAGCATCTCTTGCGGTTAGTAAATATTGCAGGTGATTTGTTCGTTTTGTGTCAGTTGCTCAGATTTGAGTTGGAACACACATCTTGCAGGGTTTGATATAGCTGAATCATCATGGTGATGCCACAGCCTTGTAAGGGGAACATGTCAGGGGAAAAAAAACAAGGCAAGGACTCACTATGCGAAATTGAGTTCTGTTATCTTGACAAATTCAGAGCAATCTATGCAGTCATGACTGTGTGTTTTGTGCGTGTATGTGACGCCAAGTATTGTTAACAAAATAGCTTGACCTTACCTGGATGGATGAAGTTCATACTTGGTATATGGACCAGTGTGTAGTCGAGACCGCTGCATCCGAGGCCGAGGCCGTACCCCTCGAGGCCGAGGCCACACCTTCCGAGGCCGGGCAATAATATTATAGCATGAAAGTTTAAATTACCAGGTTAAAAAACATTGAATAACTTTGTTTTGTCTTCCCATGGCTACAGCTGGTCATATGATAACAATGGTGACAAAAAGGTTTTTAAAGTCCCAAAAATGAGAACACAAATTGTTATGCAACAACTTTTATTCTTGAAGTCAGTACTGAATGAATGTAGTTGTAAAAAATGTTAATGCTTGTGAGATTTGCTATAGAGGTTATACTCTCCATCAAATTTACCACCACCTCAAGCAGAAAAAACAATTTACAGACAAGGCTTTTGCCACCACAGGGTTTTACATTGAGGATGCTGTTTCACCAGTGCAGGGGAAACGGTGCACAGTATTAATGTTTTCTAATGGCCTATCAGTTACCTGCACCATTCACCTCAGATATTTAGTAATTGCTAAGAACAAGATTTTAGATAAGCAATACATTACAGTAGCTCAAACCTAACGACAAAACCAAACCAAAAAGCCAAGAGACTTAGTGATTCCTTGACTGCCTTGAAGTTCGTTGACCTCAAATGACCTTTGACCTGAAACCAAAACATAGGGATCACATACTCATTATAGGGAACCCACATACCAAGTATGAGCTTGATCCACTAAGATGGGATCGAGTCTTGTGGTTCACCGTAGCCAATCAACGCACGCACACACCCACAAACACACAACTGTCATGATGCATAGATTCCTTTGACTAAAGTCAAGGAATCAAAAATAATTTGGTGTGATTTTCTTATGCACAGACTACAGTGTCAGTTAGGCTAATTTGACAGATATACTAAATAGTGTTAAATAATCTTTTTAAATACAAAATTGCAATTCAAGCAATGAGACGCAGTACTTTAGGCAGGACTGTCCAATGTCCCTGCCAAAATATAAATGTATATTAAATAATAAATACATTCCACAATCTGCAGCAGAGACTACATTCTTTGTATTTTAGTAGTCCAGGCTTAGGCACATTTTTATGCACTGGAGACTAAAATTTCACCTCGCAACTCCTACTAGGACATACGAGGGACGATCATCTCTCCTCATCATTGCATACTAACAAAAAAATACATTCACCGCCAAATTGGTGGAACAAATCCCTCCGAAAATACCGTATTGGATGCTGGGACGGTCAATTTGGCTGGAGCCATGCAAACCGAACCCCCATCCCATTTCAATTTTGGGAAATGTTCTTAGGATGGAATGACACTATAACATTCAACATTGCATCGGGGGCATGGGGGCTTTGCAGTACGTGCAGTTTTGTTCCAACTACTTCTGGCTAGTACATATGCGTATGTCTATCTGCACTGGGCAGTGCGCCACGTAAATTACACCTGCAGTTGTTCTATGGCCAGCTGGCTTGCTAAGCACCGGCACTCTGGCACTGCACTGGGGACTTGCATGGCGAACGGCGGGCGAGTGCAAAGGGTCAGTACATTCTATCGGCAGTCTCGTGATATGTGTCATGGGTGGGGGGGGAAAATACCGGTAGCTACGGTAGTTCAAGGTCCTGTCGCAGTGTAATTCAGAAACAAAAGCATCATTTTGTGAAATTAGATGTTTTATTTTTATTTATTTTAATAGCCAGAAAAATATTGTCCACGAGGCCGCACAAAAAATGGCCTGAGGCCGAGGCCGGCACAGTCTTCCAACACTGATATGGACTCCCATAATGAAGAATGATCCTATGTTTGGGTGGGTCAGGTGTTGAAAGGTCATCTGAGGTTCAAGGAGGTAAAAGTATGAAGATGATAATGAAGATATGATAAACGATAAGTAAGAATGCCTATCCGATCAGATGGAAATTTGGTATGCAGTTTTTCATAGGAGTACAGGACCCATTGTTTTTGGTTTGTACGATGCCGGGTGGTTCAGTTGAGAAGTGGAATAATATGGGCAAATTGATAATGTTGCCATTAGCCTTTGTGAACACTATAACTAACCCCACTGGATGGGTGAAGCTCATGCTGGTTGTGGATCCCCACAATCAGTTAATTATCCCTATTTTGGGAGTCATGTCAAAGGTTATCTAGGTCAAGTCAAAGGGCGAAGAGTCTAAGTTCATGTTTGAGTGGATAATCTGTTGGCACAATGAGTCCAGAAAGAATGCATGGTTTGATCAGGTTGATGCATCGCCTATGCCAGCTTTCTTCTGGGGGGGAGTCCATGGACTCCTGGTGAAACAATGGGGAAAGTGGTTGAAAAATTGATATTCTGGAAAATTCTAGCTCATTAAACAAAGACCTCCACATGGATTGAAGTTTGTACATCGGATGTGAGTTCCCCATATAGTACTTACATGATCCCATTTTGAATCTTGTAAGCATGTAAGATTGACAATGCTTAGCTTGATCAAGGCCAGAATCAGTCGAGGAATCATAGATGTTCAGAAATGAGTCAAGGAACCACTATGCCTTTTGGCTTTGGTGGTGTTATATATACATTGGACAAGCATTATCGTGTCACAACACCAGGTGAACAATGCACCATTCTGTGTGACAGCTGTTTTTGTTGTGATGTCATTCCATCCTAGTTGACTGTTGCTGCCAGACAACAATGCCTCTTCATGAAAGCACAAATGCAGGCTCGGATACAAGCGGGAGGTGACATCGTGGAGAATAGAAAACTGTACCTATCGGTCCCAACCCTTTTCACTACAATGTTTCCTGTGTGGAGTATGGCCTCAAAAGGTTGGCCCGTATTGCAGGAGAAATTGGGGAGAATCCAATTGTGCAATTGCCGGGAAATTATGGTATGTATTTCATGTTTCATTTGGAAAAAGTCTCAACATTGAGCAGAAGTTCTGTTGTCTTTCTGCCACTGAAGTAACCATCAACAAATACCAACCCACTATAGCAATCCTTTCCATGGACTTCCTAATGCTTTGCAAACGTGAAAATTAATGTGTGCATTTCAATAGAAAACAAAAATTGTTTGGCAGGGTTTGTGCAAGTATGACAAGTATTATTATGGCATGAAATGGATGCTTTTTTTTCTTGCCCAATACGCATGCACAACTTTCAAAAGGACTATCACTCCGTACGGAGAGAACTTATGAACTTTCTTCTGTTTGGACGAACATTCAGATTTTTTGTCTCGCCTGAACTTTTGTTTCCAGGAGAGACATAGTGTCACTTTTGTTGTGGTGTTGCGTCTGCGTGTCTGTCTGTCTGTCTGTCCTGGTGGGGGTCTGTCCGTCCGTCCCGTCGTCGTCCTCCGTCCGTCTGTCTGTCTGTCTGTCTGTCCGTATGTGCGGTATATATCTCCTGACCGTGGAAGCCATCATGCTGGACCTTCTTGTGAGTTGGCGCGGTGAAGAGTTGCCGATGTGCATCCACTTTTCGTCCCACAAACCATTCCCTTTGCATAATTTGCATATTAATGAAAATGCCCAAAGCTTGTGTCCAAGATATCTCTTGTTCGGTAGATGCTTTGGTGTATGCGGTTCAGGGATTAGCAACTATGAAGAGTACACAATCGATCAGATTCCTGGCATGATATATGCTATAAGTAGTCTCTAATTTTGCAAATTTGTCCTGCGATATTTTTTTAAGTTGTTGGATTTTGACGAAACTTGGTGGAGATGGTTTATCTATAGTCCCAATGAAATTTGACAGTAGGGACGAGGGCCCCAGAGGTCATTTAATGTTACTATCTGTCATTGACGTTCCCTTAGAGGGGTCAAAACTGTTTTTTGGCCTAAATCAGAGAATTGAATATCTGTGACGGCTGGAAGGTTCACCATTGTGATTAATTGTTGACCTGCATGTGTGTGACCCCTCTAACCTCAATTTGACCTCGTCGGTGGTCATGTGGTTTAAAGGTTGAGGCTAGAATAAATGTCTTATTTAAGGAGTAAGGCAAAAATATAGAAACGGGTTATTTTTGGATATTGAGAGACCTTTGTTTGCTTTAATGGAGGAGACAACTCCCGCTTCTATCGGACACTTACTTTGGTATTACAAAGGGGTCAAAGTTTTAATTTATAGCTTTTTTTCGCATACATTGGGCGTGTTGCATTGGAATGCATATGCTTCATTTCTAGTAAGTGGATGCATCAACATGGAGAGTAACAATTTTTATAAAACCCCACCATGTCATTGAAGGTCATCACAGGTCACATAGGGGTCAAACTGTTTATAGTACTTTTTGGCAATAGCATGGGCATGTTCATCAGATGGTAAAATGCTCCTAGGAGTGGATTTATCACATGGAGTTACAATTTCAATAAAAACTGCCATGTCATTTCAAGTGTCATTCAAGGTCACTTAGGGTTCAAAACTGTTTTCTGGCATATCAGAGAATTGAATCTCTGTGAAGGCTTAAGGTTCCCCATTGTGATTAATTGTTGACCTGCTGTTGTGTGACCTCTTACCTCATTTGACCTCTGTCAGGTGGGTCATGTGTGGTTTAATGTTGAGTCTTGAATAAATGTGCTTATTTAAGGAGTTTCGGTCAAAACAAAAGAAACTGTTATTTTTGGATAGTGATCGACCTTGTGTGGCATCACATGGGAGGAAACCACTCCAGCTTCGATCAGACACTTACTTTGGTAGTTACAAGGGGTCAAGTTTAATTTATAGCTTTTTCGCAATAAAACTTGGCGTGTTCATTGGCATGCAATTTGCTTCTAGGATTGGATGCATCACAGGAGAGTAACATTTTTATAAAAACCGCCGTGCCATGTCATTGAAGGTCATCAAATGTCCCGTAGGGGTAAAAAACTGATTCAGTACTTTTTGGCAATCGCACGGGCAAATGTTCATCAACTGCAAATGCTCCTATGAAGTGGATGTATCACATGAGAGTTACATTTTTAAAACCTGCCATGTCATTAAAGTCATTCAAAGTCAACTTGAGGCAACACTGTATTCTGGCCAATAATCAGAGACTTGAATACTGTGGAAGCCTGGAAGTTCACCATGTGATATAATTGTTGACCTGCATGTGTGTGACCATTGACCTCATTTGACCTCTGTCTGTGGTCATGTGGTTAAAGTTGAGTCTTGAATAAAGGTGCTTATTAAAGGAGTTACGGGCAAAGAAAAATAGAAACTTGTTATTTTTTGGATATTGATAGACCTTTGTGTGTGCTTCATGGAGGAAACCAACTCACTCCCGCTTCGATCGGACGCATACTTTTGTAATTACAAGGGTTCAAGTTTAATTTAATAGCTTTTTCGCAATAACATTGGGGCGTGTTCATTGGAATGCAATATGCGACTAGGAGTGATGCCATCCATGGAGGTAACAATTTTTATAAAAACGCGCCTGTCATTGAAGGTCATCAAGGTCACGTAGGTCACAAACTGGTTTTAGTACTTTGTGGCAATAGCAATGGGCAGGGTCATCAGAATGCAAATTGCTCCTGGGAGGTGTTATCACATGGGAGATCACAATTTTTAAAAAAACCTGCCATGTCATTAAAGTCATTCAGTCCTTAGGGGTCAAAACTGTTTCTGGACCATAAGTCCGGAGAATTGACTAGTCTGTGAAGGCTGAAAGGTTCAACCATTGTGATATAATTTGTTGACCTGCATGTGTGTGATGACCTCTGACCCCATCATTTGACAAAAAAAAAAAACAAAAAAAAAAGTTGTTCGGGTGGGTCCGTGTGTTTAAATGTTGAGTCTTGAATTAATGTGCTTATTGAAGGATTTACGGGCAAGAAACTAGAAACTGGTTATTTTTGGATATGTGTAGACCTTTGTGTGCTTCAATGAGGAGGAAACCACGTCCCGCTTATTCGATCTTGGGACGACGCATACTTTGGGAATTACAATGGGTCAAAAAGTTTAATAATTTACTGAGCTTTTTTTCGCAATGAACATTGGCGTGTTTCATTGGAATGCAAAAATGCTTCTAGATTGGATGCATCACATGGAGAGTAACATTGTTTATAAAACCCCGCCTGGTCATTGAATGTCATCAAAGGTCACGTAGGGTCAAAAAAAAACTGATTTTCGGTACTTTTTGGGCAATAACACTGGGCAATGTTCATCAGAATGCCAATTGCTCCTAGGAGTGGATGTATTCAACATGGAGCGTTTCCAATGTTTCATAAAAACTGCCCATGTCATTGAAGGTCATTTCAAGGTCCCTTAGGGGTCAAAAACTTTTCTGGGTGCCATAATCAGAGAATTGAATATCTGTGAAGGCTTGAAGGTTCACCATTGTAATATAATTATTGACCTGCATTTGTGTGACCTCTGACCTTCAATTTGAGACCTCTGGCGGTGTTCCATGGGGTGGTTAAAGGTGAGTCTTGAAAAATGTTGCTTATTTAAGGAGTACGGGCAAAAAAAAATAAAGAAACTGGTTGTTTTGGTATGTGATAGACCTTTGTGTGCTTCATGGAGGAAACCAATCCCTCTTCTTCGATCGACACTTACTTTGGTGAGCATTTACAAAGGTGTCCAAGTTTTACTTTAATACATAGCTTTTTTTCGCATAACATTTGGGCGTGTTCCTTGAATGCAATATGCTTTCTACAGGATGGATGCACACATGGAGTGCTAAACAATTTTTTGGTATAAAACCACCATGTCCTTGAAAGTCATCAAAGGTCCGTAGGGGTCAAAATCTGATATTTTGTTTTGCCGTACTTTGTTCAAAGAGAGACAAGTGGGTCCTTTGTCCCTGTTAACCCTGCAAAGCTCTTGTGTTTGAGCTAGCTGGCGGGGTGGGGGACACTTAGGATATCCAGACAAACTTTATTAGATAAGAACAGTTTTCACTATGAGCCTGGTGGTCTAACTACCTTTAGTCTCCCAAAATTAACATTGAATCAGGTCCTTAGGGGTTATGCAGTTGTATAAAAAATGCTTTCAATTCATTGCCAATGTTCAAGTTTGTTGAAGGTCCCAAGTGACATGTATTAAGGTAGGTTCACAAATTGGTCCGAGATAAGAGAACTGATAATGGGTCAACAAAAGTTGATTATTGTCCTCAAATTTGCATATTAGGCAATCTTAGTCCCATTTTTTTCCACCAAACTTATATGGTGAGACATTGTCAATAATCAGTCCATTATTGGATTTTGAAATTGGGTCACTGATAGTAGGGGTGTTCCTGTCAAATGCTAATACCAGAATTCTTAAGCAACTCATTAATGCCTTGTAATTCTGTCGCAGTTGTGATTACTAATGAACACCAGATTGCGTAACCAGGCGATACACTGGGTGCGGTCGCCTTGTTTCTCCGCTATTATATTAAGCCAACTTCTATAATCTACCTGCGTTTTCCTTTAATTTTGTGCATTCATTTTGTTTATCTGACCTTTTTTCTCCTAAAACTCACAAATCAGAGCAATAGTTCCAAGCACAATCGTAAGATACCCTTAGATGCATTCATCATCATGTGAAGAGTGGGCAAGACCGTGTACAATACTAAGAGAGCAAAGATGAAGCTGCACGTCTTTGAAAACTGAAGAAGGAACATAGTAGGCTACAAAACCGACTGATCAAACTGGTCCAGCCTGTTACGCTAGACTCCCAGTATGTTGAATTTTCTACTCCTTAAGTCATGGTCAGTTTTTTTGGGCTAGAAGACTCGCATTTCAGGATCCCTGCATAGCACAGCCAAAATCCTGCTCAGAGAAAAATTGTGTGTGGGAAATCATAGCACAGGTTTCCCAAGCATGGAATTGCAGTGCTGAATGACTCGAGTCCACAGTCTCGGTCCTCGAGACCGGGTCTCGATTCCTTTTTTCAGGGACTCGTACTCAAAAGTTCAATTATCTCGACTCGCCCCAAAGGACCTCGGGACCTGGTCCGAGTCCTGGTCCAATTCCTCTATTTTTTCAAAATACCGAACTTGATTTACGCTCGTATATAAATAAGACAAAATCAAAATAATACGCAACGACGCGCTAAAGCCAACAAGTAGCCCAATGACTGTTCCCAGAACGACCAATGCATCCGGACTGGGCCCTATGTCTAAATCAGGATGGAAATTACATCAATTCTCCACACCGTCTCGCACTGGTTTTAGGTCACTTATCAATATGAGATAACAGATACTGCTAACGAAAAAACTATACATTGTGGCGAAAAGTTTTTTTGCTATTAGAAAAAACTGTTTGGGCATTTAACTCATCATGGACAGGTGAATATATCCCATATTTTTTTGTGAATCGATCAAATGATGTGATACCTGCTAACTGACCGATACGTTCCAGCATTATTCCTGTTTATAAATGATCATCAACTGAACATTAACAACACAAACCTGGGAAATAACTTGTTTTCGGGAAGATTGTTATAGCCCAGCTCCACCTCAACTTGTGCCAATGTATGGTAGGATACGGTTCTTAACCATGTGCTTTTCTCAGAGATTTGTTCGTCAAGTCGTATACTGACAGTGGGTTATCTACTCTTTTTCTGCCTACTGTAAATCATGTGAATAGATCATACAACGGAAGTTACCGCAGGCGGTGTAATTCCTCTATAATTAATTGGGTGTCAATTGCTGTTTGCCCCCCGCTACGATGCCTAACACATTTCGAATCTCGGATTGATCTAGTTATGAACGTCAGCTAATTTTATTCATTGGCAAAAATCCATAATATAACTAAGAATAGTGAGGTACCCGGTATGGAATAGCTATGTATGTGAATTGAAAGAGTGATTCACAAGGGGGGGGAATTGTTCCAATGAGTAAGAAAGCTCCTCATAAAAAAAAAGTAAGAATGAATTTGGAAGAGAGCAATTTCATTCTCTGTTTTTTTCAATGGTTCGGCAAGAGGTATGACCAGCCCCGTACTCCTTTTCAACCAGTTCTCGTTATTTCAGTAATAATTGCTTGACATCGGCCGCTGCATTCAAATCCAATTGCCCGATATGTTAATAGTTGTTAAATTTTTCCCTAAAAAATTAAAAATGTACAGGCAAATTTCATACGGACCTCAAAGGACCTCGGAGCACTTTGACTCGAAGCGGATGACTCGGACTGGAACTGATGCTCGAGACTCTGGACTCGTATGATGAGGACTCGGACTCCAGCACTGTGGATTGATGAAATTAGTATGCATAGCCCATATACAACATGGAATCTTAGCTAATACACAATGTTTGCTTGATGTACATGTTCAGCCGGCAGAACATGGAAGAAATGCTGATTAGTGGCGAGAGTCCATTACAGTTGCATAGAGCATTGGGTATAGGATTGGGCAAGTCTTATTTTGTTGACATTCCGCAGACATGAGATCCTGGATGTGATTTAGTTGATGGCGTTATCGTCAACGAGATAGACAGTGCACTCATCGATGAGATGGTATGAAGGTGAATACAACTGCACTGTCCTGTCCATTGTCAGTGTCTCTGTTCTCTGTGCCAAGTCACTATGCTTCAACATGACTCCAGAATTTGAGGAAAGATTAGTCAGGCTTTGGGATGGTATTAATGTAACTGAAGAATCTGATGTTGGCACAGCATGTGCAGCTAGTGAACAGGACTAGTCAAACTTGAAATCCTGCATGCTGCGGGCTGTAGAGGAGGCATCCGAGGCCCCAAGGAGGTCGATAGGGCACTTTTTGGCTCGCATGGATGAAATTCAGGAGGAGCTTTAGTGGTCCACTATGGCGTGTGTGTGGTGTATTGGTGTGTGTGCGTGCGTTTGTAATAGGTGAAACGAGGTGTGTATGAAAGAGGGTGTAGCAGACACCCAGGCATGCTAAACATGCTGTTAGTGCCGTTTATGTCAATCTGCGATCCAGTCCTCGGTGGGTAGAGGTACCAGTTTTTTGGTCCACGGTTGTATGGTATTAGTGTGCGTCCTGTAGCAGGTGTGTATACAATATAGTCCTCGGTGTGTAGCAGAAAAATCATACACTATTTCACACTCGACCAACATAGGGGGCAGTATACTTTTGTTAAATTTCCAAATAACACTGCTGTACATGCTATTGTATCGCAGTACACTGAGGATGGCCTTGATTTGAGATGTCCTCGGCGTTGGGGCGGTTCAATCCAATGTCCTCGTTGACGGCGTACATGAGTGTGTGTGTGGGTCCACACTTTCCGTGAGCAGGAATCTTTCGAAGGCCAAAGTGCAATGCGACAAAATTTACAGGGTAGCATCGGGGTTGGGTGAACTCGACTGATTAGATTTGTGGGCATCGGCAAGTCACTAAACGTAAGGTAATTAGACTATTTATGTAATCTATGTAGGCTCGTGGCAAGATACGGATGAAACCTAGGCGCTATGGTGACTTGGTTGGCACTAGATGTGGGATATAAGGTAGACGAACTGATGAGGCTTTCAGCGTAAAATACCGTCATCACAAGGTCAAATTCGGGGTCAAAACTAGTTTTTTGGCACTAAATGGGGAACCAAATGTCTGACGAGGTTGGGAGGTGCACCATGTGATTTATCGTTGAAATCCATCTGTGTGACCTTGACCGCAATTTTGACCTTACCAGTTTTGGGGAATCAATTTTCGTGGCATTTTTCGGATCTCAAAGGTACCATCTGATCAAATGGGACAAGAATTTGACCCCATGTGCCTTTGTGTGTGAAGATATCGGGGGTCAAAGTTTTTCATTTGAAATTAAGTGCATTTAGAATGTTCATAGTGATTTGTATGGTGATTGTAGAATCAGCAGGTAAAAACTCTACCGATAAGAGGTCAAAAGGTCAAAGGTCAAATGTCAAATAAATAACTTATTTTCAGAGATACAGGCAAAGAAAATAGAAACCGTCATTTTTGGATATGTGACAGAGCACGATGCTGCAATAGACGAAACAAACTACTGCTTCAATCGGGCACTCGGTTCAAGTTACAAGGGGTCAAATTTGGTTTGATACCTTCTGGCAAATAGCATCGGCAGTATACTGGATACATAAGTTGTAGGGACTGCGGGCATCTCCCAAGAGTAACATTTTTCAAAAAACTGACATGTCATCAAAGGTCTTCCAAGGTCACGTTGGACAAAAAAAACTAATATTTGTGGAGACAACTTACAGTGACATTGCTTGGCTAAGCTTGAAATTTCAGGACAGGGTGTCGTCATGGTAGAGAAACATTTTTTCATAGAAACATATGTCATCAAAGTCGTTCAAGGTCACTTATGGGCCTATAACTGCCAATAGTATGGTTCTGCAACAAATTCCAGGGGACCTTCCTGATGTGGTTCATATTTCAGGACAGGGTGTAACAAATCTGGGGTACATTGTTATAAGAACGGTTCATGTCATCCAATGGTCAGTAAAGGTCAATTTGGGGTCCAAACTAGTTTTTTGGCCATAACACTGGGAATCAAATGTCTGCAAGGTTGGGAGGTACGCCATGTGATCCACTCGTTTGACCTCCATCTGTGTGAACTTTGGACCTCAATTTGACTTTACCATGTTTTAGCTGCCCCCCAATCAAATTTTCGTGGCATTTTTCGGATCTCTAAGGTACATTCTGATCGAAAAATGGACAAAGTGATCGGAATTAGTGCAGTTAGGGTTTCGTAGAGGTATGTCATGGGCATTTCTGATTCAGTGGATCAAACATCACCTAAGACCATGTTGAAAGGTCAAAGGCTATAGAAAATGTGTTATTTTAGGAGTTATAGGGCGAAAAACTTAAACAGGGGTCCATTGTGGATATGTGATAGAGCTCGTGTGCTCCATATGACGAAACCAACTCCCGCCTCGATCTATCCTGGTTGCAAGTAACAAGGGGTCAAGCTTTTTTTTTAGTTTTGATACCTTTCGGGCAATATCATAGGGTGGTGTTTCTGATTACATAATGGCTCTTGGGGCTAGTGATCACATCGAGGCAAGGATTTTTCATGAAAACCATTCATGTCATCAAAGGTCATCAAGGTAAAAAAACTGCCAAATTATTAACATTTTCTGCAACAACTTCTAGTGAGTGTATGCGATATGGAGACATTTTGGGACATAATGCAAATCAAGGGTAACATTTTTCATAAAACCCCAACGTTAGGTCATCAAACAGTCATTCAAAGTCACTTACAGTCATAAAAAGGTAGTTTGCGTCTGTTATCAAATACTATAAGATCCAAAGATTTCTCTCAGCCCTCTCCTTGAGGCCACTGTACAAGAAAAAGTGCCTCAGCCTGTCTACCTCTTTTGGGGCCACCTCTGGCAATAAATCAGGTCAAGAGATGTGTTTACATAGCTCCCCAGATCGTGGTGAGCTGGAAAGGACAGTCTGAAAAGTTCATAACAGAGATCGGTGTCTCCTGATGGGCTGAGACTGCTGGGGTAATATTCGGTTTGGACAAAAGGGCAAACTGGAAGCAGGAGGCAATACTGCTTGTGTGTAGCTCCCCCCCCTCTCATGCTGGGGGGCTGCTTACATAGGCAGTAATCAGTTAAAAGGAGCAGTTTGGCCTCTCGAAGGAGGGTGCTAATTGGAACATGCTAAATCAGCTGAAATACATGGGCAGGAAAATCAGCTTTGGGTGGGTTATTACTACATTATTACTGAATTCAGGGTCACTGGAGGTCATTCAAACCTGGTATAATTTGCATAATTTAGGCCTAAATTCAAAAAGTTTGTAATCTTTTCATGAAACTGGTGGGTATGGTGGCTTAGCCCCCGACATTTTTAACACAGATTTAAGGTCTCTGGAGGGCATTCAGTGTGTTTAAGTTGCATAATTGATTACAGAGTTCTTCATGTTCACAAAGATTGATATGGTATGGTGTGCCCTTCAATCTGCCAATTCCAATTTAACATAGATGTTGAGGTCCTGGGGGGTATTTAGTGTGTAATTGCTTCATTCTTGCAAATTCTCAAGTTCGTAGGATTCCCATGGAAACATTATTAAGTGCAGGCCATTATGGCTCCTGAGTTATTTCAAATTAGAAAAATGGGTCACTGGAAATCAAATATATATTGTGGCAACTTTGAATAATTAGGCAATTTTAGTCACATTTCCATCAAAACTTAATACTCCTTGGTATTGACCATGGTCAATAATCAGTCCTCTGAATTTAAAATTGGTCATGATTAGTAGCTGTTTTGGTTAAATGCTGATACCAAATCCTAAAGCAACACCATTAAATGCCTTGTAATGTTCGCATGGGCAATAGATGGAAAACACTGATCGCGAAACCAGGCGAAGGAACACTGGGGGCGATCGCCTTGTCATTGAAGTACGGTGTTTTTTTTCTTCGTTTTTACTGCATTTAACATTGATGATGGGTGATTGTTGAATACACAACCAAAATGATAACAAATAGAACCTCTAAATAATTTTTAACAGTCGACCCTAAGCAATTGAAAAAGGATCTCATGTAAGTTATTTTCTTGAATACGTGGCTGACCGTCAGTCCATTGAAATAGTGTACAATTATATGGCTGACCATTGTGTGTCAATCTTATCCAACCATGTAGTTGATAGTTTCACGTTATCAAATCAGACTAGCCTTTTATACACCCCCCCCCAACCCCCAAAAATTTAAGGTGTATTGATTGCGTGGCCTAACACAATATTGAAGGGGGGCAGTTACTTCTTGCTTTTTAAAAAAAACTGTATATACTAGGTTATGAAGAGAGTTATGAGTGACACCGACTGTGGGGTTGATATTTGGTGCAGTCTGGGAGCTGAGCAATCGTATGTGACACTATGCATTTACCTGATTTTGGGGATATCTAGTCGACCCACTTGTAACACAGTGGGAGGCAAATCCATGGGACCGACACAAGAACCAAATCCTAGTCTAAGTGGCCTGAACTTCTTCAGGTTTTTCCAGAGGGCTCTTGACTGTAACAAAATAATTTGCAATCGAAATGAACTATGGTTGTTAAGATATGGACAGCTTCTGATCAGCAGTGTAGGTTCTCAACATGTTCCCACTATTCACTTCCACGGTCATCAAAATTGAGAGAAGTTGCTGCCCTATCCGAGGCTTCCAATGAAAGATTGGATGCAAAGGGAAGCAGATACCTCCAGCGAAGCCAACGATAACGGTAAGGGGTTTTTTTTTTTTGATGGCAGTGCCCATTCTTGAGAGGCTGATGCTGAGTAAAGGACAACTGCAGGGTGAATTAAAAAGAGGCTACTATATTAGCTGTAGAAGAAAATGAATGCGGTCAGTCCAAATGGAAGTTATCCGACTTTCTGTTACAGAGTTAGGCCTTAGAATTGTGCTTAGGGTATTGTGCCAGATTGCAACGAATCTCCATTATGCAAAATAAATGATATCATACATTTGCACACCCTGCAAACATTGAAATTCACATTTTTTCACTCAAAAAGCATTGTAGTCGATGGGAGAGGTTTCCTGTAGGGGTTGGTAGGTGCTGATTGGTTACTGTGGTGAGGAGCAAAGCACAACAGAACTTCTGCTAAATGTTGATTTATTCAACCAAAATGAAACAAGGAAATAATGCATTATGGTGCAATTGGGATCTCCCCAATTTTCTCAGCACAATGGACCAAACTTTGGAAGGCCAATAACTCCAATAGGAACATCGTATTGGACTGGGGGTTGGACCTATAGATCCAGTGTCCATTCTCCACGACATAACCTGTGTAGGCAAGCCGTGCAGTTGTCCTTTAGGAAGCTTCTGCATATACCCTAAATATTATGTCATGGTTATCTTCACATTTTCCTGTGGAAAATTTTACCATGTTTTCGGCATGATGAAAGTGGTCTGTGTGAAGAAAGAAGATCAGCAATACGATAAAGATTCTTCCGTATTACCCATCATTAATGTTCCACAATGTGTATTTTCTTGTTTTCCATACACGACCTTTCAACAGTTGTACGTCAACATTCTCACTGCTAAACAGCTTGGGGGTATGACAGATTCTCCCCATAGCTTCATCATCATTATACGGTCCTATTTTCAAACTGTCAACAACGCGACCAATAAGTCTCATTTTTTTCGGATTTTTGTTGATAAGTATGAGGGTAATGGGGTATTGTGCTGATAGGACGTGTAGTTTTTATCAGGGGAGTTTCCGAAGATCGTTGGAACACTGTAACAACATGTAACGTCGAGCAACCGGTGGACCCCCTATGACCTTTTACCAATAGCATTAATGAACTCATTAACTGTAACTATGAGCAGGCTTAATTACATAGGTTACTATTAGCAACTTTGTCATGCTGGTCAATCTTACAAATATTATATAGTTTACAATACGCTAATATGAAACTACAATGGTTGTCTTTAATATTCTCCCGCACAGGTTTCCAGTCATTAGTAAGCTGTAACGAAGAAAAAGGACGATGGACTGGTGGAGAAAGAGGAGAAGAATAACAACTGGTGGAGGACGAGGAGGAAGCAGGTGAAGAAGAAAACACAGAACAGAAGCTCCAAAAACTGAAAAAGAAGATGGTAATGATTTCAGAGCTGGAATAATGGTTAATGGTATCAATGACCTCCACAACCAACTATTCTGGGTTTGAAAAATTGCAGCGGTCACCGCACATTTTCCCGAGGTGGCTGCCCTTGAAGTTGCGATGGGGCCGAGGTCGTGGTCTCATCCTGGTTCTGCTTTGTGATGCATGTGGATTCTCTGGGGTTACTGGAATTTGTTTCGGATATTCCGCAAAAAGTCTTGTCTGTCTGCTTGACAGTTCCCACGTTCAACTTGAACATTCTATCGCTTCCTCCAGGTTTCCGAGATCGCTGGAGTTCACTGATGTCCTTTTGCTTTTCGATGAAAAGTATCTATCTATAGTTGTTTTCTTCAAATTTTGTGTGCTCTGCTTGCTTGGTAATTCCTACTTCATACATTAATGCTTTGTTTTCCTTCCTCAGCCTGCTGAATCATCCAGTATAATGCACACCAGAGGAGGTTTAGACAGGTAAAGTTTACCTATTAACAGCTAACAAACAATCTCAATGCTTCACATTAATAACAGGAAGTTCGATATGATAGAAGACATACAGGAAATAGATCCCCAACCCTTCACCCTACAATATATTGTTTGGTGCCAGGTAGGGTTAGTGAACCTTGTATGGTTTGGGTCCTTAGTCGGAAGATCGAAGGCCTGATCTCCTTTTTTTGCCCAGTTTGTGATGTTTTGGATCTAGGTCGGACCTTGTGCTGGATCTGGTTGTTTTTTGTTGGACCTTTGATTGTATAGGTTTGTTCCGGGTTTGAATCCGTCACGGATTCCTTGATAGCTTGTGGCTTGAGAGTTGAGGGTACTCTGACACCTTGTTTGGCCTCGTAATGTACTGATCTGGGCGTCCTTATACCCAGACACATCAACCCTGGAGCACTATCATGAGTATCTCAAACTGCACAAATGAACCTTATATCAGATCAACATAGTTAAGTGGTAGGATTGCATGGTTCAACCATGTCCTCATCAGTCATAAACATAGTTTTCGTGTTAAAATCCTAACAAGTGAGCTGACAGGTGTTTCCTTTTGTCCTCATAGGACTTTCCGCCTAAAATCTGTGAAAAAGCTGGAGCTACTGTACTCAGTAATGGAAATTTGATTTCAACTAATTTTGGATGTTTCATGTATACGTTTCAGAATTCTCACCAGAAATGTCTTAATAATGGACCTTCATTCATCTGGACTTTCCCCCACTGATCAAGGGTTCCCCGTCAGCAATCTCTTGTCTTGTGCTATGCGAACCACCAGTGGTTCTCACTGCATGGCTGCATAGGGTAATTAAGATGAACATCCATCACAGAAACACATTGAATTAAGGTAGGCAGGCAATTAAAATAGTTTTCCAATTCCAGTAGTTTGACCATCGAGGCCACTAGAGCCAGGAACGATTTGAATGAATCCGCCACAATGGTTCTCTGGTAAGTGTCGGATATTTTGGAAAGCTTCATGATTTCCAGTGCACATCATATATCGTAACAATTACATCTAGAAGAAAGAAAAAAAACTGAACACTGGTTTTACAATCCCAACAGAAGGCAGCGGCAGAAGGGTTTCCGCTGAGCTTGATAAAGCCACCGAGCCATCCAAGCCATCTCCGCAGAGGAGGCCTAAGAGAGTCCATGGACCACAATGGGCCCACTCATTAAATTCAAACAGTTCAAAAACCGTAATGAAACTGAATACATTGCCAAAGAGGACCAGAGGGCAAGAGAAAGAAAGAAAAAGGATGTTGCGGACTGGATTCCCTCCATGTAAATTTGATCACTTTGTTAGCTCAACCAGCTAGCTAGTTGAGCTATTGGAATCAGCATGTCACTCAATCTATCTATCTATCTACATCTATATATCTAGCTATCTATCTATCTATCCATCCTCCATCCATCCATCCATCCATCCATCCATCCATCCATCATCATCATCCATCCATCCATCCATCTATCTATCCTAGCTATCAGGTGTTTTAACTTGCCTCTTGCCTCCTCAAACAGTCATTCTTGAGGATTTCCGACAAACTTGGATACAATGTTCCTTGACCCATGAGACTGGTCCCTGACCTTGTAACGGTCAAAGTCAGGTGTATTAAAGGGTCAATATAGGCCATTATGTTGTAAAATTTCAAAATGTATTCTTGTCAATTTTTTGGGCACATGCGAATGTTCTGTCATAATGAAGGTCTAACAGCCGTAACCTTGGAATTTTGGTCCAAGGCCCACTTGGGGGCCCGATGGTCCCATTTTATGAAATTTCCACACAATAGTACTTGAAATGGCAATCTCCCTCCCACAGCGTCAGTATTTTCTTCAAAATTACATGTAGTTTCTGGGTAGAGGGCCATTGGGGGTTGTTCCGGCATTTGGGTCCCGGGGCCCCCGGTTGTGGCCGTCGGGCCCATTACGTAAATACGCAAAATCTTGTATCTCCTGTATGTAGTTGCACAGGCTGACATCTGTCTAATGATGTCTAATAAGCCATAACCGTCCGAGTGTTCAGGATTTTTGGGTTCAAAGTCCGACTTGGGCCCGTTAAGGCCCAATTTATTATTTTCACCATTGGTGCTTGAGCATGAATTTCCTCCCACAAGCTTCAATTTATTTCTTCGTTACATGTAATGTTTCTTGGTCAGTGCATTGGGGGGTGTTCAGTAATTTGGGCCCGGCGGCCCAGTTTGGGCCCTCGGGCCCATCATGTGAAATACTGCAAAACCTTGATCTCCTGCAAATGTAGTTATACAGTGCCGATTTCAGACTCATATGATGGCCCAATAGCCAGACCTTTGGGGTATTCAGTATTTTTTGGTCCAATGTCCGCTTAGCTCGAATGCATTTCCCCCACAAGCTTCAATTGAGTTTCCTAAAGTTACTCTAATGGTCCTTTGAGTAGAGGCCATTGGAATTGTTCAGGAAATTTGGGTTCAAGACCAGTTGTTGGGCCTTCAGAAGCCCATTATTTAGAATACTGCAAAATCTTGTTCTCCTACACATTCAGTTGCACATTGCTGATGTTTGGTATTAATGATGGTCTCATGGCCCTACTTTGAGGGTGGCCCAGTAATTTAGGCCCCAAGGCCCCGTGTGGGGCCCGAGGGCCCTAATGTGGAATTAGCAAAATTTCCTCCTCTTACGAGTTTTGGGTGCCAGTGCTGAATTCGGGTCATAATGATGGTCGAAACATCATACCTCCAGGGGGGTTCAGAATTTTGATCCAAGTCCCACTTGGGCCCGATGGCTCGTTTTATGAAATTCCATGGAATCTCACACATTAGTACCTTGAAATGCATCTCTTCCAAAGTCCAATTGATTTTTCGATTCCTTTACGAAGTCAGAGGAATCTATGCAGTCACGTTGTGTGGGTGTGTTGGGGTGTGGTTTGTGCGTTTGTGAATGGTGGAAACCGAGGTAACACATCCTGTTTTACAGCCTGGTCAATCGAGTTAGCACCGCACACGAGGATACCTCGTTTAGAAAGGGCCCTTGATGGCGCTCTCTGCACCATCCCTCTCGGGGAAATGGTGCTGTTTTTGATCAAGTTGAGCACTTCCTCGTTATGCGGTAAAAGTCTAACCATGGGCTTACACACTGTTTAAGTTTTGTTATTAAATTTTACAGAACCTCGTTTCTCGCGGTAGCTTTTTCAGGTATAAGCATACCTTGTGCCATGGTAAAGAGTCGTATCTCCTGGCTTATTTTCTAGGGAACGGCATTGGATATGAAATACGTACGTTCCCTCCCATCCGTTTGGGGTTGTCCAAAAAACACACTACACACTACCTCGTTATCCCCCATAGACAAGTATATGTGTGTTGTGTGTGTGTGTGGTTTATGACGCCCAGCTTGTAACACGCTTAACTGATCGGGTCTGATAGTCAGGCCTCATACTTTGTATGTGTGTGCCCCAAGATGAAACATAACCTATTGTTTTTGGGTCAGGTCAGAGGTCACCAGAGGTTAACGTCTGAAAACCTTGTAAACCGATGAGTCCCAGATGGTTGGTCTGATCAAGTTGAAATTAGGTGTATAGCTTCCTATGGGGATACAGGAACAATATTGTTTTTTGTATAGTTGGAGGTGAATTTTAGTCAAAAATAGAAAATTTGTGAAACGTCCATAATTTTTTCGGCCACTTTTTGGCTTGTTAACACAATACTGACCCCGCTAAATGGATAACTCATAGTTGTATTGATGTTCCCCATGATGATACATGACGTCATACTTGGTAGGTGTGTTCCCCATGTTGATTACATTAACCCTATTGTTTTTGGGTCATGTCAAGGTCAATCTGGGTTCACCCAGAGGTTCAAAGTCTGAAAACCTTGTACACCACGATAAGTCCAGAATGGTTGGTCTGGCCAAGTTGAAATTAGGTGTATAGCTTTCCTTAGGGGGAGTACAGGAACCCCTATTGTTTTTGTTCAAGGTCAGGTGAATTTTGGTCCGAAAATAGAAAATTTTGTTAATTCGATATTTTGGCCAATTTTTGGCTGTAAACACGATAACTTGCCCCACCCAGATGGATGAAGCCATACTTGGTATGTGTGTTTCCATGATGAGTACATGACCCCTATTGTTTGGGGTCAGTTCAGAGGTCATCTGAGGTCAACCAGAGGTCGTCAAAGTCTTCGAAAATCCTTGTTAAACACGATCGTCGCAGAATGGTTGTCTGATTAAGTTTGAATCATGTGTATCGCTTTCTTATGGGAGTCCAGGACCCTATTGGTTTTCGTTCAGGTCGGGAGTAATTTTGGTCGAAAATAGAAAATTTGTGAAAATTCAATATTTTGCCAATTTTTGGGCTTGTACACGATAACTCATCCCCACCCAGATGGATAAGCTCATACTCGGTAATGTGTTTTCCCCGGGATGAGTAATCACCTAATGGTTTTGGGGTCGGTTCAGAGGGCATCTGAGGTACCAATGTTCAAAGTCGTGAAACCTTGTGAACACGAAAAGGTCAGAAGGGTTGGTCTGATCAAGTTTAAATTATGTGTATAGCTTTTTCTTATGGGGAGTACATGAACCCCAATTGTTTTGTGGTTCAAGTGTCGGGGTGAATTTTTGGTCTAAAATAGAAAAATTGTGTCGAAAATTCGATATTTTGGCCACTCTTTGGCTTGTAAACACGATACTCGACCCCACCCCCCAGATGGATAAAGCTCATACTGGTATGTTTTCCCCGTGAGGAGTACATGAACCTATTGTTTGGGGTCAGTCCCGAGGTCATCTGAGGTCACAAGAGGGTCAAAGTCTGACAACCTTGTCAACACGTTAAGTCCAACGGTTGGTCTGATCAGGGTTGAAATTAGGTGTGTATCTTAATCTTTCTATAGGGGAGTACATGACCCTTTTGTTTTTGTTAAAGGGTGGGGTGAATGAGCTCAATGCTTGGTTTGTGTATTCCCATAGATACATGAACACCTATTGTTTCGGGTCAGGGTTTGAGGTCATCTAAGTGTTTCAAAAAGTCTGAACACCTTGAAATTTCGTGTGTAGCTTTTTCCTTACCAGGTACAGTAACCCTATTTATTTTGGTTGGTAAAGAATAGGAAATTTGTCAGACATTATGTTGCAACCCTAATGAGCTGGTAACCATTTGTCCGTTTGTCTGTCTATGGTTGACGAAATCAATCAAGGATCACTAAGCCTTTTTGGCTTTCTGGTCTTTAAAGTTACATGTAATCCTCTTTGGGTTAAGGGTCCATCAGGGGTGTTTGTTAACCTCTGGCTGAGGTCCATGTCGCCTCAGAGCCATCAGGTAAATGGACGCGTAGATCTTCTACAACTTTTGATGCACAAGTCCGTGCTGATGTTTGGTCCTAGTGACGGTCTAAGGCCCTACTTCAAGGTTCTTGAGACCCATGTGGCCCCGAGGGCCCAGCATGTGCAATCACAGTAAAATAATTCGCCTCCTATTTTGGTGCACAGTGCGGATTTTTCGATCATAATATGAATCGCCTACCTACAGACTTTTGTCAAAATTTTTTGGTCCTAAGGATCCACTAATTGGTTTGACAATTGCCTTTTTGGCCCCTAAACGTCATTCGTGACGGTATTTGACCACACACAGATTGTTAATTGACCCATGTTACATGTTTGACTTTTGTGCAGGTTCCGGGTCAAAGGTCATTAAAGGGCAGATATGGTCATTACTTGTAATAATTTCCAAATGTAATCTCCTCCTACAAAGTACTTACGATTTTCTCGAAACTGTGTCCTAATGTTCTCTTTTCAGCTGGTTTTGAGAATTTTGGATGCACATCAGTATGTCATTAAAATTAAAACATAACATCGATGAAACTACCAAACAGTCATTCTATCTTCGTGGATGTGGATCAACTTGGCACCCAATATGCAAAATCAACTTTAGGACATCTTTAGACATGTTTGAAGGTCAAGGTCATGAGCCATTAAAGGGACACAATAAGCCAATGTGTGAAGTTGCCTTTATTCTCTCTCAATTGGTCATTCTTGGATGCCAATTGATCCAACTAGTATCAATGTTCATTAACTTGCTATTGACATCCGTGGCAGATGAAGATCATTGTCCAAAAGTCCATTCTGGGGGCACAATCCGGCCATTGTTCAAAACTGCTTCCTTGGTCTCATGATCTTGAACATTTAACACAATCTGTCTTTGTACATCTGTTGGGTTAGAGCTACAGCAACCATTGGTGCCTAGTTTAGTATTATTACTGAACAGCCTCACCCCTCTTTAGGAGACTGTCAAACTATACGCTCTTGAAAGAGTCATTGGTATGGAACTGTTTTGTTTTAACAGTCATGAGGTAGGGTGATCTATCCAATTTCCCAAATTCTAAATATCAGGTTGTGTCTATACCTGCGGTATATACTATGTAGAAGAGAGGGTGAAAAATGTTGGACTGTACTATCCTCTGAGCTAATTGTTTCCACAGAAAAATGTGTTGGGTGAGTATAATATTGCGAGTTATTAAGACCAAGTTTTAATTACTTCAGTATACAATCTTTTGCATGTATTCCTCATCCCGCACCTGCCTATTTTTTGGTAAGTGTTTTGGAGCATTAACTCTTAATGTCCTTTTGATTTTTTCTTTAACAGATCAGAAAGGTGATGACGAACATTTTCTGATGACAAGTAGGCTTACTGATCACGGAGCTTATGCGGAGATTTGACTGGTTGCTGTCTTGGATCCTTCTCATAATCACTGTCCAAGGATGCTGATTAATGACATTCTTACCGAGATGCCAAGTTGGAACTGTTACTGCAGTTGTTCGGCGTGATGACAGTTATGTATGGTCCCTTCTGTATTACTGCATTGCAGTTGTGTTGGCTATGTTAATGCCTCTTCAAATATGGAGATATCAAATGGTAATTCCTGAAAGGTCGACATTTTTCAGATTAGCCAATCACCAACGATTGATGAGGTTAATACCACTTGGGATTATGATGAACTAAGAACAGTGAACACCAGCAAAACCATCAATGACCTGTAGGCATGCATGCACTGCAAAACATTGAACAAAAAGTGATGTGATCGTCACTTGCAGTCTGGCAGACATAACACACCTGCCTGTCATGTTCTTTGTAAGCCTACCAGGAAATTCGCACATTCAAAGCTGGGCCGGCCATTGAGCAGGTCATTGACCGATTTCACATGCCTTTTTCAAACCCTGGAATCACCATGGCCATTTGACCAAGTGGTTGACAAAGTAATAGAGTGTTACTGTTGCCTTCCTCGCTGGAACGCTCCAGCACAAGGGATGGTAGCAGGACAAACAAGGGGTTTGCAATTTGCGGGGACTGCGTGTGGTTTACCCCACCCCCAAAGGAAGAGCATCGCCCTTATTCGGTGTACCTTGTGATGGATTCGCAGCTGACAATAGTGTATAAACAGGTCCGCATCCTTGCTGGACCTTGAATAGGTTTGGTACCTTTGCTCAGCAAGTATACCATAAAAAAAATTCACATGGGTGTGAATTATCAACATCCAGGAAGTGGAAAATGAGCACCAGATCTTTTGTAATTGTGTCGTATATGGCATACATTTCAAAACTGGTACATTCCATTGTTTGTCTAGTAACTCATACGTCAAAATCACTCACCCTATTCGTGAATGTGTCGTTTGGAGTGACTTAGCAAAGAATGTTACCACTTACCTATTTGTTGCTGCTAGATGTCCTCACCAACTCTTTATTTGACTGAAATTTCAGGGAGGCGAATCCATGGCTTCACAATAAATAGTACATCGAGGAACAGAAAATATTAGTTGCAATTCTTTCACACTTTTTTAGCAGTCTCGTTAGACAAGCTATGTAAAAAGACATAATTAAATTAGCAGATTCCAATAGATACGCCACCAGCCCCAGGAGCAATGGCCCAGCATATCCCCAGACGGCACCAACGAGTGTAAAGTAACACTGCTTGCTCCACTCTCATAAAAGCAATTCAGCCAACAAAACTTTCCAGAAAGTAGCAGAAATCATAAGTGCTCCCGTGGTGGCCAAGAATTATTTCACATAAGTTATGCCTTGCACTTTTCCTGACGATGCAGCAATTGATTATCCACAATGATAGAACCTCTCACGAAACATGCGTTATCAATAAATATCAATATGGGCATACCTTTTTCATAATGCCCACAACCAAAGCAAATTTGAGGAACATATTAAGAGACGCATGACTGTTCCTTTCCCAATAAGGATTATGCTTCGTTTTGCAGCACTGACTTTCCAGTAGATAGGCTCATCACTCCATCATAACCCACATTGTTGATAGAGACCGTTTCGAGTATTTTTGTTGTAGCATCAGGGTTGGGTGACCACGATCCCTGCCTCTCTCATATACTTAATGCTTTGAGCTCGTTAGCAAGATTTTTTACTTATGAAAGAAATGTCGATGCTATCGTGATTTGTTGGCAAAACATTTTGTCTTGGGTCTTCTAATTCGCATAATTCATTGCAAGATTTAGTTCTCAGATTTTCATGAAACTTGGTGGGTATGTTTACCTTAAAATGTCACTAAAGTGTGTCTAGTTTGCCTGCAATTATGCAAATTTTGGTCACTGATTAGTTGCCATATATAAGTTAGTGTGGGATGGCTGGCAAACTATATCCACCTCTAATATTCTCCTCTTCACCTCCTAACAATCGGTTGGTTTGGAACATACCAAAAAATGAAACAACCACTGATCGCAATAAAAGGCAAGATGAGTGGTTCAAGTTATTAATGGAAAACTGGCTCAGGGATCTATTATATTGTCACTGTTCATTGAAGGACTCTGACCAAGATAAATTAAAATATTAGTAGCGGGAGAAAACATGACTTGTCCGTCAGTCCACACCCTAAGTTCATACGACTTTTCCGTTACGAAGTTATTCCTTTGAAGTTCGTGCATGTGGTATTCGCAAATCGAAAAGCATCCCATCATGCATGAATATGATAAATGTCATACTGCACAACCGCTGCCAAATAATCTTTATTTTCCCGTTGAAATTCACACGTTATTTTAACTTCGAAAAACATTTAAGTCTATGGGAGAGCCGAGAACTTCTCATGATGTTGACCTCATTCAACAAAATGATCAAAGAACTACATACATAACTTCCCAGGTTTTCCATTTGTGACGTCATGCGGTATTGCACAATGTTCCAAACTTTGAAGGCCATTAACTCCACATAGGAAAACTCGTATTGAAAATGGGATTTGGACCTACAGATCCAATTGTTTCCATTCTCCACGATATAACCTCTATTGTACCCAAGCCTGCAGCTGTCCTTCCAAGTGTATTAACATTATCATGTTGAATAGGCCTTACTTTTCTCCAAATTCCTTGCTGTGTATGTAGACGTTGAATATAGTTACTACTCCACTCCCAATTCCTTGCCGACTTTCACCTGGCATGCATGACCAATATCACATTTCTGGAGGGCGCCACCACTGGACTTGTACAAAATTGTGGGAGGTCTTCCTATGACTGCTATTCCCATCACTATAGAGACCACAGATTTTTTGGTTGATGATTGCATTCATAAGTGTGACTTGGGTTGTGAGTTGCTGATAAAAGTCTGGAATACTCAAAATGCCAACATAATACCAGCTGATGTGGGTCAATCTTACAACCTCCAGTGATTTTATCCTCATGGCACAGATTTCCATGGTCTTGACACCCATGAAGAAACTAACCACTTAGTGCTAAGTAATGTCTACCAAACGGATTACATGTTCAATCTCTCAACAGTGTCCTAACCCACCTGCCTATCTCTAGCACTTGTCAATTTATAAATACATTGAAAGGGTCTCATTTAATTTCTATTTCTGTATCCTCTCCTTCCTATGTCATGGATAATACTGGTGAATAATACCATACTAATATATAGCATTTTATATGATGAAACTGTATAGGTGCCTAACTTTGACATCAACGTTACAATTTTTTTTCAATTTTGCAGAAAACCAATCTCTTAATATTGTCACCTGGGCAGAAAGTAAATTAAACTAATTTAGCTGCTTATAAGTATCGCCTGCCTCCTACTCTCTATAATGGAAGTTTCTAAGAAATAAATGTGTTGCCTTTGTAAGGAACTTAGAAACAGATTACTTTCAACTGGAATCGTGGCATAACATCAGCTCACACTGTGGTAACATCAATAACATGCCCCCCTCTGCCTCCCCTCCTCCCTCCTCTTTGCTGGCCCCTACCCCTTCCCCTCTCTGATATCCTCCCCCACGGCCAACCACCCGCTCCTCCTTCATATCACATTGATTTGCCTGGTAACCACTCCCCCATGCCGCCCCTGCTGTAGCCCGCCTGCTGTGGGTCCACCTCCCCCAGAGCCACCCCAGGGGTTCTGTTGGTATCCCCCGCCTCCATATCCCCCCTGGTTACTCTGCTTGATACCCTCCACCCCTTGGCATCCGTAGCTCCGCCTGGGGCCCCCATATGGAGCTTGTTGACCCTGTGGAAGCACCCGACTGTCTCCATGCTGACCAACGACTCCAGTCCAGCTGCCTATGCTTTTTCCCTTGGTTAGACCAACTGAAAAAATGAAAAAATTTGGAAATAATACACTGATTAAGTACTTATTAGCATGGTGTTCTACACTAACATGTTAGGGGGGGTCCTGTCCCCCATACGTATATGCTGAAAACACTAACATAGCTTCTACAATTCATCCATCATAGGAGGGAGTAGGTATAGAGCTTCAGACGCCAAAACCATTGATTGTGAATTCGGAAGCCCTGGAAGTCAGAGGATTTTCCGCAGTGCTGTTGGACAAGGCATGTCTCCGGGAATTCCCACGCCACCTACGTGTTAAAGTGGGTACATTGTGAAGTGACTCGGAAGAGTAGCGAGCACCTTATGTGGCAGCATAAGTGTGCTGTATAGTAACAGCGTGTGACAAGGCCCTAATGAAAGGGTAATATCTGTAAAGCGCTTTGAGCATGTCTACGACTTTGAAAAGCGCTAGAGTAAAACAAGATATTCATTTATGTACCCCAATGAGCTAAACATTAAAACAAATAGGGTATATCTATTATTCTATATATAGATATAATATATATATATATACCTTTTTTCTGGAAAAAGCGCATATGAATGTCTATATGTATGTATGTATAAATAGGGATGATGATGGGTTGACATTGTAAGTTCGAATAAAATTACACCTAAGCAGTACAATAACTTGCATGTTTGCAAGGGTAAGGGAGAGTGGTGTTATTTGCCATCGGAACGATTGAATTATGAAGGATACCAGGCTTTTGAAGAGGTATTGTCGTCTCAATTTTGTATTCCTGTCTGCTTTAAATATGGTTATACATATTGCTATACGATATATTCAAGTTCATCTGCCACTCCTGCCAAGCGACGGCGACTGCATGAGGAACACCCCCGTTAAAGGTCCCACAGTGGGTATAATTGTAATAGTGGCGTTAAAAGGATTACAGAACGACAGTGATAAAACAACAGGCAACGAAAAAGAGTATAGGCTGTAGAATAGCAGAGCATCAATGGTTTTTTAAACATCTACATTGAAAGGGGGGGGGGGACCTTTCAGGGATGGGTGCAAGTGGCTGGGGCTGTATGTGTGCAGCACTTATTAGGAAGTATCAGGGGACACAATGGGGGGATATACGGAATAGTGTGGCAGAAGGTGGACAAGCTCGAGGTAGCACTATTGATGGTGGGCATGTGTCCTTAATGATGAGGGGGATGTCTGTTAAAGGCTTTGAGCATGTCGTCAATGTGAGAATAAAGCAAGCACTCAGATAAAAGATTTTAATATAATATCTATATATATATTAATAATTAATAAATATTCAGAGAATGAATGATGAACATATAGACACATATAGTGACAGAGTCCCAAAATTTTAACCAGGAAAAAGCCCAAAATGCTTAGTGGACTGATCCTGTCTTGATCAAGATAGGAATTGTCAATTCACTTGGTTACAAGATTTACAATAGTGAATCACATAGACTCATCACGGGAAACTTGCAAAGCAATGGAAGATTCATTCATCCAGGTGAGGTGTTGTAAAGAGTAAATCGCCAAAATATCCATTTTGTACATATCACCATTTCCCCCCCAATTGGCCCTGCGTCCAATGTACTCCACCAAAGAAAGGTGCATACAGGTGCCATACGATTGCACCATCACCCAAAAAACATGGGGATTATGTACGCATCATGAGGAACCCACATACAAAATAAGCTTCCATCCCTCCAGGTTGGGTCAAGTTAATGTGTTAACAAACTAAAATTCGCCAAATTATCAAATTTTACACAAAATGACCTTTGGTCTACATCCAAATAGTATGGTCCTATACTCCCCATGAAGAGAGCTGTCTCCCAATTCTGGGATCGGACCAGGCATTCTGGTCTTAACGTGTTAACAAGAATTTAAGACTTCTGAGTTGACTCTGACCCGAAACCCAATAGATATCATGTACTCAGTATGAGGAAACCCATACCCCAAGTATGACCTCCACCTATTCAGGTGGGGTCGAGTTATTGAGTTAACAATGCTAGACATCACATACATACAACATACACACACTCATGGCTGCAAAGAGTTCTTCTGACTTCGGCAAGGACTAAAACCAGGAATCAGGAAAAAAACTGGCAGATATGACTGAGATAAAGAGGCAATATTTTTTATTACTAGACCCAAAAGCAGAAGAGTGGCATCGCGAAAAAATAAGGAGGAGAGAAGAAGGTAGGCTGTAGAAAGCTGGAGGTATAGAGAAACGGGTTCTGTATCTCAACAGTGTTTGCTGTAGTAATTTTAATGCAATATGACCTTGCCATAGCATTCTAAAAGAGTGTGAGAAGTGATTCAAGGTGTATTACTTTTTTAATCTTGGTTCTGATGGAGAAGAGATCTAAGAGGTGGGAATACTCTTGTATCATCTACCACCAACCAACCTGCAGAAACACTGACTGACAATAGTTTTTCATTGAAGCCCATTCTACAAGAGGTACGCGGGAGGTATCCTGGCCAAATTAAAACGATCAAAGTGCAGGAGCAACTGGACCTGACAGAGGTATTCGGTTTGATGCATTGAAGGGAGAGCCGTAGCTAACACGAAGACACTTTTTTGTGAGAGGGACCGGGGAATTACCTTCCGGCCATATTACCACCATCAAACCTGTAGAGCAACTGACCAACAATAGGTTATTCATTTGATTGCATTGCAGGGGAGAGCCATAGGTAATAAAGGAAAACATATCCATTACAGAGGGACGGGAGGTATCCGGCCCATTACCACCCATCAAACCAGAGCAACGACCTGACAATAGTATTTATCTGAGTATTGCAGGGGGAGCCATGAGTAAAGTTAGCCAACATTCTTCATGAGAGTGACCGAGGGAATACCTCCGGCCAGGTCTACCCCACCCATCAACCTGCAGAACTGACCTAACAACGGTTATGGGTCATTTCGATGTCTTCGCTGGAGGGCCCTGGTTAAGTTCAAGACGGTTTACCTTTTCCGTTCTTTTGAGACCAGTAGGGCCTATGAAGGTGACGCAAGAGAATCTGTATGTGAATTGGTCAATCAGAAATGGACTGGGTGAAAGTTTATAGTTTTCTACAAACTGAATTTTGCTGGAATGAACTACGGCAATTATTGAACATCCCGCAAATTTTTGAGCAACGATCTCCTTTTCCACAACTAGAATGTCTCTACAATAACAAGCATCCATACTGAGAGAGAGATCTCTTGTTTCAGATAACACTAACCTACCCAGACTTTCCAGGTTTTTTTTTTTTTCAGTAATTCATTCATGAGACCACTCTCCACACAGTTTGTAATAAATAACTGAACCTTTTCTGGACTGGCCAACCTCATAGACCCCTGAACTGCGAAAGATATAATTAATGTTGATATTGAGCAAGCCTGTGGTCCTAGAAACGAAGCATCCTGTAGTTTTAGCCTCAACAGACAAGTATAAATTAGAGTAAGTTAGAATCTGTGATCTGAATGGAAGAAACTTCAGCTCAATGTAGATGATACCTCAATTCATATTTGCAGCACATAAGTCGACCATACCTTTCAATCCACATAAAAAATCATTTCGCCATCCGTATTTATAGGAGACTGTGGTGCAGTAGAGTGTCGGTGTCAGACAATGCGCATGATCATTTACTGAACGTAACGTCCAGATATCGTTGGTGTGTGAACTATCAGGTATCTATGTGTTAATCAGTTATCACACTCAATATGCAACCACAGCACAAGAATTTTCAGCCCTCGCCATTGCGGAATTCACAAGAAATTGCTTGGTTTCAGACGGCGTCAAGATTTTAGTGTAACGCACCAGTGGCAAATGTACGTTCGACACTAGAGCTGCAGCCCGGTCAATAGTAATAAATGTCATTCACATTATAAATTTTTATCGAATATGTAAGTTCTATTTATACTGATTCAATCCTTTCATTAGGACCACATTTGAGGAAGACCATTATAAAATCTGGACATAATCACACAATCTATATAACATCTGACAAAATTGGCTTTTCAAGAAATTTCAGTTTTGTTTACCAGGACAGTATCTAGCCAGCTTGACAAATTGAATGCATATTTTTGCCCCTAAATTGATATGAGACAAAGCTTGATTTAAAGCTATCGAGAATGATATACGACCAAGAACATCTTTTGGTTAGGTTTACCACTTCACAAAGTTTCCCTATATGAATCCAGGGAAGCCACAGTTCCTATACAGGAACTGTCCAGTCAAGGCCAAATAACTGGGATTTCCTTCATATGTGAATCATTCAGCCTAATGATACCACCTTTTGTGGATTTATATAATAGCCGCTTATGAAGAGCTTTTTTAGAAGTAAATACATACATACAGAAATCAATTGTAGATTTTTATGTAAAAAAGAAAAAAATCAACACAAGAATAGGAAATCACAGATGACCTATTTAGGGCATCAATTATAATTTGCATGCAGCTTTCATGGCCCTATAACTCTTTATATTTTCATCACCTCCAGCTTTGGATTGCTATGGTTTGACTGGTATAATCAATAAAAAGTAAGTCACATACATTACTTAAGACTCATTGTGATATAGGCATCATGGGAACTGTTTATGAACGAACAATCGGTAGTTACAAGCAGAATTTGTTTCATACAGACAGTCAATTCTGTTTGTGATTTTAAAAAAAAAGGTTTGCTCCCTTCAAAAATTTCCCATTTCTATTTAGGTTACAAGTTTGGTGTCATCCTAGAATAACATAACAATTGCTCTCTCTATGGTATCTGCCCAATCAGCTCATTACAATCTGTGTGGCTTTTTTCGTCACCTGGTAAGGCCCACACTATAGAATTGCTGTTTGTTTAGTCTTAACATTCGGATATAATAAAAAAGACATGAACCATTGTACCATGATCTGGTAAGTGCGAGTTTTTTGTAAAATGTGAATGTCAAACACCCTTGTACGGAAGTTCACTTAATTACGACATTAGTTATGCACCCATTTTGATCATGTTATGTCTGCACATTTGTTTGTTTATGTCAGTCAAACAACCACCCTGTACAAAGGTGATAAGGGTATGTACACCAGTGGGGTTAAAATCTCACAGTGTTCCTTACTGATCCTGATCTATCAGTGTAACACATTGTCAACTCTGCACCAGATCTTCTTCAATCTGGCCAATAGTTTCATGTACTCGTTGAAAAAATATAATACCAGAAAAGCCAAAATGCTTTGTGATTCCTTGACTGCATCCTGACTTGAATCAAGCTAAGCATTGTCAACTTCAAATTTTACAATTTACAATAGGATCCTGTAGTAGTACTCATAATGGGGACCTCACATACAAAGTTTGAACTTCAATCCATCCAGGTGAGGGTCCTTTGGGAATTTCCAGTTTCATAAGCTGATCAGACCAGATACTTCTGGACTTATGAAGTTACAGATTGTCAGACTTTGACTCTCTTGACCTCAGATACCTTTGACCCCACCCCAAATAGAAATCATGTACGCATCATGAGACTCACATAACCACGTATGAGCTATATCCATCCGGGTGTGGTCGAGTTTCATGTTAACAAGCTATATTTTGCTAAATCATCTATTTTTCACAATTCCCCAGTTTTCCGAAAACTGACATCCCCTGTCCACCAAAAACAATAGGGTTCCTGTACTACCATAAAGAGCAGTAAACCTAATTTCAATGTGATCGGACCAGGCCTTCTGGACTTTCAGGTGACAAGATAATCCTACTTTGGCCTCTCTTGACCCCATATGACCTTTGACCTACCCTCAACCATAGGGTTGATGTATCATTATGGTAACCCATTATACCAAGTATGAACTTCATCCATCCCTTGTGGGCAGGTAGGCACACATACACACTGGTCTGATTGCAATAGCTCCATCCTCTGATTTGATCAAAATCAATAATATTACCATAACGGGTGCATTCCTAAGGTTGATAACAGCATTTCTGTGCGCTTTACAGTAATTACCTTACCCCATTTTCAATGAGACTAGCTATGGCCCTCTGAATTCTGGGAGTGTATGGACTCTATGTTATGCACAAATGTCATCTCATAAGGGGGGGGGGGGGGGGGGTTTTTAGGGGTAACCCATTCCATACACTTGGATGGAGTGAGGCGAATGAGATGAAGCACCCGGCACAATGCTCACACCCACTAACTACACTGTCTTACAGCTCGAGCCTTACTCAGGAAGGTCACCACACCTATAGGCTTGAAGAGAACATCAATACCAATGATTAGCTTCTTCAACAGTTTTTTTCTCATGTTCACAAGCTGGGTATTGCAGAACACATTGATTGCCCATGATTTTGTCATCCTTTTCATCACCAAGGGGCCTAAAAAGTTACAAATTTTGAACTTATAACCGAACATGCTATGAACATAAAACAAAATTTGATTGGCATGATTTCAATGCACAATCATATACATTTAAATATTTTTGGTTGGAATTGTCCTTTAATGAATTGTTTTTCACCCCACCCCAATGATTACGGAGTAACCATGTCAATAGGTAATCCTTCCTGTTTCATTGTCACCCTTACATGGCGGTAGTGGTTTATTGGAGTATACCACATAAACACAATATAGCCAACATTTATCACCACTGGGGGAGGATTTCCTATAGATGTGTGGAATTAATAATTATCGAAAATTATCTCTTGGCATGACCTTCTAATTGGTTAAACTTCTTAACAGTGGTGAACCCATCTTAAATCTGATGACTACGGTAACATTCAGAATGTGGTGATGAAACATTACAAATAGCAAGCCACAAAACACAGGGGCAAATTAAAAAAAAAAATGGAAGCAAGGGGCTAAGCAATATCTACTGCAAGTGGAGGGAGTTAGCAATCACAAAATGTAAGTGAACAAGGGGATAGGGAAAGTGAACAAAAAAAAATGTGCAACTACTGAGATGAATGGGTCTTCTAAACATCACAGCACTCGAGCCAAATAATTGGATTCAACACATATTGACAACCAATGGACAGATGAGTATCAATTGAGTCTTGAGTATTATTATTTATCAGGAAATATTATTATTAGTGTCCATACCAGCTTTATGTGATTCTGTTTTCGCTGTGGTTCCACTTTGGTATTCTTGAAGGTGTTTTGATTCAAATTTTCTAATATGCTCCAACAAGAGTCATTAAAAAATACAAGATTAGTTGGTACTGGGGGCACATACACATAGGATTGAATAAACAGGTTAGCAATAACAAAATTCATATGTCATACCATCCTTGAACTTCTGCCTACAACCCCTCCTCCTCCACCTCCGCCTCTTCCCCCGCCTCCGCCTCGCCTCTTCCTCCACCTATTCAAGAGAAGGTGGGGATGAGCTAAAAGAAAATGACAAACTTATCTGTGAGCTAACGATACTTACCCCATATTGCAACATTTTCACCCCACCCCTCCGCTATTGAACATCTTGCAATCTTCTAAAGTAGTCCGGGACAGCAACCCCCTTGTCCTTCTTATTTTGCCAGTTGGACATTCAAGTTAATAGATTAGGCCTACCACCCTATGCTTGGGCTACGTCCAGCATGTCAAAGGCATCAAAAAGTCTTTGTCCTCACTGGTTCAACGTGGACTCAATAAACCTTCTGGCCTCCCTTTATTCTGAGAATGTGATGGCGGAAGGTTAACAACAAGTGTGCCAAAGCGTTTCTGGGCATCACCATATTTTACTCAGTACTAAGGCTGAACAGTCCTAAATATTGTACTTGAGAATTAGTGACTGCACGTTTAACATCGGTACCCCTCGCTAAGAATGCACTGTCAATTGTGAACCGGTGATTCATTTCAAAGTTGGTCATAAATTCTTGTACATTAAGTCAGCCCAAACGACACACCCCAGAAGTTGGCTGACCATTGAAAAAGGTGACGCACTTGAGTCACTCCAGATTTACAATGGCCCACATCTGACTGAAAATGCACCAGTAATGTGTGTGTGTGTCATTCAATTTGACAAGTACATGAGTTCAAAGGTGCCATCTTGCAGTAGTGACACGAATGGGTGACAGCATTATTACAATTGGTGATGGTATTCTGACTATATTCCAGTTGGTACAGATGCTTATAAACTACTACGCACCTCTGAGCCTCAGTCCTTTCTTTCTTGAGAGGGCTCTCAGAGGCGGGGGTGTTGCCTCTGATGGTCTCCCTCCTCGGTCAGGAACCTGATGGGTCAAGAGACGCAGGATGGCCACGATCACTTATCAACCGTTCAGGTTTGAATTCTCTTCTTCTACAGCATCACTACTCACGAACCTGGCACTCCAAACCAGATGGACCGAAGAATGCAGTGTTTCAATTTTTTGCGTTGTTTAACGTGATTGCAAAGAATCTGTAATAACAAACGATGCACACTTGCCCCCCGGGCGATTGTTCTCTAAAGCCAGCTTTTGTAGGAACGTGCCAGCGGCCCTTTGTGCTTTAACTAAATACCAATGGTTCGTATGCCCGGGCAGTGTATTATTTTGTAACTAAGTTTTGGTCAATGAACTGCAGTCAAATATAGAATCCAACTGATTTTGGGTGGGAGGATTTACTAGACATACAGAAACATTCTGTGAATTTACAGAAATCTTTTGCTGCAAACCATTGTACTTTAAGGTATTCAGCACATCTTGAAGTTTGACCCTAGTCACTGGTTTTCTACTTACTCTGTCCAATGAGTATTTTTGGTTGATGTGACACTGTGTGTGCAGTCTGGCTCGACCCTGAGCTCGGCTTTTTCACTTTGCAATCTGAGAAGGAAGATGATTCAAAACAGATGAATAATTTTCTCCAACATGAGCAATATCAGTGGATATAGGTGTTGATTTGAAGATCAACAGATCATATCGAATACAATCTCAGTGAATTCAATGGTTTGATGTGTGTTGTAGACCTGATCAGGTGATACAGATTAGCAGACAATTACCAAACAAACAAGCAGGCAGACACAATAGAACTTGTCAGAAAGCGTATCACCAGTACATTACTACCAGCATCAGTAAATCAATTAATCCTCTTACCCTTCCCCTCACAGCTAAGAGAGAGACCAGACATTCCACTCATTCAAGGCCAGGGAACGTCCTGTCCCCCTCTGCACCCCATCCCACTCCCACAATTCATCTTACCCCCTCTAGCAGCCACAGGAAAAACCAGACATCCTACTCATCAGTCAGCGTGCCTAACTCTGCACCCCCATTCCCATCCCTTCACCATTTCCAATCCATCTCACCCCCTCTTCTACAGCCATGAGAGGCCAGACCATCCCACGGTTGCCATGAAGTGCCCTCTCTCTGCACCTGGTCCCACTCCCTCCAACCCTCATCTCACTCCCCCTACCCCTTCAGCAGACATGGAGAGGAACAGAACATCTCCACATCAGGCACAAGGAGTGCCTCCCCCCCTCTGCACCCCCATCACACCCCTCCCACCCCTCTAGCGCATGAAAGGACCAGACACCAGACATCAAGTCCAGGAGTGCACTCTCTGCACCCCATCCCACTCTCTCCACTTCCTCTAGCAGCCATGAGAGAGAACAGACATGTCTATCACTCCTCAGGTCAGGAGTGCCACTCTCTGCACCCCATCCCACTACTCCCCTCCCTTAGCAGCCATGAGAGAGAACAGACATCTCCCCCCCACTCATCAGTTCAGGCGTGCACTCTCTGCACCCCCATCCATCCCTCCCCCTCCCTCTTAGCAGCCATGAGCTGGGGACAGGGACATCTGCTCTCATCAGACAAGGGGGTGCCCTGCTATGCACCCCCCCCCATCTGACTCCCTCCCCTTCCCCACTCCCTCCTACCCCCCCCCCCCACAGCGCCATGAAGAGGACCAGGGACATCCAATCATCAGACAAGGAGTGCCTCCCTCTGCACACATCTGATCATCCCACTCCCTCCCTAACCACCTCCTACTAACCCCCTTCTAAGCAGCCAAGAGGAGATTGACAAGACATCCCATATTATCAAGCCAGGGGTTTCTCTTGAATCCCACATCCCATATATCCTCTCACCTTCTCTAGCAGCCTGAGAGAGGCCAGGACAGTACTCCACTCATAGAAGTGCAGCTCTTTCCTCTGCGGCTGGAAGGCTGCAGCCACCTGATCTTCTTTACCCTATTGAAGACAGACAGTAAGAACAGCCTTGAGAAACACACATGTAAAAGACTGTCATGTATACATCTGTTGAACTGCTCAGGACATGTTTCCTCATCATAGTTATCTAGAGGGATTATGCATATGACAACCTAGTGAAGTTCACTGATCATGCACAGGGATCTATCACATACAACCATAAACAAAAGCTCTGGTAAGACAACGGAATATCTCAAGTATTTCTAATGTGTAAATTCCCTTTTCTAGTTAGGGCAAGGTTATGTTATGTGACAGATGAAGATTCTTTTGTTCAGCCAATGAATAACATCAGTGACTCAGTTCCAACCTAAAGGAATGAACACTATATTAAGATCTTTCATTACTCAACATATTCATCTACCGCCACCCTCCCAAAAAACACGTCCCCTAATTTTATTTCAAGAGCTGAAGACAGTTAGTGTGAATCATGGCACCGATGCGGACACAAAAGGAAACATCAGGGTATTATTGTTAGCAGTCATGTGTTAGCTCAATTCACTACCAAATATTCAGCAGTATTTCGTGGCACATTTTAGTGACAGACACGATGCGAGGAAAAACAAAAGGCAAAAGTTGCGTTTGATTATTCGATATCGCATCACAAAATGAAACACGTTTCAGTAGACTGAATGTGATTATCATGTTGTATCTATATTAGCAAAGAATCTGTTACATGGTGAACGAAAATCAGTCTTTGAAGGCGTTGTCAACGTTTGCATAACATGGAACAATCAAGAAAACAGGGAACTTCTGTTCAGCAGTAGCAGTCATGTGATAGCCTATTCACCACCGAAAATTCAGCGATGTTGGTTACTACTTCGTGGGGAAAACAAATGGGAAAAGTCTTTGTGTTTTATTTAACCGGTATTGCATCGCAAAATGAGACCACGTTTCCGCAGACTTGGAATGGGATTCTCAAATTGTATAGCAGAAAATGTGACGCATGATGGACGAAATTACAACACAAGGCTTTTGTCAAAAGTTTACATAAACTCTTGGAAGACCCCCAAAGCTCCAAAAACCTGTCTAAAAACATGTAAACAATGCCAATCAGTCATAAAAAAGTTTCGCATCATGATCAGAATAAAGTTGTGGAATTGAAAATCAACAACGTTTGCAGTGTAGGTTCTAATTTCTGTTTACGGCTAGCATATATGTATAGAACAAACTGTATACAACATCCCAGGCTGCGTTCGTAGCATCAAGCAACTTTACAAAGGAGGACCCAATACGGCATGGCACCTCTCAGCGTAGTTCACCGGAGGTTGTGGGGGGGCTTTGTTACAGCATTGTGATTCAGTGTTTTCACGTTTGCCCCCTGTGGAGTGGGCGGGGGTAACCCAAAACTTTTCAGTTAAATTCAATTGTCATTATTCAAATAGGCGGATCGCATACAGAGATGCAAATAACACCAGATATCAAGCTGGGCTGGAAATGTCCCTAAAAATATACATTTATTGTAATTGGGCCATTTATTTCATCATGAATAAAAATGATACACAGTTTTTCATCAGGGAATGGACAGGGCTGTGCGTATGTGCGAAGCAAAACGTTCGCTCAGAACAGAGCTGTTAGAAAATGAAAATGAAATGCGTTCAAGTGGCAGCCAATCATCAGTACTGACGGCGGTCGGAGAAGAAGTATAAGATAAATCAATAAAACAAATTACCCAGTGTCTGGCTGTAATTGGGCAAGCGTGCCCCCCCTTTCTTTTAATTATTTCTTTTTTTTTATTTTTTTCGCCGTGCCCCGGGAAGATTTGGAAGGAAATGGATTACCTTTCTCTGTCAACCATTTTGAATGAATGGACTGTGACATCTAACCTCTTAAGTAACATCTTTCTTCTCAAGGCATACTAACTTCTATCTTCTCATTTATTTTAGCAACACAAATTCGCTGCAATGGAATACAAGGAATGAATATCAATCAAGCACATTCTACAGTGAAGCTCCAATAAGACAAATGAATGGGGGGAATATGAATGATCATAATATGCCAGTTAGACAGGACATTTCAATAGTTGTTGTTACATGCCATGAAAGAAAAGTGCTATTTCACAGAAGTACGTCCCGGAAAAAAAACATATTGCATGCTTCCAAGCAACATTACACTCTTTTGTAAGCACAATAGGAACTCAACGCAATATCAAATCAGGTAGGATTACGCTGGATAAGTTGCTCTTACTGATTTGAAAATATCTTGTGACTATTTGGCAGTCAATAAACAGTCCATTGGGTGTTTATTAGAGCCAGAGGCAGATTATTGCAAAATAAGAACAAGAAGGGAAGGGAAGGACGATCCTTTTTAACCAACAATCTGTATAATTGTTTCATTCAAATGCAATAAGGCCAGTTTTTTTCGCATGACTTCTGGAGAAATTGTCTCAATATAATAGACAGTACACGACTCAAGCCAGCGCAACCAACTAGAAAACTCATTGCAGACTTGTTAATTGACTCATGCCAAAATAAGTTACCAATCACAGCTCTGGGTACTGTGACAAGGATGAGGAAACGCACAAAAATCCTGTGCTCAGTTCCATTCTATCAGGTAATACGTTTTACTTCTGGGGGTTCAGAAAAGCCAAATGAGCTATTCCCTCCTATGTTGGACCCAGATGACATTAAGGGAGGGGGTGTATTACCAAGCCAAAACCTGCATACCAGGGCCGCCATGTTTTAGGTCCTAAATTTGAAAGGGTGGATCAGTCAGCTCTAGGTCCAAAAATGACGCTCACAGCCCACTAGAGATCATCGCAAACAAACCCCAGAGGAATTCTCAGGTCCATCTGCTTGTAACAGAACCATAGAGTGAAGAAAGAAGACTAGGACCTAGACCCCCATCGCTGGAGCGAGAGTACAGCCAGCCATCAGGAAAAGAAAAAAGAAGTTGCTGTGGTGGAACTAAAACTCGGAATTGTTCATTGCCAAGCGTCACAGGACCGCCACACTAATAAACGTACCCAGCCAGCCACTACTCACCACACGCTGCTCGCTTAGATCAGCCTCAGCAATCGATCCCCAATGCCGTGTTTTGATTGGTTGATGCAGCAGACTAGCCTGGGCCTCAGTTTTGCGTGGTTTGAATAACAACATCTCTGCATGATTTTGGGAGGTGGGCCGACGAGAGCTGGAGACACCGGCCAGATCTGTTTTGGTAACTATGGACGGGTCCCAGTGTCCCGTGTTGGTTGCATAGATAGATAGAATCAACAAAACGTCACTGGTTTGTGGATCTGTGAACGTATGAATACTTACCCCAATATTGGACCCTTGCACCCCACCCCGCGCCATTCAACATATGGCAATAAACACAAAAGTCTGGGTGGCCCACCCCATCGCCCTTATCCCCTTCTCATTTCCGCAGACATTTCGTCTACACTTGAGCATCTTAGTTTAGAAATTCGTCAGAATTTACCTTCTAGATTTAGTCTGCGACTCTAATTATCGTTCAATACTTGGATCAAGCGTTTCACAGTTGATTTCAACCTATTCAAACGAGTAACTTGCAGCTTATGTCGTTTTTCTCTATCTTCTCTCGATTTGCGTAAGTATTTTTAACTTAAGCTGCATCTACACAATGTCTTGTAGTTCCTACTGCCTAACGTTCACATGTGCATGACTTGGGCTCGTATTTTATGTTAGGTTCGGCTGGGCTGGGACTTGTTGTCTGGTTCGTTTAGTTTAGTTTAGTGAATAAGGGTAGGAAGGACACAAAAATCCGCATAAACGACCCCGAGCCACAACATCCCAGGAAAGAAAAAATGACCAAACCACTAAAATAATGTCGCCGGATTCCTGAAAAATGAATCAAGACTGTTCTTGAAGCAATCACCCCATCTTGCACAAAGATGAACCAACTTTTTCAGGCAAAAACAATTCCAACCTCATTAGATCACTCTACTGCACGAAGAGCAAAAATACGAATGTCCAATCTGCGCTTGCCACGAAGGCACGCTTCAGCACAGTGGCCTCTATTTGCAGGAACAATGGAAAATTCCAAAGAAGTATGGAAAGGATCAATCAGGCCAAGAGTCCTGGACAATTTGAAAACCGAATTAAAGTCACCCCGAAATTCGACTCAGCTCACATGGTAGTTAGACCGAGACGCCGACCTCTTAAATCTTTCTTCGTAGGTAAAATTTTTCAGACAGTCAATCATTCTAGTTGCCCCTACGCTGAACGTTTTCATAACCGCTCTGTCTTTTGCAAGTAGGGATTCCACACTTGTACCGAATATTCCAGGTTGCGGTCTCACCAGTTGCCTTAAACAGCCTTACACCAATATCATATCATAGGAAACTCAAGTAGTGACGTAACTGATCAAAAGCCAAGAATCCAATTACCAATTCTAGCAGCTGGGGCACACTGCTTGGAAGTTTCAAAGAAGAATCAAAACAAACCCAAGATCTTTTTCTGAATCACCGCCTGGGACTATTTTTGAGCAAATTTAAGTACTGACGGAAGCGTTTGCGATTGTGGAAAACCAACAGGCATAACTTGGCACTTGTCGACATTGAAAAAAATTTGCCAGTCGAAGGACCATTTGGAAATTATATCCAGATCCCTTTGGAACAATTTCAGCAAGTCATCATTCGAACCCCCGACTCCCGATACAACTTGGTATCGTCTGCGAACCTCTTAACCATGGAATGAACAGAAAACCTTAGTATCGTCAATATACGCCAGCGAAAGAGTAACGGCCCAAGACCGATCCTGGGGAGAACACCACTAGTGACCTGTTGCCAAGAAGACGGATGGTAAGCCAGCCATTAAATGACAAATCGTGTTCTCTATTATGAAGCAATCAGAATCCACTGTCTAAGGACCTTCCCCTCGATGCCAAAGATCTCCAACTTGAGCAAAGAAGACGCTCATGAGGAACCTTGTCAAAAGATTCTGAAAGGGCCAGGAAAATTATATCAAAACAGCATTGTGTTGTCGACCAGACAGCAAATGAAACATGTACAATCTGCCATAAATTCCAAGAGATAGTCGAAACACGACGCATTTTTCCTAACCCATGCATGAGCGAGCACCATAGCTCGCAGTCCTTAAGTTCGACTGAGTGTTCAGTGAAATAACGTAGCCCAATGATAGTTACAAACACGAAGACGATAACACTAGGTTCTGTGGAGAGGGTTCAATATCGAGCACGAAACATTGTCGCCACGGATTAGGTTGTTACCCGAGGAAGTAAGAGAAAGGAAAGGGGGATTTAAACTCAGTTCAGACAGGAGCTTAGCTTTTATCACTTATTGAGCTTCTGCAGTTCTCCTTTACTCTTAAAAAAAAGCGACACGGAAGAGAACACCATATACCAATACTATGCGGAGAAGGAAACCCCGACACTAGGTCACCAAAATTATCCAAAAATATCATGAGTAAAAAAAGAGAGAAATAATATTCTGAGAACCTTAAGCCATATCTGGCTATCGCTGTGATTGTACTTACCCGAGTCGGAATATCATAGGACCAATCTGTCTTGACTTTCTGCTTCCCCATCACATAAGAGAAAAATGCACGAGTTCTCCTTAGATAGAGGCAATCATGCCTCTCAAAATCAAGTTTAGCAACCAGAAACAAAACGCTAACATATCTATCGCTACTGTTGACCTCGCCAGACCTCCCAGTGCGATGCTTACTATGAACGACCCTGCCAGTAAGCCTACGGACACCAGAAACATCGCCCCCAAATTAGGTTAAAAAACCATTCCACGCAGGACATTTACAATTGCTAAACGACTGAAGCCACCCGCACCATTTAAGGTGACGACCATTCCTTAAGCGAAAAGATCCCTCATTCCCCAGAAACACGAAACATCCACAAACTGAACGCCCTCCTCCTCAGCGCACTCCACTTCTAACCACCGGTTGAGACCCGCTATCGTCATACCAGCAACGCAACCGTTAGAACCTAGGGGAATGCTGCAAATCGCCGACTTTCGGACCCTAGTGGACTTCAGCCGCACAGCAGTTCACGGCAATCGGATCTTAGGCGTCACTGACTGTCACCCGGAGATTATATGCCTATCCGACAACCCACCACCTCCTAGCTCCACATACTATTAACCCTCTCAAAATATCCTCCACCCTTGCTCCCGCGAAGACAAACCACGCGTATGCTTCAGCTTATTTATGCGACTAAATTCCCTCTCAACATCCCGGACAATCGAAATCCCCCCCAGCAAACACTTCCCTGTTTACATTATCCCCTCCCACAGTCCACCTCACTTTCCATCCTAGACTGAAACCAACCGGGCTCGGACTGTCGCCCATCCTCTGTGTACCACACCCGCCACCACGCCATCCAACGCCTGACCCCCCTGCACTGCCTCAGAAACTGCCCAGCACACTTCAAAACTATTGCCTAGGGTCAAGGCCCAGGACCAACCCACTACTTCCGTGTACGGCAAGCAGCGCCCCTCCTATAACTCTCCCACTGACTTCACGTGCCCAAGCCTCGCTTCAAGTCGCAGCTAGTATATGACACCCTTCTTAAATCATAAAATACCCATCCCCGCTTAGTGTCCTCAGAGCTCACTCCCTTAAAACTCAGCCCGACTCAAAAACTCATCCACATACGCAAACCCTGACAGGCTATCAGCCTATCCTTCCCTCCCATATCCGCAAATAAATAGAAGACAATTACAGAGATGAATAAGTGGGGCCGTACCCTTGAGAAATACAATGTCAAAAGAAAATAAAAAGAGTAAAGGGAAAAGCACTTACAAACACTACCAATCGCGAACACAATACGGCTGGCGGAATACAAAGAAGGCGACCGGTTACCACGCAGCCAACGCGACAACAAACAGATTAACACCATTCACCAAACAAACACAAAAGGCCAACAATGGGGACTGACCTCCTACAGCCCAAATGGGTCTACAAGGGGGAACTGCAACACCAAACGGAGTAAGCTTAGGGCAGGATGCTGCACGTAGAAGAGAACGATTGGCTGCAACTTCCACACGCTTACAAATAGGATCAGACAAACACGCAAGAATAGAGAGATCCGTAGGAAATTCCTACCACTTGAGAGAAAGCTTGTCAACGGCCCGGACAAAGATGCAAAAACACAGAGCACACCATAATAATATACGATGATCACAAAAAATGAAAATCAGTAAGACAACAGAGCGCGTGCAACTGTGAACTTGGTCGTGGGTGTTCCAAATCTTTTTCTTCCCTGCCTGGCCGCCCCACCCCTTACTTCTCCGTCCCCCCTGAGCACAGCGTGGGGGTACTGGTCCTATATGGGTTAAGTTGAACTCTGAACTAGAATCACATTTACTCATCACATTCCTTCTACAATACAGCTATACTGTACAAAGCAGTTGTGAACATTCAGAAATCAATTGAAGCATTTTCCGGACCCTAAATGGCTGCTTCTAATCCCAAAATGGCTTTTGTATGGAAGCAGCCCTCACTGCCCCAGGCTGTTCATACCAGGATTTCAGACTAACCATTGTTGACCTAAAGTCAATGTTGACATGACCCAAAACATAATAGGGACCAGGGACGCTGATATGGCCAACCAACATACAAAGGATGAACCGCAAGATCTTCCAAAACTTTTATCTTTGCGACCTTACCAGTAGGTGAATAGACCTGACTCCAAAACAATACGGATCACCTCTCCATATGGTCAACCTTTCAGTAAAATGCATGTGTTCACAATGCTTTTAGAGAGCTTGGGCTTGCATCTGCCCCAAAATAAAACAATGATCATTACTCCTTATGGCCCCAACACCGGTGAAAACACCACGCCGAGTATGAGCTCTCTACATTGGGTTGAACAGTGGTCATGTTCACAAGGGCACATAACAGACTCAATGCACACATAAACACAAACGATTCTGTCATCATCGCAGAGATAGATTCTCTTGCCTCTGGGCAAGGAGAGGACAAGGCTTGTGGTGTATGATCTAACGAATGTTTCCAGTAGAGCAATACTTACTTGCTCTCCTGCTCATCTTTCTTTGCATTCATCTTGAGCTGCGAAATCATCCTCGCTGCCTCAAGCTCTGATGTCAAGTATAGTCTATCATAACAGTAAAATTATTACTCGTGATTGTCTAGATTCAGAATAACAATGGAGTGTTCGTGGACTATACTATATGATGAACACATGTCGGTACAGAGATATTGGTTTGTGGTCTGTGACCCCGCACCCAATAATGCCATAGATTGAGCATCTGGCATTGCACAGCATTACGGTCTGGGCAACCCATTGTTCTTCTCATTTTGCTTAGTAGGACAGTCGATCAGGGGTAAGTTGATGCAGTGAAATGGATATCAAATTTTTGTTGATTACAAACAGGATCTCTCACTGGTAGGACTGGGTTGCCTCAGAGCGTGGAGAGGAAAATTCCTATAAAATGTGATCATGTAGGGCGAAAGAAAATGAACAGACAATTATGAGGGCTTTTGCCTGCATTCCCCCCCCCCCCCCCTCTCACCCAATGAGGACTGACTGCAGTGCGGAATCGGCTGCTGAGCTCAGTGAGCTGGATATGTACATGCTCCAAATCTCTTGTCCCCTGAATTAGTAGGTACCTTCCGTTTTCGCTTGAATACATTTTGAATTGGAAGGTGGCGCAGCAAAAGCCTCCTGGTATGTTCCTTAATAGTTGGTGAATGAATGAAGGAATGAATGATATTAATGAATGAATAACTGACGCGAGGGGGAGTGAGGCGAGGTGGAGGATCAGTTGGGGGTGAGGGTTTTTAGGCATTTGGGGGCATTGGGAAACCGCGGCGGGGATTGAGGTGGGGGGATTGAGTTAAGGAATCCAGGATCGCGGCCAAAAAAAAAACACTCAATCCCTGCCCCCTCCCCTAACCATTCATCTAGAAATGAAGACCTTCCAAGTACCACTAGTCATTTTTAGGAAGAATGAGATTTTGGAAAATAGTTCAAGTTGTGTGAGCATGTGGAGCATGAATTTAAATATTTTGGTCATTAGCACTGTTGGATGTACGCACCTATTAGTAATAACCGTTAGCTTCAGTTGCCAGAATCTGTTCACCACAGCTCTCCTTGTGTGAGGCAACTCATGAGGCATTGTATCTCAGATAGCAGGCCACTCAACTCCAACTCCAAATCAAGTGTTTCAGCTTCCTCAGCACCTGTGAAGAGAAAGATGTAACTAATGATTACTGTACTGGTGGGTCCCCCTTAGGCCTTTAATGGGAACTAGTGCCAACACATCAGTCAATTCCTTTTACTGATACATTTTGAGACTCTTAATCTAATTTCCCCCTAAAAATCATTCTTGCAATAATATATATACAATGCTTACAGTCCTTTTTGATAAAAAACCCCATCCTTGTCAAATGACCCCAGCTTTTCAACATTCCCCCTTCAGAAAGTCAGAAATATGCGACTGTTCAGTTATATCACTTGAGGCCCCGGGATCCCTTAAAGGACACTGCAGGCTGGATCAACAGAGCTTATAAATCATGGATAATGGAAACTGCATCATAAGTCCAAACCTCATTTAAATGCGATGTTCCTATGTCGAGTCATTGGCCTTCAAAAGTTTGTCCATTATGCAGAGAAATTGGGGATAATCCCAATTGTGCCATAACACATTACCGTCACAACTTGAACACAACTGGAAAGTTATGTCATGTATTCATCGTTTTCATTTGGTTGAGTAAGTCAACATTTAGCAAAGTTCTTCTGTTCTTTCTCTCACCACAGGAACCATCAACACCTACTACCCCACTACAGGCAATCCTCTCCAAGATGCTTTCGAAGGGAAACTTTTTTTTAAATTTGAATAGAAAACAAAGATTGTTTTGCAGGGTATTGTGCAAGTATGACATCAAATATTATTGCATGATGGGGGGGCTTTCCGTCTTCCGACTGTAAACTCCCTAACAGGAAGTCGTATGAAACTGCGGGTTGGATGACTTTCAGTTTTAATACAGGAATATAGAAGCCCGTTTATAACTCATTCCTGCAGTTGTCCTTTGAACAACAAAAGCATAGTGTATCTCAAATGAGCCCAAATGTCCTGGGTTGCACATTTGAGCTAGAACTGAAACCCATTCGGGAATCATTGGTTTCAGGGCAGGAAACACTCTCGTGATTGGCATTCAAGCTTGAAACATCAAATAATCACGTATAGTTACCAAGCAGAGGATTACAAACTGTAAAGGCTGCGCAAGGGGCAAGGGACCTGGATACTGACTTTTCTTTGTTTCCGCGACCCCCAACCGGAATTCTCACCCTGAATCTCCCTGACGGTCAAGTGACGCCCTCTACCAACTGTGTTAATGCTGCTCAAAGGGCTTCAGATGTATTAGTCTTGCTCAACAGAACTTGACTGCCACTTGACAGTTAGGTTAGAGAAAGCAGGAGGAGCTGATACAGACAAGCTGTCGTCAGTTTTTTACAGGTTCCCAAACAACACCTGATAGAGAGAGATATGAAGATCAGAAGGGCCTTGTCCAGAGTAACCCTTATGTTCAAGGGGGATTTCACCTTGCAACATTGCATTCAGCAGTCCACAGCTCACCGGTAGTGAGCTAATATGATCAATAATCAGTAAGCCAAAAATATGTCCTGCTTGCTTCTATACGAATACTTGCCGATGAGTGACACAGAGGCTTCAATACCTCAATATTGCAGAGGTCTTTGAAGCCCAGGACACGAGGGTAGTGAAGGAGGGGAAACTAGGACCTCCTCCAATGGCTTCACTGAACTTGGATTCTCCAAAGATACCCCTTCTATTATTGAAAAACAAACAAAATACAAATCATTTGTTGGGTTACAATTTACAAACCTCAGACTTATTAACACCCAATGTTAAGTCTCCAGCAATCGGCAGGATATTTGATTAGCTATTCGGTAGAGCTTCAGGTCTGTTGATTGGGAAATTGAAAATTCGAATCCCTAAGAACGATCGAGCTTTTCCCGTGGCCCATCTCCAAGCCTCCTCTTCCCACACAGGTGCTAAACTGGAAACCTTGAGGGAACATGGCGTACAAAAACCGGTGCCGTATGAGCTGCTGCCACATATTCTTGCTTCATTCAATATTATTTACTATGGTGAGGTACAAGCTCTATGAAACCATCTGTTACCCTCATTAGCTCTTCATCAGGGTGTCATTAACAGTAGCATGGGTGCCCAGAGTGTTCATTCCGCTTACTGCACAAATTTTAGGATTGACTTGAAAGGAATACTGCCGACGAGAGGTAATGGGATTTGCGGTTCAGTGAATGTACTGTGCAGACCACGTTCGCAAGAAGAAGATAAACCATCTCATGTCACATTCAATCTGGCCATTACAGCAGCCAAATTGAAATCAAGCCCTTAGTCTGGTTTGGCCCAATATGGGGTATATGGAGGCCTAGCTTCACTGGTATCATGGAAGGCTGGTTTCGGCGATCCGGAATTAGCTCATTTGATTAGAAACATTGATTTCAATCAGAATTCGTAATTTCATGTGCAGTAGAAACCAAAAAACACAATATGACAATTTGATGCGATGAAAACCCCCAACTGAGTGAAATATCACAATTCTGTCTGTGCTTGCTTCATTGACTGCCAACACAGGGGGTGGTGACCCTATGAACTGAGTTTCGCACATTTAATAGGTTACGAATACAGTATGATGCGAGGTTACACAGCATGCAAACAATGGTGTGCAGTTTCATCCTTCTTAAAGGTCAGGGAAAAGCTGCAATGAAAGGCAGCGGCGGAGAGATCGGCAGCAAATGACCAAGTATGACAAGCTCGGTAATAGTAACTGTGAAAGCTGCGAATAACGGGGCTGCGAGTTACTGGTGGCAAAATAAACACTAAAAGTGATGCCGCACAACTCTCAATGGTCTAAATTTTCTGGTGGGCCTTCAATTAACTTTAGGTCTTCATGATTTTTGCCGGGTTTTCAGGCTACCAGCACAACATTGAATTACTACAGGGGGCTATTCGCGATTTTTGTCGGAATCATTTTTTTTTTTTTTTTTTTTTTGTTTTTTTGTTACAAAAAAAAAGCAACAAAAAACATTTTTGTGTTTTATTTGTTTTTTTTTTTTTTTTTCCTTACCAGGGAGATCTTCTTAAGCTATCCAAAATATCGGCCTTCCATGCAGTGTTTGAAAGGAGTTTAAAACAGGTAATATTACTTCGACGATATCGTAAAGAACGTATCATTCGTGAAAACAGGAAAAAATATTTCGAGAAACACTGAACGGGCGACAGACACCACGTACATTCACCGAAAGAATGATTATTATTTCCCATAAACGAGATGCATTATGGCGACTGCAAGTAGATTGGGAAATTTACCACGCCTTTAAAATTAGAAATTTAACGGTGGATAAAAGGTTTGAGGCTAAATATCGGCATAATGTCAGGGTTTTTTCTCTTCTCTCAATTCGACAAAATGAAACAATATTGCTGAAAAATTTTCTGTCGACGGGGTTTGACCCATGAACCCAAATAAGTAACAGTTTAATTAGTAGTGAGCTTATCGGGGTTTGGAGAGTCACCAGTGCAGTGTGGCATCTTGATTGGAGTTGCAACGCATGTTTTCCCTGATCTTCAGCTGATCAGTAAGGTCCTTGACGTTCAGGATCATGGTGCTGGGGATCCTGATTTTATTAAGAGCTATGGAAATCATAGGGGATACGATATGGCGCAGCAATTGTTGAAACATTTCTGGGCCAAAAAAAAAAAAAAAAAAAGTCGGGGCAACGTATGGATCGAGGCCCAGACCCACGGGGCACCAACAATGCGGCATCATGGGGGGGGGGGGGGGGGAGGGGAAGGGGCATGGGCGTCAACAGGTGGGGGACGGGGGGAATGTCCCCCCCAATTTCAAAAGTGGGGGGGAGATTCAACTAGGGTTGGTCCCCCCAACTTTCCGAACAGTATAACAGAATAATAGGCACAGGCCCGATTTGTATCAACTCTAAACGATTCAATTTGTCTAACAAACAATAATAGCGTGTTGGAAATGGTTAAGTACACTAATTCCAGGTGCGGACCCCAGTGAAGACCTGGACCCACTGGGGCCGAAGTGGAAGGAGTACCCATTGTTTCATAACGAGTCGCGAATTTTAACTCGAAATAGGCAAAAAAGTTGCATAAATTTTTCAAGTGTTTCGCGGCAATGGAGTTTTTCTTCCAGGCGTTTTGTAGGCAAATTATTGCGATGTAATGCTTCACTCATTTTGTTCCACTCGATTAATTTCCAGAAGCTTCGGGGGCCAGACTGCTCCCCCCCCTAATTTTTCTGAGATGAAAAACTCGGGCGAAAAATTCGTTCGGAAAATTTGGGAAGGGAAAAAAAAAAAAAAAAAAAAGAAAGTGAAACGAATGCTGAATTTTTGGTAGACTTTTTCGATATAAAATGCCGAAAAAAAAAACCTGCAAATTTTTTGCCGCGCTTTTCGCGCGCTGGTAGTTCGCAATGGACTCTGACTTGTAAAATTCGGGGTACAAATTTTCTGCTCCCAAATTGGGGAGTGGTCCCGTCCCGTACGCTATGGATTATCCACCAGAGACCGTTCGGTAGGACCCTTGGACCCACGCAAACAAAGCCAGAGTGGAAAGGTTAAAAAAAAAACCAGGTGTGATATTCGGTAAAGCATCTGAGTATGCACACAATGCAAGTTTTTTGTTCTGTCTTTTACTCAAATCACACATGTATGATGGGTGCTATTGAGCGTGGCAAGTGCCGTTTCCGTCGATCTGGAGTATGCAAAATCTGAAAATTTCTTGGAACCATACGCGCCAACGTGGTTGGCGCTTCGCTTAGTTGGTAATTTGCATTCGATGTGTCCCCCAACTTGTTCAAAACGCTCCCGACGTCCCTGGGACGGGGGGGGGCAGCGTCCCCAAATTTTTGTTGAGGGCGACGCAAGCATTCGGTTCCCCCCCCCCCCATATTTGGGCTCGACTATATTTCGCTGACAACTGTATCCATCAGCAACCGTGTTTAAAAACAAATGCATAATGGACCTAAATGATCAAGGAGTGAATTTCTGCTGCTTTATATTCCGATTAATTTTGCGCGCTTGCGCCTCGCGGGTATATTGGTACCGGTAGTGTTCGACATATGATGTGGGCTTTGCAGACATATGATGTCTTAATAAAAAAAATGGCCTAGAATTTACTCCGGGTTGTTTCTAATAGCAATGACAGAATGGTTCTCCTTCAATCCATACCGTTTGCATAGGATTGGCGGGATTCTGTGATTTTTTAAATTTGATTAATGGGTGCGACCACTCGTTCGAAAAGTTGGGGGGACGTGCACAGGTCACAATAACTATCACTATGAGGACACACGGTGGCATTGAAAATGCGGCCAGGGAAATACGCCACAAAAAATTGCGTTGTCTAAAAAGAAATTGATTCAAAATGCAAGTGGAGAAAAGGCCCCAGGTCCAAAAATGCTGAATTTCGATGGGAATCAAGCCCCAATGGTGACAAAAAAAAAGGACAAATTAGCTCGAATAAACAAAAAGTGAAACAATTTTGGTTTCGCGCGTATAGGGGTGGGATTTTGTACCGTTGCTTGTGCTCGTATCTCCGCAACTCTATGGAAATTTCCGCCTCATTGGCCCACGAACTATACTAGTTGTGAGGTGAACTATACAACAAACATTTCTCATGGACCTTGAAAACTACATCAACCACTTTTTGGAGTACAAAACCAGTTTTGTTTTGTGTTAGCTTCCAGGTTCCGTTTTCTCATCTCGACCACGCGCGATTTGGAACATGCGTAGCCTAGGCTATCAGCAGACTGCTTGGAGTTTCAATGCATGTTGTTCAGATAACGGATACTCGGAAGTTCCCTGATCTTTCGGGCCAGACGTCATATCATGGTTGGGACCAGTAGAGCTAAAGCTAGCTAAATGTCCCAAATTGGTTGGGTGAGATCCTGTTTTCCCTCTATGGAGCACAAAGGTGGATATTATGGCCAGAAAATATAGTTAAAAGTGGGGGCCAGCGATTTAAGACCGAGGTCTGACAAAATCGGTAAAAAAATTTCCAACCGACTACAAATTAATTTGTGATCCACAGATGCCCCAGTTTAAAGATTGTGGTACATTGCAGACTGAAACGCCCGGGAGAGGTCATCCAGGCCACTGGGAGGAGGGGGGGGCGTGCGGCAAAAACAAAATTATTTTGTTAGTTAGTGTCCGGCCGAAAAAATGTCTGTGTTCCCAGCATCGACACTATCCACGCGCGTGTAACCCGGCGTCGCGACACTCACTCTAGTAAAAAATGACTAACATTAGGCAGTAAACTCTTTCTTCAAATTGAACTGTTAGTTTTATACCACACATGCATTTTTGAAATATTGAAAACTGAATGTGTTGCGTCTGAGGATCCTTCCACAGGAGTCGAGGGGACACAATCTGTGGGGGGACCGCCGCGCTAAGACGGAGTGTGGAGAGCGTACTACGAATTTAGGGACTTTGCTACCTCGATCTAGAGTTTGGATTCAAATTTGTTCGGTTCCTCTCTAATTACCCCAAACTCGGGTTCGTTCTTAATCTCTCCTCTGCCCACCCTTCTCTTTTTCACTCTTTACCCCTTAGCCGGTCGGGTGGGGAACGGACGGCGCCTCAAAAGGCCAACAGGTTAGTAATACTTATCGAATCCATTCACGTATAACTGGTCCATTGACCGATAGTGCGGATTTTGTTTAATCTTTATAGAACCCAAAGTCAATTAATAACTCTGGTCACCAAAGCCGATGATATTGGCCAATTGGTTGTACTGAGGTCCGTCGGCATTTATGACGATAGACCCGTAGTCCCGGACGGAATCAACTATGCTGGGACCATGAGGACTGGAGGACACACAATACATGCCCAAAAGCAATTCCTGGACAAGATAGACCCCAGACACCATGCAAGTTGAGATGGAAATAAAGCAAGGGCCCAAAGACTGTCATATAGTCGGCGCCCAACGAAGTAGTGGCATTGTATTCAAACGCCATGAAGGGTGTCCTTCTTTACCATGTGGAACTGGAACCTGCCTTTCACTAATCAGGTTGTTGCACGTGGGAGGGGGGCGAGTCAGACTATGTGGAAGACTGAGGATGGAAGCACGTTGCTATAGAGAAATGGTGGTTGAGCGGCAGGTTTATTCGTGAGATGGAATAATGTTGACAGAGTTATATATCGATTCCCAGCACCTGGGGAAAGCATATATATGAATACTATGATCAGTAATCAGATGAGGCTTGGTAGTAGGTCGGCTCCCTGGGGCCTTCGGTCGACAAGGAATTGCGCGCACACACTCTGTGACGTATGGTATGGGGAGTGTGGCAGAAAACCATGCATGCGCCCAAAAATAGCCACACCCAACTCATCTGGAACTCAGGATTGTTCCAATAGCATAACTACATTTTAATATATGTAGATGAGCCCATGCACTCTCTACAAACCAAGAAAAAGCCTATTCACAAGATCAGAAGCTCCGAATAATTCACGCGCCCATGAAACTTTCCAAAACAGAAGCCAGGATTCCATCCTCGCGATGGAGATAGTGAACATTACATTTTCCACTATCATTGTTTAAGGGTTTATGTTATCACTGGATGCAGACTTTTATAAGTATAATTCCATACTATATTATACTTACAGCTAGCCATTCTAAATAGGTGCTTAGACTTCACACTGAAATTTGGATACAACCAAGATCATGATTTCTCTGCCAAATACAAAAGTTGACGTAGTTACTTGCGCTTTAACCTAGATCTGCTCTAAATCATCAAAACCAGAAATAATTTATAGTGAATCACACGCCCAACGAGAAGGAACAATAGTTTCCACCGTGTTAACTCGGGCGCTTGTTTTATTAATTGAGGAAAGCTAAATACTGCATTGATCATGCGGATTGGGATATGGTCTTTGGATTGATTTTAAATTGATTAATTATCAGAACACTGCGCGAATTGTGAAGAAAAATAAACAAAAAAAAAAAAACCAACAACACGAAAAAAAAATAAACGAGTTTATACTGTGCTAGTAAAGGACATGTAAGATCAAAGTGCATTGTACATATGTACAGTAATGGCAATCACATAGAGAGTCAATCTGTGAAAATCCGAACCAGAAAACTTTGTTAAAAAAAATGGTTTTTCGAACGAACCCAGATACCGTCCGATCAGCCGATTGTAAATTTGGGCTCGGATTCTGTTGGGTTGTGGGACCTTCAAAGAAGACCGAAAACCTTTCAGCGGAAATTATTGCCCCAACACACTGACCTCGACACCCGACCCCCCCCCCCCTCCCCACTTATTCATGTGGATACCACGAAGTTTATGGTTTCCCAGTCACATTACGCCCCAATAGGAACGGTTAACGTTGATTCATTAAACAATCCGCATCTCTCCTATTCCAGTATTATGGAAATGCTCCACGCCCACCAAAAAAACGACAAAAAAACTTATATATTTGGTATTAACTTACCGATATGATCTAGAAGGCTGTTTCAATACATTTGCACCTATATATGAACCCTTGTTCCAAAATTGGTGATCCAGTGATTTCAGATAACAGAAACGAAATTTTCAGATTCGCTAGGATTGGCTGGCATTTCAATAGGCTTATGTAATTCTTCAAGAAACAAAATTTACAGGGACTATGTAGATCACGAGCGAAACTGTCCACAAAAAACAACAGAATTAATGGTGGGACTAGGGGAAATCCGTAGAGAAAACAATGTGCAAGTCGGAAACGTCTTGGTAGTTGTGAGGACAGCAAATCCCGTGGCAAATACACCGCATGTTTTTCGCCATCTCTCATTTATTGTTTGCTCACATTTAAATGACCTCCTTACTGACATCTGCATAACCATGGAATGATTTGGAACTGATACACACATTGGTCTAATATCTGCTATCAGTGTCCAGCAAAAAGTATGCGCAGCACAACTCATTCGAAGCTGTGGCAGTGAAACAGTGTGAAACACAACTTCCCACAGAAAAATGAATATCTGACTGTTGACACTCATAGTGAACCCACTCCGACAAAGGTAAGACAATTAAAACAGCATTAGGTGTGTGTGTGGTGGGGGGGGGGGGGGGGGGAGAGAAAATTACTTTTTTTCCCCCAAATAAGCAATCGGAAAAGGCAGTGCTTTATCAAGCGGTTCGGTTTCCGAACTGTTTTTAACAATGACGGTTTTGGCGAGTGGTCATTCATTGCGAATTAGTGAGATTACATTGCGTTGAATAGACTGACTTCTCAATTACTTGCATCAATTTGCCAGTCTGGACTTCCAAGGAACACCAACCTCGGGGCATTCGAAGGGAAGTTTGGGGAAAATTATTGGAGAGCATGTTCCCATTGCTCCCATTCCCACCCCCCCCCTCTATTCTTCTGTGAACGCTGGGAGAATATTTGTGAAACTACATGTCAGCTGCTGCTTCGAATAAATCTTTAGGCAAATGTATTTAACTATTCTGTCGTACGGGTCTCTAAGAAAATGGCAAGATTCATGTACACGCCCTCTCTTTCAAAAGTTTGCAAAAACGGAGAAGTCAAGTTTGCCACTATTAAAACTCGAAATAGCTGAATAATTATTTCCAAGCATCATGGAAAGAAATATTGATAAGTTCAAAAATGGAGTTTGTGGAAAATGGAATTCGTCAGGCCTAGGAAGTATGTCTATTGTTTTTTGTGATAGTATCATTCTTATTCGTAATTGTTTCTTAAATTATGGAAGTGTTTAGTGATTGTTCATGAGTTCATACTTCCGTTCGTATCGTACGTCTGTTGTTGCTGTGATGAGGGCCCCCACGGAGGAGACTGATAGGGGGTCAAAAAACCTGGACTGGACCCGTAAAATGCCGGTTCACCGAAATAAAAACAGAAATCGAGAAGTCATAGAACTAGAGGAAAGTGAGTCCTTAGCATTGCCGCCAGGGTACGTTACGTGTCCTTTAGTTTAAAAACTGGTTAGCTGGGCCTTAGGCGAAGCAGTAAGCCTTAGCTAGCCTAGGCTAGTCCCACGATCAGAAGAAATTTACTGTAGCACACTTCCCATTGAAAGGTGGACGAAATCCGTCACCTCATTGACTCCAACTTCTCCCGCAAGATTACCACAGCCCTTTTTAACCTCAAAACATCATTCAAAAGACATTCACAATCCACACACTGTTAAAAAGTTCATAGTATAAAGATGATACTTGTAAGCTTAATTTTGACGTAATAATTGGGGAAAATCCACACCTGTTTTTCCCCAGCCCGTCCTGCCTTGAAAACATAGTTTTGTAAAAAGAAGTTTGCCACTCAGGGCTATTGGCAAATACTATTACTTTCATATTGGGCAAAGGCAAGACAGTACGTATAGAAAATAGGCTGATTATTCATAACTTAAGAGTTGCAATGCGAACAACAATCTTGTGTAAGGTTTTGCTCAAAACTTGTGATCAGTGAGTTTGAAGAGATTAATTGACTGATTCCGGGTGTATATTGGTAATTCTCACCTGCCCCAAAGACCTAATATAGGGCATTGAAATGAGTTCTAAACCTTTTCTTAACTACAATAATGGTCTTTGGGGTTTCATTAATGAGAGCAAGATTGTCAGGAACTGAAGCTGAAACCAGGAAAAAAAGTTTGGGCCCCGCTTCGCGTGGCCTAATCAAAAACAGCTAGGCCTCGAGTTGGGAACGCAGGATTTAGTCCAGGGTAATTAACGCCTGCAAGCGCAGGCTAGGCTAGCCCTAGACTGTCTTGGAGCTCACATGGCATTTTGTACCCGTACTAAAGCCTGCGTTCCAAACTCGGAGGCGCCTAGGATGTTTTTTTAGGCTAGCAATAAGGCGATAATTTCTGTTCAACATTCAGTTCTGACGGAGCTTGCATCTCAAATAATGTACCCAAAAGACCAATTATTGTACTAAGAAAAGGTTGGTCAGAACTTATTCATTCCTCATTATTGGGTCTTGGTAGGTGAGGAATTACCAAAATTACCCAAAATGATCAGGAATCCCCATAAAGGCCTTCAACCAAGTTCAAGTGGTTGTCTGATTGTTACGCGATTGCACTTAAGATTAAATAATCATGTCAGATTTCTGTAATAATGTCCCGCATGGCCCACTATTAAAATAATAGGGATCGCAACAAAAGGAGCCCTGAAGTGGCAACACTTTCGTTCACAAAACTATGTTTAAAAACAAGACCGGCTGGGAAAAAAAACAGGTGGATTTTTCCCCACTATTACGGTCAAAAGTAGATTTGTAGTATCAACTTTATTATACGAATGAAATTGGTAAACAATTTGTAGTGGATTTGGACTGTTCTTGAATGAGTTTGAAGGTTATAGAGGGAGTGTAATCGGGAGGGAGAAGTTGGAGGGATGAGGTGCCGGTGTCGTCATTTCCAATGGGAAGTGTGCACAGTAAAATTTCTTCTGATACGGACTGATGCAGCACAAATTAGGCCTAGGCTAGTCCCGAATGGCATTCTTTACTGCTGTGTTCCGATAGTCTTAGTGTTACACAACCTAAATCATAGGCCTAGGCCCTACTCCCATGTGGCAGGTAGTTTGTGGATGTTGCTCGTAACATACTCAGTACTGCAGTTCCCATCAAGACCATGCGTCCTAGCCTGAGACTAGCCTATTGAGTTAAGGCAATTTTCTTCTCCCTGTAGCCTGTAGGCCTACCATTAACCTGTAACGGTAATGATAACAATTATCAGCAGACAAAACCCGGGGGAAACAATAAGCGCCTTATTGTATGATTGCATTCACGCTATTCATTATTACATACATTCCACACAGTGCATACCAATGGCTGCGTGCGCATCTATGCCCTTTTCGCCCGAACATGCCGGGCGTGTGGTTCCCCCCCCCGTTTAACCCAGTGGGCCATGAGTTCCCTGTGGGCCTCGTCCAAAAACACGGGGGGCGGAGTGCGCTTCCCCTCGAAAGCCCCAAAAGAGCACCCGAAATGATATTACGGTGTGATTTTTAATTTTTTTTGTTGAGAAATCGCCCCTGAAAACCATAACCTAAACTTAAGACAGAGAGGGCTTTCCGAAATAAGATTTTAAGACAAAATTGTTTCTTTTCATATCTTTCCATTGCCACAGCCTGTATTTTACAATTTTCCATTCTCGACGATGTTGTAAAACCAATTTTTTTTCAAACCGGTGACACGCGAACGAAAATCAAGCGGACCCCATGATCGATAAGGTACCCGTAGCGTTTACTAAAAAAATCCCAGCATCGGGCTGCACATATTATATGCAGGAAAGTCCCGCACTGGTTTCCACATCAAGCGTGAAATTTTTTTGCACGGTTTTCAACCAGGCAAGATCTTGGTAACTTCAGGCACAATGTAATGCATACTCATATCAATTGCGTGTCAGACATCAATAACACCTGCAGGACATGAGAGCAACACTATTTTATTTTTATTATGAAGCTCCACGCATCACTAACTTTCTTGACATGAATTATGTAGAACTGGTGCAATGTACACATTCTTGTTAAAACCATGTGGAATGGGACCAATTCACTGTAAAATACATTAATTTGCATATGAAACATTTATAAATCATCACTAATGAAACAGGCATGTAATGAGTTTAAAACAAACACATTTAACAAAAGATTGAGTCAATGTATTTTGCAAGGTGTCTTCAGGCTAATTGGGCTCCCTGTACAAAATCATCACGTACACTTAGTTTCCTACTCTGCTGGCTACCTTGTGGGATTAGTGAAGCCATTGAAATTATTTTTTGTTTTCTATTTTCACACAAAATCACCATTTTGCCAGGAAATAACATTACTATGGGCCGGAAAATGTTGGGCTGTTAAGGATTTGCCCTTTCGGTGATAGTCATGTAGCTAGGAATGGGAAACAGGAACAGCGTGGCATGGTTGTCCTAGTCCCCCATGTACCCACTGCCTATCAGTTTGACTTGTGTAGCAATATTTTGCAAGAGTCACTGATTGCGAGAGGGGGTCAGGAGAACAACTTGGGCCAAGAGGGAGGCTGTAACCCAGTGCTGAGGACTCGAGTCCGGTCTCTCGGTCTCGGACCGGTCTTCCCGGCCTTTTTTTCAGGGACTTCGGACTCTGACTCGAAGTTCAATGACTCAGACTTGGACTCGGACTCGACCAAAAGTACGCGGGGACTCGGTCCGAGGCCTGGTCCGAGTCCCCTAATTTTACAAATACAGAACTTGAATTTACGATCGTACAATTAAACAATCAAAATGATACGCACGACGCTCTACAACCCCAAAAGTACCCTAACTGTTCCTACATACTCCCGACTGCCGATGTCTAAATCAGAGGGAAATTACATGTCATTCCTCACATGCTCGCATGCTTTACGGTCCTTACAATCAATTATGAATAACAGATACATGCTAACGAAAAACTATACATTGTGGCGAAAAGTTTGCGTAGTTAGGAAAAACTTTAATATCAGAATCAGCATGGACAAATATATCCATAAATTTTTTGAATCGAATCAATGATGTGATAACCGCCGAAAACGTTATAACAGCATTATTCCTGTTTAAAATGATACATAACACGAACAAATATAACACACACCTGGAAATACTGTTTTCCGGAAGATTTATAGCCTAGCTTCCTCACCTCAACTTGTGCCAATGTATGGTAGGATACTTTCTTAACCATGTGCCTCCTACATATTCTGTTATCGTAACTGACAGTAGCATATTGCAGCCCCATTTTGATTAATGCCAGCTGTCTGGTCCAGCACTTACAATAAGTACAAAAGTTTTGATCTCTCCCAAGGTAGAGCTGGCAGATCATTCTAGATCTTCAAGACCAACACCCCCCAGCTGATGGTGCTTTCAGCATTGTCATGTTTTCTATGGAGCAAAGGTGGAATTACCATCGTCAGGTTTTTATGCAACAAGATTACTATAGCCACTGCTTCTGATTACCTTTGTGATAAGTAAAGTTCAGTCTCCTCCCTAGAGAACCAGCTACAAAGAGCTTCACGCTCTGGTTGTTTTTAACCTTCCACACGTTCGGCACTAATTGGGGGGGGGAGAGGCGACTTTATCAGCCATGGCGTACAATCAATGCAATGAAAAGTGGATTGGAATTCCGCGGCAATGTATTGGGTTGGGCCTTTGAGTGTTTTAGTGTTGGTTTGAAGTTTATATGATTAAATTTGATTTATATTTATGTAATTTTTTTATTGTCTCTCTATTGTTTGTGCAGGGACGCCTGTGTAGAACACTGGCGTGCCAGTGACAGGCCCCTGGTTATAAATTAATGCAAATGAAAAAAAAAAAAAAAAATGAAAAAAAAAAAAACAGTGGGTATTCTACTTTTCTGCCTACATGGTAAATCATGTGTAGATCATGACGGAACGTTACCTACCGGGCAGGCGGTGTCATTCTCTATAATTCATTGGGATGCAATTGCTTTTGCCCGCGCGAACATTTGCAGTAACACTTTAATTTCGATATCTCTTGAGCTATATGCGTCCGCTCATTTTATACATTTGTGCATGCCATATATAACGAATAGTGCTGTACAAACCCGGTAGTGAATAGATCATGTATGTGAATAAAAAGTGATTCACAGGGAGGGGAGGAATGGGCTTCAATGACTAAGAAAGCTCCCATAAAAAAAGTAGATGAATTGGAAGAGAGCAATTTCTTCTCTTGCCTTTTTTCAGTGTAGTTAATGCATGGCATCGATATTTCACAATTTCTTTTCAAATCATAATGTCATATTTTTCATTGGAATGTGTGACTGTACGCTCCAGGGAGTCCCAGGCCTACAAAACAACTCATGCACCCAAAGTAACGTCTATTGCCATGTCATCTCAGCTTCCAGAGTGAAATCATTAGACCTCTGATTTTCGGCATCAGTATGACCAGCCCGGTACTCTATTTAAAGGTCTCGTTATGTCAGTATATTTTGATCATTAGCCGCTGCATCAAAACATTGCCACGATATATAGAATATTTGTTAAGTTTGCCACTAAATTTTGTAAACTATACAGGTCAATTTGCATAAGGACCGAGTACTCGGACTCGGACTCGAACACGTGATCGGACTCGACTCGGAAGGCCGATGACCGGCTCGGACTCGGTACGCTGATGACTCGGCTTGACTCGGACTCGGATTGAGAGGACTCGACTCCAGCACTGCTGTAACTTCTTAGCAAACCAATCCTTCCTATTGTTAAAAACTAGGCAATGTGGCAATGTTCGCCGGTATGCATGGTACCAAGGATCTGCTGATCTATTTTCTGAGAGCCCCCCCCCCCCAGATTTCAAAATCCCCCTGAAACCTACATAAGCACTGATCAGAGCTGCTAGTTCAGCTTCATCAAGTGTCGCAATCGTCCCAGTAGTAGTACACTACTGTTTTGTTTGTTTGTTTTATTAAAAGCAGATACATGTAATACACACACACACTGTAACTTTGCATTATAGATATTGTGCAGTGTTTTTTTATAGCTAATTATTGTTTATTCATAAAGAGCTCTCGAAAACTCAAAAGTAGCACCCAAAATGAAATTGTCGGGGGTGTTTTGTTGTGGAAAATAGCACCCGGAAATAAGTATTTTGGACACTGCAGGTGGGGATGGAAAATTGAGATCCTCTCAAATGTTGAATTAGTATTTCATTTTCCATAGTGAACTAGAATATTGCTGTTTTATATTGAATGCTCCCCAAGTCCTCAGATTTCAAGAATCCATTATTTATGAGACCCTCTGAAGGCCGAGCTACGTTTACGTCAATACTTGGCAGGATCCAAAGGATGTTGTAGCCATGTGTGTGATCTCATGAGAAGGTGACGACACATAAAATCCTGATCTTCGGCCTCCCTCTCTACAGATTATCCACTCTGCCTCTGTCCCACCAATTATTATGAAACCAATGTTGATCGGTAGGATATCCACAACTATCAACCTGTGAGTAACTTGCCTTATGTGGTTGTATACAGCTCCGGAGCATCTGGAGAGAAATAATTTATATCAACAGAACTACTTAGGCATGTTAGTATCATAGTCCTGCAACATCTTCTCGTAAAAATTACAATGACTTCCAAATGCGCAACGGACGAACACCACTGTGTGTTCCTAGTAATGTTGGACCATAGTGCGGCATTTGATACTGTAAACCAACTTCCTGTTATTGCATCGTCTCGCTGGAACTTCTGCAGTAACAGGATCTGCACATTCCTGGATGGTATCCTATTCCAAGCAATGCACACTGTCGGTGATATCAATGGAACTAGTTCATATATGAAGAATCTGGTGACAGGCTTCCCTCAAGGTTCTGTATTGGGACCATATTCATACCCGCTTATCATCTCCATATTTTCAATTGGCAGAGAAACTGGTATTGAGATGCATATGTATGCTGATTACACATGGTTATATGTTTCATGTGACCCACGAGATGCTAATGTTACTTTGAGTAGGTTGGAGGATGCGCTATTGGAAAACACGATTGGATGGCAGAGAATCACATGGAGCTGAACAATGAAAGCACAGAGTTTTTGATCATTGTGAAACAAAAAGCACGAATGGTCCTATATCACATTAGTCACATCGAATGGGAGATCAAATGTTTCAGCAAGATCTTTGTTCGTAAGATAGTGGCTATTTTTGACCCAGAATTGAACATGATGCCTCAATTAACAATGAGTGAGATCTGCTACTCGCACATCCATCAGATTGCACATATTCGACCTTTTTTAGCACAAGATGCTGAGGCTACGGAATAAACTATTGTAACATCACGCTCCGATTTTGTCAACAGTCTTCTTTAGGGTTTAATGAGCTACAACCCACTCGAGGACAATATACGTTCCAACACTACCCCCCAAATTTAATTTTTAAATCGGGACAAACGTCTTTTTTTGGCAAATTGACCTCCGGTGACCTGAATACTTTCCATGTGTATCGGACCAATCTAAAGTCCACACCCAGTCACCCACTAAGTATCATAGGAAAGCATTTTTTTCCTCACAAATTTGACTTCCAAGTGACCTCAAAATTATTGTCATGTTTTTTCGGAACCATCTAAAGTCTACACCCACAAGGTTGTGGTAATCGGCCAAACCTCACTTATTGGGCAAAATAGAGGGCAGCAGTCCTGGCCACCAAAGCTACTTCGCCCATCATCAGAGATTTATTCGGAAACAGGTGTGCTAAGTTTAGATCAATTGGAAAAGCCTTGCGAGAGTTATTGCGCTAACACAGGAACTCCGGCGGACTGGATGCGGCGTGAGTGGGCAGATGCGGAAGAAGACGCGGCGATACAAGCGAAGGAGAAACCATAAATATCCCCGAAGTGCGGATGGATACAATTAAATCCCCCAACACTGGGAGTGGTCCGGGATTATTATGGGTTTGGGTGTGTAGCCGCCGCCGCTGCCATCCCAGGCGACGCCCCTGTGAAAACGTTTTGGAGTTAGCGCATAATGTTTTAACGCTTTAAAACCGATTGATCTAAAACTTGGTACACAATCCGCCTAGTGGAATCTCGGAGGACGGTTCAGCAAAGTGGGCATCACTGCAATCCTGGGGCTGCTAAATTTGCATAATTTATGCGAAATTTTCACTCGATTTGAAGTGAAGCTGGTGGGCAGGGAGACTATACGTGATCCATGAAAAAAGTGGAGGTCATTTCCAAGGTCATAAAGGTCAAATTTGCCAAATTTATTGCGATTCTCCCTTGTCAGATTGAACGAAAATTGGCGGGTAGGGACTACAGTGATGCTTGAAAATGTGGAGATCATTCAAGGTAATCGGAGGTCAAATTTGCGAAATTTATAGGATTTTCCAAACTAATAGATTTGAAAAAACTTGGGAATTGTTCCTCACAGATCTTTTCAAAGCCATGTGGTCAATATGAATATTTCATGTGCCTATAAACTTCCATGGATTACAACAAAACTTGGTGGAATGAAGTTTATCTTGGTTCTTGACCAAAAGGGGGTCTTATGGGGTCAGATACTTCCCAATGATGCTCAAAAGCGGGGATATACACGTGGGCGGGGTACCCGCCTACACATGGTAGTAATAAACGCATGTGTCCAAGATAGGGATTTCCAAAACTCACAGACATTTATAGAGTACCATCGGATTGCATGCTCGTCCTTTGGGTGTATGGTTATGAGAGAAAAGTTCCCTATTAACACAATTTTTTAAAATTCTTCGTATCTTCTTGGGTGGGGAATTAGCTCTTAGTTAGTGTTATTGGATTCATAGTTTGGGTGTAAGTGATTCTGGAGTGATGCTTTTGCATACACCTAGTACTCTACATGATTCCTGTGAGGGAAGGGGTTCCTGCTGTGGATCTCAATGTAGTATGCCATCTCCATGTAGGAATGAACAAAAATGTTGCATTGATAAATTCTGCAATTTTGAATTAATGTAAAGAACCTAAAAATGGTGAACCTTTCAGCAACACCTAATATGCCATGGTGGATGATGACCGTGAGGCATGGAGAGATTGTACATGGACTGGGGAGGGAGGATGAAGATTGGGAGAGGGGGGGGGTATGGTCAAAGGGACCAGAATATGTATGGGTACCATCCAGTGGTTAATACTTCCCACCATGAGGTCAGGGGATGAGACCTGGCTTGAGCAACCAATATTGTTGTCTAGTTCTGGAAGCAGTGCTGCATGACCTCTGCATCAGTCCTCATCATGAATAGTTCATTGCTGCATATGAAATCAATGCTTATATGAATATATTGCTATATGAGCATTATTGCTATTTGAACATTGCATTATGATTCAGGGGTTCATGAATATCACTGCCATATGAACATCATGCATATGAAACCCCACTGTTGGGTGATCAAGTGGGGGCCCCAATTGGATCCAGTTGGGGAGCCTTTTGGGGAATAATGAACAATCTTGCTATTATGTCATTGATTATTCATAATTAAAACCATTGCCATATAACCTCCACTGTTATATGAACATCACAACATCACTGCTATATGAACATCACGCTATATGAACACCACTGTTAGGTGTTCAAGTTGGAGCCAATTGGATACAGTTTGGGCGTGAAGTGAATAATAATCAGCGATGCCATTTTTCCAAGCGGGATTTTCCCATAAGATACCACTGCCATATACGCTTATGAAAAGCATTCTGTATAATCTTCATTGCTGTTGAAAACTAACTGCCATATGAACACCAGTCTTACAATTTATAAAATATCCAATATCCCATCACTGTAACTGATAGCTGTAAGTTGTTCCCACTGCTACTTAAGTGGGCCTAAGCCATCAGGACGCTAACAGGATTGACATTCTGGTAGAACAGTAAATTACTCCAGGTGCATTAATTCGGTGAGCGGCTCAGCAGTAATCTAGTTGAAACTGCTCAAGCAGAGTAGCCACCGGTTGTAGTAGTGGTCATTTAAAGAGAGCCTGCAGCCTCTGTAGAGTAGGTCACATCAGGGGTCACCATGTGAAAGTGTAATCTGGTGGCCACAACGACAAAACCAAAAGCAACGCAGCATTGCGGAGTGGCGGTGCGTAGTTGATATCATACTGTATGCACACTAATCGAACTATTTACTGCTGTATGTTTACCTTGATATTACTAGGAAATGGTTTGTTCAAACATGTGGGAACCTTTGTGATGAGGCAGTTTGCTCAAGTTGATAAAGTAGATACAAGCCAGAAGTTACATGCCGAGGATTGATTTGGCGGACACTTAGCTCATGTTGATATTAGCTGGACAGTATGCGATTGGGACAATAGTATAATAACTGGTAAAGTTTGCTTGTCGCAAAGGATTGGTCCTTGATTGTGTTTCAGTTTTGTAGCTTTTGAGTTCCACTTTTCTTGGAAGCATTCCGTGATGGTGAGGAATAGTTACCAAGGCAGGATGAACGATGGCATGAATAGTGTTTTTAAGAGTATGTAGAGACTGTAGTGTGATTTCACAGAGTAATACAGTCTTCTATGTCATCGGGTTGAATAATTGCATTTTACATGAAAAAAGGGGATTCTGACATGTTTTTGCTATTTTTGTCAGAAATGATCTATACCACATTTTGGAATTTTCTTGAAATTTGAAAATATTTTTTATTCCGTTACTGCTTGTTTTGGGATTATCAATACAATTCTAGAATACTCCCAGTTCTAATTTTGAAAAATTGTTCCAAGTGTTATTGTTCGCATCCATTAAATAATAAAGCCTATAATGTTATGGGTTTTTTGGGGTTGTTGATTAGTTCAGTGGTTGATGTACATTGACAATGAGTTCACTTCATATGTGTACTACACTCATTGAGACAAGACAACTTACGTTTGTGTTGGGTATACATATTAGGCATACAAAACAAGTGTGTCATTAAATTTCTATAAAATATTATGACAAAGGTCTTACCAACGAAGTTCCAGTGGTGGAAAAAAAGGTATCCATTTTTCAGCTAAAAATTGAAAATAAAAACCCAACTCATGGGCTTGGTGCTTTTCAAGGTGAGGAGAGTGTCTATACTTTAGGCAACTGAGAGTCTTTTTGGTGAATTTCAATAATGAGTCTGTGAGCCTTACTCAAGCACATGGTTTTTTTTTGTTATTTCTGCAATTAGCTACAGCTACATTCAGAGATTTGGGGAGATTTTTTTTTATTCAGCATTACTATTTGTGTGCACTTTGGGATAAACGATTACCTGTGATGTTACTGATGCCAGTATTGCTGCTGGTTTAAGAGGAGTGGAGGCTGAGTTAAGAATGTCATTTTATCCTTGGCAAGTGAGGTAGAAACTTTGTTGTTTCATTTTGTTCATTTCCAGTATAAATTTATCATTATAGCAATTCTATCAATAGGACAAGAATCTTGAATATTTTGAAATATGAATGTTCACCGTTCTCATGGGATTCAAATATTAAAAAAAATTCTAAACAATGAGTTAGAAAGGTTATGCCTGGTCATTAGGAAGAAATAAACAAAGAGGAACAAGAATAGGATTAGAGTGGTAGGATAGTCAGCAAGAACAACACTTTGGTTTAACTCCAACATAAGAATTTGGAAATAGATAGACAAGAGTTGAGACAAGTATACCCATTTCAGTTGCTACTGCTTATGTGTTAGTGAACGCAGTTACATATTTGTTCAGTAGTATGGTTCGTGGGGAGGGGGGGGGGGGGGGGAGGTGTGGGGAGTGGGGGTGGGAGGTATTGGTTAGATGAAAAACCATTACCAGGTAAATAATGCTATACTATGAGGATTGGATTCGTTCGGTTGGCAGACACTTAAATTTTTTTTTTTTTTTAGAGTTTTCAGTCTCAGCAAGGCATTCTGTCTCATTCTCCCACCCATTCCAGGTATTAATTGGGGAGTATTCGAGTGTCCGATTTTTTGAGTATGTTATTGTACTTGGTGTGAAGGGGGTTTTGTAGGCCAAGTACTTTTCCCCAGGGGAGTTTCCAGACATTGTTTGGGCAGTGCACTCTGTGCAGTACCAGGGGGGGGGGGGGGGGGGGGGGGGGGGGGGGGGGGGGGGGGGGGGGGGGGGGGGTGGGGGGGGGGGGGGGGGGGGGGGGGGGGGGGGGGGGGGGGGGGGGGGGTGGGGGGGGGGGGGGGGGGGGGGGGGGGGTGGGGGGGGGGATCCAATCATTTACATCCTGTAAATATTACAACATTATGAAACAACCATGACCATCATGCTCACTGATTTATGAAGCTTATACTTTATGACTTAATTCTGAATGCTGAGGGAGGGGGCATTCATTTGAAGGGTGCTCAGGGGTTTCACAATAACGGGGCCCAGGGGCTATAGCCCCTAAATACATCCGTAAATCCCAGTTCCTTATGAATTTATAAATCATTGCTAGTTTTTTTCTTTGATGGTGGGGGGCAAATAGCCCCCTGGCTTCACTTGGTCACTTTCAGGGTAGGGCTCACTATACATGCAAGCAGCACTATTTCAATGTTTTGTTGGCAGACTGACCTCCAGTGTATTAGTAAGCAATGTGAACTAGGTTCTACCTCTGGGATTGATTTCCTCATTGGAATCCCTGTTCCTCCTCAATGCAGAATCGAAGAAAGTGTCCCGAACCCCTGGTCCTACCCACATAACCCCTGGTCCCATGTCAGGTTCCACAAACTCGGGGCTCTTTTGTGAAAAGTAACCCCTGGACTCTGATCCCTTCTTTCAATCCCGGGGGTGATAGCTCATAAGGGATTTTATGGTATCCTGTTTGTGGTGGTTAACGGAACAGTGATGGTGGGTTTTAACCATCAGGTCTATAATGTAGGCCTATGGGTAGGTTGTAATAGTTCTGTACCGTCACAAATCACGACTATTGTGTATAGCCGCTATATTTGGTGCCTGGATACCATGTAATATTCCTGCCATTGGCATTGTTACTCTGTATACACGTGCTCTTTGCAATTTGCAAATTCAGCTCTTGTGGCATGAAGCGGCTTTTTTATTTTACCTTTGCTTTTACTCAACATATCTATTGAATGCTATAGTGATGACGCATTTGTTACATATACTTGACCTCATTATTGATATTTACTCAAAACTCCCGGATGTCAAATGAACATTGTGGAATTATAGTATTAGGCTTAGTGTACAAGTGGCAGGCCAATTATAGCAGTAATCTATATGCACATTCAATGGTAAATTATACTATGAGAGACAAGCGGGCTTGCTACAAAATCTGGTTCTCTGGTGATCCAATATTTGTGTGTGATCCAACAGTAGGTTATTCTTGTGAGTTGGTCATCGGTGCCCAGCTATGGGGCTGGTCCTCTCTAGAGGCACATTTTCAAATTGACAGAGTCATAAAGATTTGTCAGTTTGAATTATATTAGATGCACGCAGTAGAGGATTATTTATACTCCTGCCTGTCGGTCAACAGTTGTAAAATTAGGTCTACCAGATTACGTATCATTGATATAGAGAAGTATATTTCAGAAAACAGGTGAACAAGTGTCCCTTTTGAGGGTGTGGGTGGGGGGAGCGGGGTGAAGGAGTTTGTGGTGGAAACTGCAAACTGAGGCTTAATCCCCAAAATGGCATTTCACTGAATGAAGAAAAAATTGCGGGTCTCTCTGGGCAGATTCTGCCTCTCAGTTCCCCCTCTCTGCCCCCCAAATATAGTCTGGCTATAGGAGGACACCATATGATATACGGTGCGGTTAGGGAGATTTGTAAAACAACCCCTCAACCCCTACTCCCCCTCGGTTATGCCTGGTCCATCTTCGCCTCGCGCGTGGTCCTATCTGTTCTTACAAGGGAGATCCAGAGTTTGATATAAGGGGTGGGGGGGGGGGGGGCAAGAGTTCACCGAACGTGCACATAGCGCAAGGTTGGGGTATAGAGTCTGGGGGTCCAGAGGCCGGCACTGGTGCCTCTTGCAGGATCAGAGCCCCATTGGAGGCCATTCATAACATCGAAAAGATGGTTTTGATAAAACATGAATGCATCATTAATTGTTTTACAGATTACAATTGGTGGGAAGGGGGATCACTCCACATGTCACTCTGGGATTATGTACAAACTATAGGGCTGAAACAGGAGCTTGCATTCTAATGTCACTCTGAATATTAGGCCTTTGTTCAGGTCATTGTGCTGTGAAGAATAATAGGTGGGGGGGGGGGGGGGGGGGCACAGAGGTTTCCGCCACAGCATCTCTGCCATTGGTCAATGAACAAAGCTAGTGCGTGACATTGTGTCATGATTCGGGCTTGTGAGTACAACTGCAATGTATTAATCTGGTACGTACCAGCACTAAATCTAGTGTGTTGTGTGTATCTTACCATATTTGTTGCCATGGAAGCCAGAGTATAAATACTGTTTTGGATGTTGTACTCTGTGAATTCGCATGACACAGATGCTCTTGCACACCATGCATCAAAACAAAGATTCAACCCATATGCTGTGCAGGCAACCAAATTTGACTTAGTTGGCCCCATTATTATGTTTATTCAAATCCGAGAAAAGTTGGTGGACATATACCTATTGGCTTATCAAGCATAGGCCAATGATGTCAAACAGGAGTAGCTATAGGAAATCCACTGGAGAAATCATATGAAAGACAAGGAGGCTTGTTACAAATTCTTGTGCTTGCCCGAATAACTCTTTGGGTTGCTTTATCAGTAGTTATCTTGATGTTTACCCATTGATGCTTAGTCATCACAGGAGGGGGCCTGATCCTGAAGATTGTGCAGTAATTCATATAATCTGACAACGTGCCACAGTTATACAGTCCTGTCAGCCTATGTCTGCCAGCTAGGCCTATCTGTTAACAATTATTACTGCTTTGTAAGGGATAATTTTTCAGGCCAAAATAGGTTCAAATGTTGTTATAAAAGAACTCTAACCAGTGTTAGGGAAGCAATGGTCGAAGTGAACACTAGGGCGTTACTACAGCTTTGAAAATTTGGTGTCAATTTTGGATATTCAGAAACAATGTTTTCCAGGCGTCCATTTGCTAATTGGGAGAGGGGAAACGGGGCTGACAAATTTTCATGTGAGAGCTGCGGAAGTTAGGATATATTACGGGGATTAGGAAAATAAAAAAATTAAGCGATAAAGTGGTGATCAAGCAATTAAATTGAATGATTAAACATTGAATTTCTCTTAGTAAATCATGGTTCTACACATGCCTCTGGAAAAGTTCATCATGTTATATTGACTTTAACAACCTCGGAAAGAAGGATCTCGCACCTTGACTATAGGAGCTATATACTCAGGGGCGTGAATATGGAGGGGGGGGTGTGGGGGTGTGACACCCCCCTGACATATTGAAAAGTCGGTCCCGTAGCAGCGAAGAGTAGGTCTCTGAGCGGCAGAAGCCGATTTTGAAGGAACCTTGAATAGACCCCTGAAGATGGATGTGGAAGATGGATCCTAACCCCCCCCCCCCCCCCCCCCCCCCCCCCCCCCCCCTCCTCCTCCCCCTCGTTGTGAATGTCACCACGGTCGGCGAAAAAAAAACCTGGGAAAATATAAAATAGGCTGTCAAAAAATTCGGTCTCAGACAGAACATCTTGTCGGTCCCAAAAGTTCACACCTCCCTTGGAAAATTGTGTATTTATGCTCCTATATATACTTTTACCCGCTATAAAAAAATTTTTGGAGGTGGGTTGCAATCTAATAACATATTCTTCGATGTAATCCATGCAAGGTAGGGATTGGGGGGGGGGACCCCAAATAGTTTATTTTCATTTTCAGTATCTGTGCTATAGTTAGTGGTGGGCAGTAGTATAGGCATGTATGCATCATGCATGCATGGTGGTTGGGAAGCCAAGTTCCCACAGGAGAGGTCTTGGGTTAATTGCTTATGAATGAACACAATGATGAGCGGAGTTTGGCGGGACCTGATAGGAGATGGGGGGAGGAACAGTTGCGGTACAGAGAGGGGGATGATATTGAATGCATGGCAGGGTTTTGCCGGTGGTGGAATTTGGAACAGGGCTGTTCGGAGCTGACAAATGAACAATATGCTAGGCACAACTGTGATACAAATGTCCTATTTTCTTTAAACTGCATGTAAGTGAGTTCAAACCACCCCTTTTCTGTTGACTCCCATAAACGCTGAATGGGACGGAACTTGTTGGTCTCTTGTAAAGGTGGCGGATAGGTTAGGTATGCCATCGCATGTGGATGCTTCCAGTCTGTGTCGGTAATCAGCGATATTTTATGAGTGAGCAATTACCCCTTCCTCTAACTGCTGAGGAACAATTCCTATGGAGAGTCTCATTCCTGGTTTCTCTTGAGTTCTTAAATCACGCTTCTATGTCACTGAAATCATTCAACACTAGCACTCAATTTTGATGTGATACAATTTCTGTCCCCAGGAACCAACTTGGGGTTCCATTTGAACCCTGCTTGAACCAAACCCTCCATTGATTCCCTAGTTATGATAAATTGGTGCCAACACTAGGCACCAGTCATCAATTTGTACTTGCATGAATAACACCATTCACTGAATCCAAGTGGTACAACACCTACAAAGTTGTTTTATTGTGACAGCCAGCTGACTGGCTCGTTTCTAAGGAGATATAGGCTATGCCCCAGCCAATGGGCTCCGTCCCTTTAAGGGTATCACGGTCATTATCCTGTAACTACACCCAATGAAACAAGGTACTCCCAGTTTGGCGGGGGACCTGGAATTCCATCCTCTCCTCTCATTCTGCTGCCATAGGTTTGCCCAACAGCCTGCACGTTGACCTTTAGCAGGTGGCGTACGCAGTTGCTATGGTTTATTATTGGATTCAGTCTAATGCCTTGGAGCTCTCATGCCCAGTCATTGTAGGTAGGCTACTACAGCCAGGCAGCATGGTGCTAGAGTCACCTTTGTGGTGACAGTTTTGATCAGATGCATGTATGCATGCAGAGTGTACGGGAGTACTGGTATTAACTCCAAGAAATTCATCGGATTCTCCATCGATCTGCATAAGAATTTCAAATTATTTAAGACTTTTTGGACAAACATTTTCTGTGAATTTTTCAGTCACCCTGATATTTGGCGCTCTCATGTGGAAATAATACAAACCGCGTCATTCTTTTTGTACATGGGAGGGACTATGTGCCAGCAGAGGCCTGCATGTTCATAGCTGTGTCAGTCAGTGTAACACTAACATGCTGCATGAGGATTAAAAATAACATACTGCTCATATTCCATTTGTGCGTCAGAAATTGTGATTTTAAAGGAAAGGGAATATAGCCAAAGGAGAGCATATCTGCTTTGGGATTATAAAAATGGAATAACAATATGATCGCTTTGCTATGGGAAAATGTTCTCTGGAGATCTGAGCCGCAAGCTCAATGGTGAGTTGTTATGATTTTTCCAGCGTGCACTTTGCAGCAATGCAAGCGAGGCAACTTCTTCTGTGGTGGCCAGACTGCCACAGCAGGGAGCAATTACTCTCTAGGCATGGGAGAAACCAAGATGGGTGTGTATTGATAGGATCATAAAATTAGGGTTGACCAGTAATGAGAGTGACCAGCAGAGATATTGTCACTACCAGTGAGGGTATCGAGAATAGACATCCAATTTTGATTTGTACTGTTTGATAATGCATGGCTGGGCCCAACTAAAAACATCAAAGCCAGGCAGTTGCAGGGGAATAGCAGTTAGCAGATTGATCGAAAATAGCATTCTGTGCATTTCTTATACAGTTAAGCAATAAATCATTCACGCATGGACAGTATTTAAGGCAATCGCATTAAAATGAACAGTCAGCATAATGAGATTTCATTGCAACATAGTTACAGTCAAAATTCAAGTTTTCAAACCAATTGAGTTTTTTTTACAAGTTTTGTTCTTCACATGGGTTAATCTATATTGATTCGTTCCAATAACTGAATAATCGCTACATAATGTTGGAGTTCATGAGTCCAGTTTGGAATGAATGCTTTGATCCTTCTTATTACCAATTCTGTAGTGCCATAGAGACTGTTTGTTGCATCCAATCAAAACACTTCAAAATTGAACCTCTCATTTTGTGAGCTATAATCTGCCGAACAATTCACTGGTGCTACTGAAGTGATGAGCTGCTCAACTGGACGGCTTGAAAATTCATACACATTCAATCTAAGTGATTTGAATTCTGAGCTCTCTAGAGGTTTTCAGCATGTGTTTGCCTAGTTCTGTGCGAAAGAAGGAGAAAAAAAACAAATCAATGGGTGGTATATTCACATGAATCAATATCAGAGGTATCAACGTTCCTATGATAAACTGGTCCCATCAATATCCTAATCTCTTGCATTCATTATGGCTTTCATTCAGGTGGAATGAATAGAAAGAGGTCAATTTTTTTCTAGCTCACTGGCCCTGAAAGTAGAATTGTACCATCTTCCAGCAGTGGTGTATACAGAGGGGATTAGAGGATCTACCAGACATAGTTAGTGTTGGTGCCATGCCAGGGCCACCCAAGGATATGGCAACCAATTTTAAATTGCAGAGGGCTAATCATTGAAGCAGCTCAAGGTACATGATTGATCGTAATAGATCAAAAGCTTGTGAAGGTCCATATCGTGAGAGCCGTTAGAGGGTTGGGGTCTTCAGAACTGCAATTTCTGCAATATTAAAGCACACTGAATACATCCACTCCACTATTCCAGGGACGTATAAATAAAAACAAGGTCGGAAACCCAAGGGTATCATTTGTTAGGAAGACGAAAAGGGTCTTCACGAGGACTCAAAGTGAGGGTGGAATAATACTTTCCTCTTGTTAATTGTTCTTACGCTGTCAGACTGCTCCTTAATTTCTCTGACTACCCTGAATTTAACCCCCCCTCCCACCCCCATCTCCATTGTTCACACCACTGACTCATTTAGCTTGAATCCTCTCTGGGGATTACCCAGGATGGTGGCACAGTCCTCCAAATGGTGGTTGTCATGAAATCGCACATTAAAATGTGTACCGGTAGCAATCTGGAAGTTAGGATCCAATGACTCAGTCCTGGACTGCTCGCTGGCTTAAAGCCCTGGTTGAAAATTTAAGAAATAATCATTCCCCTGAAAGAGAGTGAGATCTTGTAATTCCTGCTTATTTCCTCAAGTTTTGGTTACCACCTCCATACAATGTGACTACCACAAAATACTGGAAAGATGCTTGGCCGAGTACCCACAGGCCCTATGTCCTGTATGTGAGTGCCTGATCATGCACTGGGTGATTATTACACACCAGTAGACAGCTCGGTTAGCTGAGCATGCAATGTATTCTCTTGATATACCTGGGGCAGGGAAAACTAAAATGGGATTGCCTCTGGCATATGCATAAGCTGGAAAATTCCTCCTCCTGAATGAGGACTAAAACCTAAAAAGTGTGAGTTGTTTTGTGAACAATTTGGTAAAAATATCAAGAGGGTAAGTACATTTCATGCATTCATTCATCAATTTAACATATTTACAACAAAGCATTCAGTATGGAAAAAAAATCCAGTGAGTGATTTATCAACAGATGTGAACATAGCGCTCCTCAGCGCACACTAGCCTCGTTTCGGGCCCAACTGTGTGTGAAAGGTCTTAATTTTTCATTATTATCCTCATAACTTCCTATTTCTACCATCCTAAGTGGCGTTTCAGTATTTGGAACATACTTTGTTAGCTTTACAACAATAAATTTCTCATGAGGTTGTTATTGAATTTACGGTGCACTTTTCATTAAGACATAGAACATGCTGTCAAGTCAATCGGCCTTCACGCAAATCGTCCCACATTGCAGATGTTTATTCTCTAAAACAGCTCTTAACTTCCGAATCCGGGCTCCGAAAAGGTGTGGGGTGAAAAGATCAACAGTACATATCATTGGCTTCTGGCAGTATAAACAGCAATCTGATTGTCCCGTAGTCACGTTGCACTTTTTTCGTCAAGCAAAAAATCGTTATTTCTCCTGCTCCCGGTTCTATTATGTCCTTTGTTTATCTGTGACGTCGCGGTCCGTTGTCTGTTGACAATTTCGTGGACTGATCATTCGCAAGGAACATGCCTTGTCGCTCCCCTCACATTTTCCTATCGAAATTCGAACAGAATTCTTTGAAAATCATTATCAAACGATCGCTGCCCACATTTTTTGTCATACCGTTCAATATTATCAAATTTGATGACAATTTCAGGCATCGGTAATTATATCCCCACTTCGGGGATATTATGGTTTTGGCTTCGCCGTTCGCGCCGCCCCCCGCGTCGTCGTCCGCGTCCGCCGCCGCGTTTCTTGTTAGCGCAATCACTCTCCAACACTTTGTCCGCCGTTTGAGCCGAAACTTGGCACACATGTCTGCCTTAGTGAAATCTCGGATGAGTTCAAAAGTGGGCGTCGCCACATTAGCGGGGTCCGCTAATTTGCATAATTTCCACGATTGGAAAGTTTCCCGTTAGCGAAATAACTCTTTAAAACGCTTTATCCGCTTGATCTGAAACTTGGTACACTTGTCCGCCCTAGTGAAATCTCGGATGAGTTCGGAGTGGGCATCGCTGCAATACTGGGGGCCGCTAATTTGCATAATTTTCGCGAATTTTCAATTAGTCCGGAATGTGAACGAAACTTGGTGGGTCGGGACTATAGTTGATCCCGAAAATGTGGAGGTCATTTCAAGGTCATCAAAGGTCAAATTTGTGAAATTTATGCGATTTTCCAAACTTTGTCAGATTTGAACGAAACTTGGTGGGAACGAAGTATAGTTGAATCCGAAAAAATGTGGAGGTCATTTCAAGGTCATCGGAGGTCAACTTGCAAAATTTATGAGATTTTCCAAACTTTGTCATATTGAACAACTTTTGGTGGATGGGGGCTACATGTGTTCTCCCAAAGTTAGAAGTCATTTTAGAGCCATCATTTTCAATTCGCATACTTCTGTGCCTATCACAACCGCCCTGGTTACAACAAAACTAAATTGGTGGATGAATTTTGTCTTGGTTTCTGACCAAAATGGGGGTCTTTATGGGGTGTTAGATACTCTTCCCAATGATTGCTCAAAAGTGGGGAGATACACGTTGGCGGTTTTTAACCCGCCTACACATGACTAGTTGTGGAAGGAAAACGATTGTTCCCAAACATTGGATCACGAGATTTCATGGTATTGGGGCAATTCCATTACAGAATACCAGGTTACTCCAGGTTTCCAATGTTTGTTCACAAGTTAATTGGTGTGTGCTTGGTTGTGATTTGGATTATATGTGTAACAGCTAATTCTAAAACATTGAACAAAACCATTCCTTGCGTTTGTGAGTTCAGTTGTACGGTACAGATCGCCCACAGCTTTGTGTTCAAATTCTACCTCCCTCAGCACAATGGAGTCGCAATTACATCTACGTGATTTGAACGTGGATACACGGAGCGCTGCGGACAATAAACATGGGTTGTATTAGTCACTGTGAGTGCCTGCGCGCACGGAATTGCAAGGAGCTTTTGGCCAAGATGTTCCATATGTATTGCCTGCCCCCTCCCTCCTCCCCCTCCAGGGTGGCTTCTCACGTCCGGAGTCTCAAAAGGCCTGCAGCATTTCCCAGGCTGTGGTACTGTCAATATGAGGGGGCCAGGGGGATGGGGTGGCTGGCATTATATTCTACATCTTAACACTGTAACAGAAGTATAATCTGTTGTTAACACAAGGATTTTGGGGTGGTCGGAAGGGCGAGAGAGATGGTAGGGACTCAACAGTGGCATGTGCAGATTGTTGATTGTTGGGGGGGGGGGAGCCAGACTATGAAACTCCCAACTGATATAGGGGAGGTTCTACAGTAAGGAGTGGCCTTGGAAATTTTTGGTTTATAAAATTGCTAAGATGCAAATGGTGCGTTCTACAGACTAATAAGAAGGTAGTATTCTGTGATGTGATTGATAATAGGTATTGATAATAATAGTGATAGTATACCTTTCTCTGAAGAAAACGTCTGTTAAATTTTCATGGCGACATGACCTATGCTTACAGGCAACAGTACTTGAGGAAAATTGAACATGGGGTTTTAATGGACAGAACTGGTGGGGGGGGGGGGGGGTGGCACGGCGCAGGACCTTATGTTGACTGCCCCCATTCTGCTCTTTAGGGATTTTGGACATTTATAGTGACTCACTGTGTCGTTGATAATTGGTACATGACTGAACAATGAAGTACATCGTCAAGTTCCTTTCTTAGAGGGACAAATGCGGCTGCATGGTACCAACTCATAGTTGCAGTATATCAATGGTAATAATATGTGTCAAAAGTCAGTTGGGTAATCTAGCAGGCTGACGTTGCTCGACCAGTCCGTTGAACAATCCTTCGGAAATCCCCTGACAAAACTGACAGATCCTACCAGCACAAAAACTGACCACGTATCCTACCGCACAGAAATGCCCCTTATGCACAATATTCCTAAACTCATTCTCAAGAACATACAATGTAAGTAATAGAACATGGGATGAATTGGTTTGATTTTCAGAGAGTGGTGACAATTTACAGTAAATAGAGCTGTAGGCCTAATGATAGCGCTGCCGTGTGTATGTGGAGGAGGGCCGTGTCAATAAAAATTTGGACTGCTTCAGTAGTGAGCACCCCACTTGCAACTGCTATGTTCAGTTCAAGGAATGTTTTGTGTTGACCCGGCCTGGGGGTGAATAGAAAGTCTGTTCTCAGGGAACACTTGTAATAAACTAGGACAGGGCATACCATGGTAAGAAAGTAAGCAATGCAATCTGCTTATAGAATCAACAAACCAGCTCGGAGGGATAACGCAACATTAGTGGCAGAAGCTATGAGGCAGCTAGGCCTGTATGATGAACTTGCAGTACGTCGGGTTCATTATACCCCAATAGCCTGAATCGGTAAGCTGAAACTATAACAGTGAGTCATTCTCTCGACACAAGTCTGAAGATGACATCAAGTGCATTGGCGAGCAATGATGTAAATATGTTTAGAGATTGCAACTATAAATTTTCCTTGCACTGGTTAAAGTGGAACCCTAAATAATCACAACCACTTCTTGTCAGAAAATGGTGACCAAAAGAGGAAGCTTGTGAGTGAATATGACACAGAAAATCTTCTGTTTACCTCTCATAAACCATTGATATTCCAGGGATTAAGGGCACCCCAACACCCTCTTCCCCCTAGGCGATGCCACTGCTCTGATTTGATATCTGTGGTTTTAATTAAGTGTCAGACGCTGATACTTGGGTATTCCGATAACCTGCTTCTTTATGTAAGCACTCGTGGAATTTCTGGCACCCGTGCAGCCATCACACGCACAACATACGCTTGGCCTGGGTGTTTTGTGTTTGTTATCATCGTCTTGTCCAAATTGCAATCTGCTCCAATATGGATGAAGCAATCAAAACATAATAGGGAAACACATCCCCCTTGGATATTCAAATATGTCCAGTACTGGTTGAACAGCGGTACCACACGTGACACGTGATTGCCGTTTAGGCAGTTTGACATGATTCTTCTCACATGACACGTCCACATTTGGTCATTTGGACAGACGATTATTTCAGTAAGTCGGGCTTGCATCTTTTTTGTGTAGACAGATAAGAACAATCCAGCTCCAGAAGAGGCTTTAAAACAATAATCGTCTTAACGCGAAGACTAGGGTTTATAGGCCAACCAACCCCAGCGCATTACTGGAAGCAGCAGAATAATTCAGCCAATAGACCTGTTACGATAGTGCAGGTAACTGTAAGTAGGTCATGGGTTCATATCTCTAAAAGAAGCTTCTTGAAGTCAAACACTGTATACTTATGACCCGGGATGACACTTTGAAAATTATTTCGATTATTTGTTACGAGAAGACAGATATATAAACAAGCCCCAAAACACTCAAGGACACATTGACATGAACGCCAATCAACTGGGGGTGCAGCCAATTATTAGGATGAGAGTATGCTATGTGAGTGCCAGAAAGCGTGACCTTGTAGTCTGCTAGCAGTGAGTGGTAGTGGCCACGTATGCACTGTTAAAGGACAATGTTGTGGGCTAATTATAGCACTAAATATTACTAAACTGAAATGGAAAGGCTGTGAGCAGCAAGGGAATTTGGGCAAGCTATGCATTTACCACAGAAGTATATGCAAAACACTTGATTTAAGCTTTGAATAGTTAGTCCAAATGTCTTGTCAAAGAAACAGAAAATCACTTCCTCAACTTAATGTTCAAAATGAAAAGAGATAACATATATTCTAAGCAACATAAACTCAAAACTACGATGGGAAACATATAACCACTAAATTTATATGAACAATCAAGATAATCAAGAATTAAAAGTGGAGTTTTTAGCCCAAACCAGCTCTGCTGGTTGAGTTATTGGAATCTGCATGTCCATCTCTATCTATCTCAACAATTGAAAATTGGAATTATTGGTCCCCACTGGGGCCAGAGTGCCCATTTATGTAATTTGACACAAGGGTTACTTGAAAAGCATCTCCTACCACAGCTTAATTTTTTGCTACAAAATTAATGTAAGAATCCTAGGGTAGAGCGCCATTGGTAGTGTTTGGGAATTTTGGACCCATGAGGCCAGGGCCCAGCTTGCGGCCCTAGGGCCCATCACATGAAATACCACAAAATCTTGTTGTCTCATATTTCTGTTTCCCAGTGTTAATATTCTTTCATATGATGGTCAATAGCCATACCTTCAGGGTGCCCAGGGATTTAGAACCCAGGGTCCAGTGTGGGCCCTGGAGCCCATCATGTTGAATGTTTATTGACTGCGAAGACATCTTTGGCCATATGAAGATCAAGGTCAAAGTCGTTACAGGAGCCCAAGGCCAGTGATGAAACTGCTCTCTTGGCCTCATGAAATTGAGCATTTATCACATATTGCATACATTTATCTGCGCGTTACAATTGTGTGGTTTGAGCTACCGGCACATTGCGTTCTATCGTTTTATTAATTCCATTCATGAGTAACCATAACTTCTCTGTTGGAACTTATTTCATCTAAGATTTATGGAAGGCTAATCCCAAGAATGCTGTCGATTCAACTCTTGGGATGATGTAATAATTGAATAGTTGGCCTGCCATGACCCATACAAAGTGGTAATTTTGTAAGTGTCAGCAACAAAAATTTTCATTAGCAGTAATTCATGATTCCTAAGATAATCTAGAGATTTTCGACGCTTTACCATGGATATGATGAAACATTTGGTCTGTCGTTGTCGTTATAGTTTTCCTCAGATCGCACGTGCTAGGGGGTTTACCAATAGGTCTCTGTATGAGTGATGTACCTGAATATATTGCTCCCTGCTAATCTTATAATCTATCGTGACGTCCATAGAATTGATCCTGCTGCAGAGTTCCCTCTGTGTTCCAGTTAACCATGCAAGAGAAATTATGTCAACCATCAGTTAATTGCAGGTCACTGAAAATGGTTCGCGATCACTTTGTGTTAAACAGCAGAGTATGCAAAAACAATGGATTTGTTGCTTTAAATACATAGTCAGTACAATTTCTTTTCAAAGAAACTGAAAATGCACTTCTCTAACTAATGTTGGAAGAAATGAGGTTGGTAATATATTAAGGCAAACATAATATTCAACCGTACAATTGTGAAAGCGGTAGTATGAATTGTGTTGTGGTTACTGGTTAATTTAGAATCCTTGGTCTGGTTGAAATTGTTTTATGGGAGATAATGATGATAATCCAAGAATTATGTCGAATTAATCTTTGATGGGGTAATATATAATTGGATAGTTGACCTTTCATGACCTACTGTGATAATCTTGAGGGTCTGGCAAAAACCTCAACCAATGTTCTTGATTTCAACTCTCAATAATCTTGATAGTTTTTTGTTGAAAACCATGGATCCTAATTCATGAAACATTTGGCTTGTCATTATTAGGTTCATCAGATCAATACTCTGCTCAGCGAATACACAGAAGAGGTCTCTAAGATGACCCGTGTACATGAGGTGATTACCAAATATATTGAATCCCACTCACTACTGTATGAATCTATCGTGACCGTCCATGGAAAAAAATTTTTTATCCTGTTGCACAGCTTCTTATGTGTTCCAGTTACCCAGTTTGGCATGCACTCAAATTAAGGTCACCATCAGTAATTTAGCAATTTCAGGAAAATGGTTCGCTATCGTTACGCGTTACACTGAATAGTATTGGTAGCCTCAAAGAAGAATGCTGCGCTCCGCGGCTGGCGTCCTTTGTGGAGGTGAGGCGGAATTATAATAATTATAATTGTGTGAGGTCGGACCTACTAGTAATTGTGGCCCCATAGAGATGAACAGTAGTAAATAAAAAATCAGGAATGCTGAATGGAACATGTGCCATAGTGAAGGTATAGCAAAATTACAGATGGGAACCTTTGAATCCAGGCCTTGAAACAGGCTTGGGCGTCGTCTTAAGTGGCATGGATCGCCCGCAGTCCATGTCGTAGTGTAGTGTAAGATATACCTTCATGTGGAATCCAAAACTTCTATAGCCTGTAACATGAAAATATTTGAGAATAGTGTAATTTATCATCACTGGACTTCATGGATTTATTGTTAGACCAAAGAAAAAATCCCAAGTACTAGTAGTGCATTAGTTAAAACAGATGAATGTTTTGCCTTTGGGCTGTTGAGTATTTTAATGCCAATTATGTAATATGTCTAGGATCTGACTCTTTAAATGAAAATCTCGGTGCACCCATTCCCTGGCAGTGTTGGTAGTGGCATGATAATACAATGTGTGGGTAGGAAAGCACCGTTCTATTTGTTGCCATGGAGATCCACAGTAGTATGAAACATTAAAGGAAGCTTAGACAAGGCATATCCGTTATGAAGGACTACATTGATTAGGAAGGTCAGAATTGAGGGTATGTCACTATGAAGGACTACATCGATGAAGAAGGAAGTCGACTGAGGGGAATGCCAGTATGAAGACTACATGATTAAGAAAGGTCAGTTGCGGGCATGTCAGTCATGAAGACTACATGATAAGAAAGGTCAGGATGAGGGACATGTCAGTATGAGACTACAGAGATTAAGGAAGATCAGATTGAGGGCATGTCCGTATGAAGATACATTGAGTAAGAAAGGTAGATTGAGCGGCATGTCAGTATGAATACTACTTGATTAAGAAAGGTCAGATTGAGGGCATGTCAGTATGAAGGCTACATTGATTAAGAAAGACCAGATTGAGGGCATGTCAGTATGAGACTAAATTGATTAAGAAAGATCAGATTGATGGCATGTCAGTATGAAGACTACCTTGATTAAGAAAGATCAGATTGAGGCAGGTCAGTATTGAAGGACTCATTGATTAAGTGAAAGGTCAGATTGAGGGCATTGTCGTATGAAGACTACATTGATTAAGGAAGATCGATTGATGGCATGTCAGTATGAAGAACTACATTGATTAAGAAAGGATCAGATTGAGGGCATGTCAGTATGAAGGACTACATTGATTAAGAAAGGGCAGATGAGGACATGTCAGTATGAAGACTACATTGATGAGGAAAGATCAGATTGAGGGCATACCAGTATGAAGACTACATTGATTAAGGGAGATCAGATTGAGGCATGGTCAGTATGAAGACTACATTGATTAAGAAAGGTCAATTGAGGGCATGTCAGTATGAAGCACATTGATTAAGAAAGGTCAGATTGCGGGCATGTCAGTATGAATACTAACATTGATAAGAAAGGTCAGATTGAGGGAATGTCAGTATGAAGAATACATTGATTAGGAAAAGATCAGATTGATGGCATGTCAGTATGAAGACTACATTGATTAAGAAAGACCAGATTGATGGCATGTCAGTATGAAGAACTACATTTGAATAGAAGATCGATGAGGGCATGCTCAGTATGAGAATTAACATGATTAAGAAAGGTCAGATTGAGGGCATGTCGTTATGAGACTATCATTGATTAAGGAAGAATCAAGATTGAGGGGCGCATGTCGTAGAAGATACTGATAAGAAAAGATCAGATTGAGGGCATGTTCAGTATGAAAGGACTACATTGATTCAAGACAGGTCAGATTGACGGGCACTGTCAGTATGAAGACTACATTGAGTCGGAAAAGATCAGATTGAGGGCATGCAGTCTGAGACTACATGATCAAGGAAGGTCAGATTGAGGCCATGTCAGTATGAAGACTACATTGATTAAGAAAGGTCAGATTGGAGGGCATGTCAGTATGACGACGACATATGATTACAGAAGAAGGTTCAGATTGGAGGGCATGTCAGTATGAAGACTACATTGATTAAGAGAGATCAGTGAGGGCATGTCAGGATGACGACTACAGTGATCGAAAAGGTCAGAGATATTGAGGCATGTCGGTATGAAGACTACATTGATTAAGAAAGGTCAGATTCAGATGAGGGCATGTCACTTATGAAGACTACAGCGATTTTTAAGGAAAGTCAGATTGCGGGAATGCCAGCAGTATGAGACTCCATTGATTAAGGAAGACCAGATTGAGGGCATGACAGTATGAAGATACATTGATTTGGGAAGATCAGATGAGAGCTGTCAGGTAGAAGAACTACCTTGATTAGCGGGGAAGATCAGATTGAGGGCGCCAGGATGAGGACTGTATGATTATGGAAGACCAGATTGAGGGCACATGTCAGTATTGAATACTACATTGAGTAAGACGGTCAGATTGAGGGATGTCAGTATGAAGACTACATTGAGTATGGAAGATCGATTGAGGGAATGCCAGTATGGAAGGCCTACAGTGATTAAGGGACGATTCAGATTGATGGCATGTCAGTATGAAGACTACATTGAGTAAGGAAAGATTCAGATTGAGGGCAGTGTCAGTATGAAGACACATGATTAAGAAAGGTCAGATTGCAGGGCAGTCAGTATGAAGACTACATTGATTAAGAAAGGTCAGATTGAGGGGCAGTCAGTATGAAGACTGAATTGATTAAGAAAGATTCAGATTGAGGGCATTGTCAGTATGAAGACTACAATGATTAAGGAAGTCAGATTGATGGAATGCCAGTATGAAGACTACATTGATAAGGAAGATAAGATTGAGGGCATGTCAGTATGACAGATACATTGAATTGCGGAGATCAGATGAGGGCTGTCAGTATGAAGATTACATGATTTGGGAAGATCAGATTGGGGCCATTACCAGTATGAGGAATGTATGGATTATGGAAGACCACGATTGAGGGCAGGACAGTATGAAGACTAATTGATTGGGGAAGATCAGATTGGAGCATGTCAGTATGAAGAATACATTGATTAGGGAAGATCAGATTGAGGGCATACCAGTATGAGGACTGAATTGATTAGGAACGACCAGATTGAGGGCATGTCAGTAGGAAAAGACTACATTGATTAAGAAAGCTAGATTGGGGCTGTAGTATGGCAAGAACACATTGATTAAGAACGGTCAGATTGAGGGCATGTCAGTAGGAAGATGACTTGAGTAAGGAAGATCAGATTGAGGCAGTCAGTATGATACTACATTGATTATGGAAGATCAGAATGAGGGCATGCCAGTCTGACGACTTACTTGATTAAGGAAGATAAGATTGAGGGCATGTCATTATGAAGACTTACATTGATATAGAAAGATCAGATTGAGGGATCATGTCAGTATGAAGACGACATTGATTAAGAAAGGTTCAGATTGTGCGGGGCAGTCAGTATGAAGACTTACATGATTAAGAAAGATCGATGAGGGCATAGCAGTATGAAGACTACATTGATTAAGGAAGGTTTCAGATGAGCATGTCAGTATGAAGACTACATTGATTAAGAAAGGTCAGATTGATGGCATGTCAGTATGAAGAACGACATTGATTAAGAAAGTCAGATTGAGGGCATGTTCAGTATGAATTATATGAAGATACCGTGATTAAGAAAGGTCAGATGGAGGGCATGTCAGGATGAAGACGACATGATTCAAAAGGTCAGATTGAGGGCATGTCCTATGAAGACTACTCGATTAAGGAAAGTCAGATTGGAGGGTAGCCAGTAGGAAGACTACATTGATTAAGGAAGATTAGATTGAGGGGAGGTCATATGCGACTACATGACTTAAGAAAAGGTCAGATGAGGGCATACCAGTATGAAGACTACATAGATTAAGGAAGATCCGATTGAGGCTGTCAGTATAAGACTAAATTGATTAAGAAAGGTCAGATGAGGGCCATGTCAGTATGAAGACTGACATTGGATTATGGAAGACCAGATAAGATGAGGAATGCCAGTATGAAGATACATGGTTAAGGAAGATCAGATTGAGGGCATGTCATATGAAGACTCACATTGATTAAGAAAGATCAGATTGAGGGCAGGAAGTGTCAGTATGCAGCTTACATTGATAAGAAAGTCAGATTGATGGCATGTCAGTATGAAGACTAAATTGATTAAGAAAGGTCAGATTGATGGCATGTCAGTATGAAGACGCATTGATAAGAAAGATCAGATTGAAGGGCATTGTCCGTATGAAGACTACATGATTAAGGAAGATCAGAGTGAGGGAATGCCAGTATAAAGACTACATTGATTAAGTAAGATCAGATGAGGGATGTCCAGTAGAAGACTACATTGATTGCGGGGAGGAGATCAGATTGAGGGCCTTTGTCGGGTATGAAGACTACATGATTTGGAGATCAGATTGAGGGCATACCAGTATGAAGATGTATATGATTATGGAAGACCAGATTGAGGGCATGACAGTTATGAAAGACTACATTATTGTGGGAAGATAAGATTGGAAGCATGTCAGTATGAAGACTAATGATTAGGGAAGATCAGATTGAGGGGCCTACCAGTATGGGGGACTGTATTGATTATGGAAGACCAGATGAGGGCATGTCAGTATGAGACTACATGATAAGAACAAGATCAGATTGGGGCATCGCTACCAGTATGAGACTACATTGATTAACCCCCGAATGCGTAAGATTGAGGGAATGTCAGTATGAAGATTACATTGATTGAGGAAGATTCAGATTGAGGGCATGTCAGTATGAAGACTTACAGTGATTATGAGAAGATCAGATTGAGGGCATGTCAGTGTGAAGACTACATTGATTAGGAAGGTCAGATTGGGGCATGTAAGTATGAAGAATACATTGATTAACGAAAGATCAGAGTGAGGGAAGTTCAGTATGAAGACACATTGATTAAGAAAGGTCAAATGAGGGATGTCAGTATGAAGACTACATTTGATTAAGAAGGTCAGATTGAGGGCATGGCAGTATGAAGACTGCATTGATTAAGAAAGATCAGATTGAGGGCTGTAAGTAGAAGAACTACATGATTAAGAAGATCCGATGCGGGAATGCCATTATGAAGACTACATTGATAAGGAGATCAGATTGAGGGCCTGGCAGTATGAGACTACATTGATCGAGGAGATCAGAGTGGGGCTTGTCGTATGAAGACTACATTGATTTGGGAAGATCAGAGTGAGGGCATACCAGTAGGAGGAATGTAGTGATAGGAAGATCAGATTGAGGGGCATTACCAGTATGAGGACTGGTAAATTGGGATTTTATGGAGACCAGATTGTGAGGGCATGACAGTATGAAGACTACATGATTAAGAACGGGTCAGTCCCAGATTGAGGGATTTCAGGATGAAGACGACATAGATTAAGGAAGATCAGATTGAGGCATGTCAGTATGAAGGCTACATTGATTAAGAAAGGTCAGATTGAGGGCATGTCAGTGTGAAGACTACATTGATTAGGGAAGATTACAGATTGAGGGCCATACCGTATGAGGACTGTATTGATTACTGGAAGACCAGATTGAGGCAATGACGTATGAAGAAACCATGATTAAGAAAGGTCAGATTGAGGGATGTCAGTATGAAGACGACATTGATTAAGAAAGATCAGATTGAGGGAATGTCAGTATGAAGAATACATTGATTAAGAAAGGTCAGATCGAGGGATAGCAGTATGAAGACTACATTGAGTAAGAAAGATCAGATTGAGGGCATGTCAGTATTGTCGAAGACTACAGTGATTAGAAAGATCAGGAGTGAGGCATGTCAGTATTATGAAGACTACATTGATTAAGAAAGACCAGATTGAGGGCATGTCAAGTATGAAGACTACAGTGATTAAGAAAGGTCAGATTGAGGGCATGTCGTAGGAAGATTACATTGATTAAGGAAGATCGATTTGATGGCATGTCAGTATGAAGATTAAATTGATTAAGGAAAGTTTTCAGATTGATGGCATGTCAGTATGAAGAATACATTGATTAAGGAAGATCGATGCGGGCAGGTCAGATTGAAGACTACTTGATTGAGGGTGATCAGAGTGAGGGCTTGTCGGTATGAAGACTACATTGATTTGGGAAGATCAGATTGAGGGGGGCATACCAGTATGAGGCATATGTATTGATTATGGAGACCAGATTGAGGAATGGACAGTATGAGATACATTGATTGGGAAGATCAGATTGAGAGAGATTGTCCGTATGAAGACTACATTGATGAAGGGAAGATCAGATTGAGGGGCATACCAGTATGAGGACTGAATTGATATGGAAGACCAGATTGATGGCATGTCAGTATGAAGAACTACATTTGATTAAGAACGATCAGATTGAGGGCATGTCAGTATGAAGACTTCAGTGATTAAGACACGTCAGATTGATGGCATGTCAGTATGAAGATTACATTGATAAGGAAGACCAGATTGATGGCATGTCAGTATGAAGACTACATGATTATGGAAGATCAGATTGAGGGAATGCAAGTATGAAGACTACATTGATTAAGGAAGATTAGATTGAGGGCCTGTCGTATGAAGACACATTGATTAAGAAAGATCAGATTGAGGGGATGCCGTATGAAGATACATTGGATTAGAAAGGTCAGATTGAGGCACATGTCAGTATGAAGACTACCATTGATTAAGAAAGGTCAGATTGAGGGCATGTCAGGATGAAAGAATGCCTTGATTAAGACAAGATCAGATTGAGGGCCTTGTCAGTATGAAGAGTACATGATTAAAAGAAAATCAGATTGAGGAGCTAGTATGAAGACTACATTGATTAAGGGAGATCAGATTGAGGGCCATGTCAGTATGTGAAGACTTACCATGATTGAGGGAGGCAGAGTGAGGGCTTGTCGGTATGAAGATACATTGATTGGAAGATTCAGATTGAGCGCATAATGTCAGTATGAAGACTACATTGGTTAGGGAAAGATCAGATTGAGGGGCATACCAGTCTGAGGGACTGATGGATTATGGAGACCAGGATGAGGGCATACCAGTATGAAGACTACATTGATTAAGGAAAGGGCAGATTGAGGGCATGTCCGATGAAGGACTACATGATTAAGACAGATCAGCTTGAGGGCATGCAGTATGAAAGACTACAGATTAAGAAAGGTCAGATGAGGGGCAGTCAGTATGAAGACTACATTGAGTAAGAAAGGTCAGATTGATGGCATGTCAGTATGAAGACGGGCATTGATTAAGAATTAGGATCAATTGAGGCATGTCCGTATGAAGACTACATGATTAGGAAGATCAGATGAGGGGAGGAATGCCCAGTATGAAGGCTACATTGATTAAGGAAGATCCAGATTGATGGCATGTCAGTATGAAGACTACATTGATTGAGGGAGGAGATCAGATTGAAGGGGCTTGTACGGTATGAGACTACATGATTTGGGCAGTAAGATTGAGGGCATACGAGTATGAGGATGTAGTGGTAGGGAAGACCAGATTGAGGGCATGACAGCAGTATGAAGACTACATGGATTGGGAAGATCAGATTGAAGAGCATGTCAGTATGAAGACAGGCATGGATAGGGAAGATCGATTGAGGGCATACCGTATGAGGACTGTTATTGATATGGCGACCAGATGAGGGACATGACAGTAGAAAAGACTACAGTGTTAAAGATAAGGTTCAGATGAGGGCATGTCCAGTATGACGACTACATGGATAAGAAAGACAGATTGATGGCATGTCAGTATGAAGACTCTACATTGATTAAGAAAGGTAAGTTGAGGGCATGTCAGTATGAAGGATACTGATTAAGAAAGATCAGATGAGGGATAGCAGTATGAAGACTACATTGATAAAGAAGATCAGATTGAGGGCATGGTCTATGAAGACTACTTGATTAAGAAAGATCAGATTGATGGCATGTCAGTATGAAGACTACATTGATTGAGAAAGGTCAGATGAGGGCATGTCAGTATGGAAGATTACATTGATTAAGGAAGATTAGATTGAGGGCATGTTCGTATGAAGACTAAATTGGATTAAGAAAAGGGCAGAAGATTGAGGGCCATGTCGTATGAAGTTACATTGAATTAAGGAAGATAGATTGAGGGCATAGCAGTATGAAGACTACATTGATTAAGAAAGGTCAGATTGATGGCATGTCAGTATGAAGATTAAATTGATTAAGGAAGATCAGATTGAGGGCTTGTCAGTATGAAGACTACATTGATTAAGGAAGGTAGCAGATGAGGGCGTCCGTATGAAGATACATTGAGGAAGGTAAGGATGAGGGAATGTAATTATGAAGACTACAGTGTTAGGAAGATCAGCTTGAGGCATGTCAGTTATGAAGACTCCACCCATCCGAGAGCAAGAAAGGTCAGATTGGAGCAGTCAGTGAGACGCAGCATTGTTAAGGAAGATCAGATTGAGGGCATGACAGCTGACCGACTATACTGATTGAGGAAGATCAGATTGAGGGCATGACAGTATGAAGTCTAGATTAAGGAAGATTAGATTGAGGGCACAGCCAGCTCAAGGACTGTACTGATTAAGGAAGATCAGATTGAGGGCATCGTCAGTATGAAGACTGTATTGATGGGAAGATCAGATTGGGGCATGTCAGTATGAAGATTAAATTGATTAAGGGAGTCAGATATTGAGGGCTTGTTCGGTATGAAGGACTACATTGATTTGGGAAGATAGATGAGGGCATTACCAGTATGAGGACTGTATTGATTTGAAGACCAGATGGGCATGGACAGTATGAAGACTACATATTTGGGAAAGTCAGATTGAGGGCATACCAGTATGAGGAATAATCTTCATAATGATATGCATGTAGTAAGCTTCCTTTAGTTCCATATACTGTGGATCTCCATGGGCAACAATATAAGTCTTCCTACCCCAACAATTCAATTGTAATTATCATGCCACTCCAAAATGCCAGGGAATGTGCGATTTCATTTAAGTCAGATCTAAAAATATGACAATCTGCATTAAATTACTCAACAGCTCAAAATGGCCAAAACATTTCATCTGGTTTTTACAGTATTGAAGACTACATTGATTTGGGAAGATGAGAGATGAGGGCAACCAGTATGAGGACTGTATGATTATGGCATGACTAGATTGTGGGCATACCAGTATGAAGACTACATTGATTAAGAAAGGTAGATTAGGGCATGTCAGTATGAAGATACATGTTAGAAAGATCAGATTGATGGCATGTCAGTATGAAGACTAACAGTGATTAAGGAAGATCAGTGAGGGCATGTCAGTATGAAGCGACATAATTAAGGACATCAGATTGAGGGCACATGCAGTATGAAGACTAAATGATTAAGAAAGGTCAGATTGACGGGCAATTCAGTATGAAGATACATTAAGGAAGGTCAGATTGAGGGCATGTCTAGGAAGACTACATTGATAAGGAAGACTGCAGATTGAGGGCATGTCAGGATGAAGACTACATTGATAAGAAAGGTAATGAGGGGATGTCAGTATGAAGACTACATGATTCAAGGGAAGATCAGATTGCGGGCATGACAGCATGGAAGACTGTACTGATTGGGGAAGATCGGATGAGGGCATGAACAGCATGAAGACTGTATGATTGAGGAGGGAAGATCAGATTGAGGGCATGTCGTAGTGAAGACTGTATGGATTGAGGAAGATCAGATAGAGGGCACATGTCAGTATGAAGACTACATTGCTTGAGGGAGCTCAGATGAGGGCCTCTGTCGGTTATGAAGAATGATTGATTGGGAAGATCAGATTGAGGCATACCAGTATGAGGGACTGGATGGATTAGGAAGACAGATGGGCATGGACAGTAGGAAGACTACATTGATGGGAAGATCAGATTGAGAGCATGTCCGTATGAAGACTTACAGTGAGAGGGAAGATCAGATTGAGGGCCATACAGTATGAGGACTATTTGATTATGAGACAGATTGAGGGCATGACAATAGAGACTACATGGATGATTTGGGAAGATCAGTTGAGGCCGAGGACAGAAATTCATGTGTCCCTTAAACATCCACTTTTGTATTCAAGATTATGGTTGACTCACAATTCAATATGAACATTGACTTTTATGGACTTCCAAATTTGCCTTGACACCTTTTTAACTTGCACCAACGATGGTGGCAATACTACTCCATGAACTGCTGATTGTCTGATCTGAACCTTCTTAGAGCTCCGCTCACTTTTGGGAACATTGGAAAAAAAGTTTTTTTTTTTTCCCATGGGTCATGGGTTTGAATATCATGCATAAAGCCTTTCAAGAGGGTATTCAGTAATTAATTCATTCACCAAGTCATGCGAAAGGGTTTTGAAACAAAGCCAGGTAATATTTACAATAAGGCTAGACATACCAGAATAACCCAAACACAATCATAATTATAGCTAACACCCTGAGTATGTACCATCATTTACAATGAAAACAGCAACTTTTTGTTGAACATCTAGTGGGACTTAGTAGGCGGTAGCAATTTGTAATGCAATACTATGAAAATTGTTGTTCAGCATAGGAGCATCATCATTATTAATTATTACAATTGTCAATCCTGTGGCCTGGGGGATCTGTCTAATCTAGCAGGGATTAACTAGGACTAAGTATAATGTGGCCACAACAATTGCTATCCTGTGTCCTTACCCGCGCAAGAGCGTGTACTGCCAGGTGCCACTCATTATATGTCCAGGGATTTATTGTTTTTTGGGTGTGTACCGCCACCCGGCGGATGGGGGCTACTTTGTTCCTGACATAGTTAAAGGTCATTTCAAGGTCATCGTGGTCAAATTTGCATAATTTATTGCTTTTGGTAACTTCCTAGAATTACAACGAAACTTGGTGATTGAAGCTATCTCAGTTTCTGACGCAAAATGGCGTCTCTATGTCGGTGGATAGATACAGTACTTTCCTGTCCATGATTGCTCGAAAGCGGGGATACACTCGTGGACGGTTCACCCGCCTATACATGTCTAGGTTGAATAGAATGTTCAAGAACTACTTGTAGTTTTCATCAACTTTTCATCGCATTCATTAGGCACAAAAACCACCCCTACATATATTTCTAATTCATTGACACAATATCATCCTCACATGCTCCTCATTTATCTTCTAGGGAGCCACGTATGAAATATATGTCACGTTCCAGCTCACCTCCACTGCTTCTAACTTCCCTGTGGAATTGCTTGCAATTTGCCAATCACATCAGACTTTTGACAAAGTTCTTACTCATTTAAAGGTTATCTGAAGATTCCTCCACTCATCCTCTTAAATATCTACCTTCAGTAAAGTGCCTTGGACGCAACTTTTCGTTTTTGGTGCTTTATATTATATTTTGGGCTATAGACAAAACACAGTATGGGTAGAACCTATTTAACTGAACTAACATATATGCTAGCCTAGCCTGCAAGCTACTCTGAGGTTGACGTAAGTTTTCATCAAAAAGCGACAATCCTGGCTGTTGGGTGATGAAGTCTATTGTTGTGTAGAAACACAATTCTGGGATGACACTCAATATTTCTCCCTCTTTTAATTACAGATAGCAGAACAAGTTCAGAAAGAACTTCACAAAAGGGTCAATTCTCACCTGGCACAGGTAGATGGACATCTCTGTAGAATCAGCCATGAGTGTCACCACTTACCTCCAAAATTATGGTGAGGTGAGGGTGGGGGGGGGTTATATGGCCATGTTTCATCAAAAATTACTTGTAAGCACTGTTGATGTCAAATGGGAGTTTTTCATTCACACTGTTGAAGGGAGGCCCTAGAACAAGCCAATTTGGTTCCCTACAGTGAGACTGATGATTAGAATTGCTGGTAGGACGTGGTATGAAGAATATGGCTACTGTATGTTTGATTTGCCTGCCTGACAAGTTAGGAAGAATTTAGGGGTGTGTTGTTTGTCATGCTGCTCCATACGGATAATTCTGAAGCCATATAAATCATCGAGGGTTGCGCTACTGGAGGGTGGCAATGCCCCCGCCCCTGTCGGGGAAGCCTGGCCCCCTGTTGGGGAATTTTTGCCATCTCGTCAGGGAGCCCGCGTGGGTACGCTAAAATTTGCACAACCCGACGAAGGCCTATGCCCTCCGACAATATAACTATTTTCAACCTTCCTTTTATAGCGAAAATGCCTTTATTGAAGCCTTATATCTTTAATAATATTACCACACGCCCTCACTCGAGTTGAAGATCAGCGTAATCCATCCTACTATCTCCTTCGATTATACAATAGTGGCATATATGGATAGGATACAATCATTCTGAATATCTTTGGAAGTGTCTCTTGCAGAGATATTAATGTTACAATTTGTAGGGAGAATTAATCGTTGCTGCCGTCCACCCTGTTTGCATTTTGTGTTAAGTGGTGTGCTCTCTCAATGCAACCTCCAGTGCCCAGGCATTTCTTGTGCAGTTTAGTGCTGGAGTCCGAGTCCTCTCAATCCGATCTTCCGAGTCATCAGTATCCGAGTCTAGTCCGATTTAATGGCTTCGAGTCCGTGTCTGAGTAACGTGTCCAGTCCGAGTCCGTCCACGAGTCCTTCTGCAAATTTGACCTGTACTATTTTCCATCAAACTAAGGCAAACTTAACAACCGCTTATTGCTTAATTGCTACCAGCCTATGTTTTGATTGCAGTGGCTACTATAATAAACAAATGTACGAATAAATCAGAAGAGGATGGGCTGTCATCCTTCACGACGGGTGCCCACTAATCAGATTTTGAGGTCAATATTTGATAAACCGAGATCAAAGGGCAATAATAACTTTCCTTCGTTCCGGGTGCACCCCAAATGGGGAAGTCGTCCTTCGCTCCCATGATGGTGGGTGCATACATGCAAATTCCATGAAAACAAAATTATCAATTTAAAATTAAATTGGGTAAAATGTTGATTGCCATGCAATTTTTAGCATTGAAATAATAGAGAATGAAATTGCTTCTTCCACATTCATCTCACTCTTTTCATGGAATCTTTCTTCCTCATTGAACCCATCCCTCCTCATCCCTGTGAATCATTATTCATTCACATACATAATCAAATGCCACATTAATAAAACGAGCTGAATTCATCGGGATATCGATCAAGTAATATCAAATGTTACGGCAATGTTCGCTGGGCAAAAACAATTGCACCTAAATAAATCACAGAACTCAAATTATGAACAGCACATGGTTAAGAAGGTAATCCTAACATACCCTGGCACAGTGAAATGATAGCTATAGACTATAAAAAAATTCTTCCCCGAAACAGATCGTAATTCAACAAGTTTTGAGTATTCCCAGGTTGTGTTAATGTTCATGTTAGGTACCATTATAAACCAGAATAATGTTGTACGTTCGTTAGTAGTATCATATTCATTTGATTCGTTCCCCAACTCGGGATTATTTGTCCATGTTGATAATATTGTAGTAGTAACATTTCACAACAATGTAATAGCTTTTCGCTTTCTTGTATTTGTTATCTCATAATTGATTACGTGTGACGTGAAACATCGAGCATGTGCAAATTGTAATTCCTCCTCTTAACAAGATCGTACATCGGAAGTACGTGGGAACAGCTTAGGCTACTTTTCGACAAAGCGTTGTGTTTTTATTTGGTTGTCTGTACGATCGTCAAATTCAAGTTCTGTATTAAAAAAACGAGGACTCGGAACAGGACTCGGACCGAGTCCCCGAGTCCTTTGGGCCTAGTCCAAGTCATGAACTTCGAGTCGAGTCCGAGTCTGGAAAATAGGGACTCGAGACCGAGTCACAGGAATACCCGAGTGCCTGATTGAGTTGTATGTGTCCGCTGTCATTTATGTGTATTTATTTTGCGTTTAATTAACAAATAAAAAAAAAAAGGGTAAAAAAATAAATGAAAACCATCAAAAATGCAGGTTTGGACGTAGGTGGTGCAGGGTGAGGATCATTGGGACTCGGGACCCCCGTTGGGGAAATCCTGGTGCCACCAGTGAATCATTGAGATTGTATTCTCAGTCTGTCTGAGTTGGATTTTGGGGGGACACAATAAGGTGATTATTCCTTTTAAAATATAGGAAATTGCTTCTTTAGCACAACACCAAACGCTGCAGGGCATGTCAATGCGGCTTTACAAACACAATCATCGATACAAATAAAAAGAAACATAAAAACCAAGAGATTTATAGGCCATCTAGGAATAGATGACTGTTCAGAATTTGTTCCAGACTGAGTTATGGAGTGTCAGAGCTTGGCCCTATGGACTGAGAAAGGGTAATGACTGTTTTCATATTACATGTAGCTATCGGGATGTCTAGCCATAACAACTTGGGCGCTTGATTTCAGGTAATAATGAGTTTGATCTCATGATCATTATGTAATTTATTGTCTGAGCTTGTTAGCAGGTTACACGCAAATATAGGGGCAATGGGGGGGGGGGGAGTAGTTTAGCACCACGAGCAGGTGCTAAAAAGCCAATTTGAATGATTTTTGCAAACTCCAGAGTTTGGCAAATTTTCACAAAGCATTATGGGGATTGGATACGGTCTATCTCTGTTGTGAATTGTGATAATAGGCAATTCCATAATTTAGCAAGGATTCAACAATGCGCAGCAAAAAGGAGAATGTCAACAAGAGGTGTATTACTATGATACAGTTTAACCGCTCTGTCTATTGACCAAATCATAAGAAATATAATAATTCTGTCTATTGTCCACCATAGAATATGCAAATGCATGGTTGATGATCAAGTAGAGGATATCTGTGGTTCCAAAAAAGACGGTCAATGGTTATCTAGGGGCCATTTTTTGCTGGCAATGGTTGTGAAAAACATTGCAATTGCCTTCTCCAGATTCAAATCGGATCTGGGTTCAATTTCGGTCTTTCTGTTCGGATGTCGAAAACTAGCTTCTATTCCAAAGACTAGACCGTGGGGGGATGATGACCGTTGGTCAATATATACTGATCAATGATACATTACAGGTATTCAGGAATTTGAGAGCAAGTTCTTGTAGGGGTCAATGCCAGCCATTTTGTCGGAATGGCGAGCAAATTTTACTCCTATGAAACAGATTCGATGATTGTGAAGTGTTCGAGTATCATCATTTACCAATATGGAATAGGGGGTGTCAAGAATTTAGAGGTCAATGTCATCATGAGTCCATTCCATTTAGTCATTCGATGCTTTGAGTACTGCACAATTTTCAATCAACGTGATAATAACGACGTCCTCAAACAAATTGGAAAAGTTGAGCTTATCAGATATCAAGAATTAAAAGGTGAGCACTATGCCAATGCTATAAGTAGAACCCCAACAGAGGAGGTGCAAGCCTATGCGCCCCTCTTATGCAACTGGGAACAGGATGAATCGTTTGTCGGATTGGGTGATTATGTCTGCCCATGGTCTGCCCTACCTCATGTCAAACCATTTCCTTGTGTGTGTGTCATTCCACTGTGGATGGACTACCCAAAAATAGATGATAAGCGTCTGGGCCCCAATAGAAATGGGACATTGATTTATGCTTGGTATGTGTTGTATACCAGAGCAAACAGCTCATGTTTCAGTGAGTTGAATACATTGGACAGTGCCAGGTGGGTAGCGGCTCTACTGGTGGCTGGTATGGCAAGGTGTGATACTCTATATGGCCATAAATAGCTCCACTCTACATGCATAATAGTATCTGGGATTCCTAACCTGACATCAGTCGGACTTGTAGTTTGCCCAACCAGAGCTGTCCTGGTTTATGGTATGCTGCATGGCCACCATGCTAGGGATGCCGGCCCAATATTGAAATGCCTAAAAAAGTCTGTACGTTGATATTTTTATGCATAGATGAAAAAAACATCCTTAAATTTTCTCCAAATGGAGAGTATGGAAGTCTCTGTAAACACAGTTGAAATGTGCAGGACCACTGTTGAAATGTGGGCAGAATTAGAAATGGGTTGGGGACGTCCAGATAAAGATGGGAAGATGAGACCACTGACTGGAGAATAAGTGGGCTCTTGGATGAACTAGGATAACATTGAAATGAATACAATGACAGATGACCTGAATAGTTCTAAGAGCTCACGCCTCTCCTGCAAGCAACTGGAGTCATGACAAGCGAGGAGACAAATCAGACAAATCAAATTGATGGAATTTCAACATATGTAATATTCCTTTTTGATTCCTGACGAAGTCGAGGAATCTGCAGTCCGTAGTGCTGTGTGGTGTGTGTTGTGTGTGTGTGTGTGTTGTGTGTGTGTGTGGTGTGTCTGTGTGGTGTTTGTGTGTGTGCTTTGACGAATGGCGCCAACTGGGGATAATCTTTAGGATACACACCCGTCAATTGCGGATACACCAACATAATGGGGATATCCCCATTCGACGATACACCATTAATACAGCAAACGCGGCCATCACAAGCATATCAGTGGGTTTAACATTGCATCCGGGAACGTCCCAAGTGTACGGTTTTTTGTGAAGCTGTGTAAAAAAATTTGTGTTTGGCTCCGCGCAGTGAGATTCCTAGACACAACTTGAATCTGATGGACAGTGCACTTTGGAGCGTCCCAGTTTGCGCGCTGGCCATCATGCAACTACTATATAAGTACGTAGCACGTGTATGTGTACTTTTCGATCGGTCAGTCGTTCGGGGAAAACTTGTTCTTTTGCAAGTGGAAGGCGAATGTTCGGACTAAAAATAAACTAACGAAAAAAGGTGGAGGTTTGCTCAATTATTTTTCTTACCTTGGGTTTCACTCATGAATATAAGATATGATGTAAAAATTACGGTATATAAAGAAAGAACTAAGCTCACTTGTCCGTTGGTTTTTTGGCAGTAGACTGCGGAAAGGGAAAACCCAGGTCGGGCCGAGGCCTTGGCTTGAATTGAGTTACACAGTAGCGTAAACACACTAGTCTACAGTACAAACGAAGAGTACTATAGACCGTGGCCGAGTTAGTTTTTTAAACTAGGCCAGATATAGCGAGGCCTATGCCTACTTTTTTCAGTTAAATTGTTTTAATTCGAAACAGTAGCATGGGCTAGGGGCCTGATAGGGTGAGCGCCCAGTTACGCACCGCATAAGGTCTAATAGACTGGTTGATTATAGCCTAACAAATAATTGAAACTTAAATGGATAATTGACTGATTGGGGTGGATTCACAACTGTGTCCTGATTATTTATGATGTTAGTTTTCAAAAAATCCAACCTACGGTTTAAAGCTCCGCTGCAGTTTCGTCTCGCAATATTAATCAGTCACGCGAGTCGTGACAAAATCTGTTGTCATTTGAATCACTCAACCCACAAACATCGCTGGGTGTTTGAAATCACAATCAGGATTAATCCAAAATTCATCAGACAGGCTGTGGATACGTTAACCAGAGGCGCGTGACCAGTGCGTAATGTATTAAATCATTGTTAACAATTAGTAGCCTACTTGAGAGTGGTTGTAAATGAAAAAGCCAAGGTAAAATTGGATATAGGCTAAAGCACATTGGAATGATTTTGGGGTCCACGCCAAGCCGCGGGAAGCGTGACTATTCGGCGGGGTTTAAGAAGAAACAGGAGATCCTTAGGACGAGTTCGGATTAATATGTCAACGCTTAATAATTTCCGATACATAGGGAACCAAATTTGGCGGCGTCAAACAATGGAAACGGAAGCGTCGATTGTTTAACAGTGGGTTTAAGAGGATTAGGCTACCCATCTTTTATATTCAGTTGAGGAGGGAAGTGTCTCAAAAAAACCCTCCAACAGTCAACCACGTCCTATTTACACCTGTATGACGTCGACACTACGGCAAAATTCATTCTGGGTGTTTCCGCAACTGATTTGCGCTGACTTGGATTACTATATAAATATTCAAATAGTGTACGATGGTCACACCTCTTGTCTTATACTTCATTAAGAAGGGGAAAACCAACAAAAGTCGTTGAAAAAAATTGTTTAGAGTATGTAGGATAGCTTTTTGCATTGTAGGCACAAATGTAAATTAATGAATAATTTCACGGGAGGGAGTCACGTGAACAAAATGATGGCTCAGATTTAGTCACATGATGTTATTATTATTGGGCCGGACCGCACCTTAGAAGAATTAGGTAAATGTCCCCCAAAATTTTGGCACTTCAAAGCAATAAAAACTTACCCTAAAGGAAGAAGTAGTTTGTAGTAACGCGATGTAAAATCCTGGTTAGGCCTAGGCCCCTAGACCTATATCTAGTGGCAGAAGTCTTGCCTAAACAATATAATATAATTAGTCCAGGGTTTGCAAGGGTAAAAAAACGGGTTCAATCTTGAAGGCAACTTGGTGAATTTAGGGCCCAATTAGAAGCCGTGTTGTAGCCGAGGCGGCCATCCTTTTTCGAGGCCAATTTTGCCTGGCCCGGCCCGGGCCCGCCTCGTTTGGGCTCGAGGCCACCATACATACAGTGTACAACTCAAGAAATGTGTCCGGCCTCGGCATGGCCGGCCTCGAAGACATCCGTGCTTAGAGCTAATTCTGGCTCTCATTGCACCCCATTAACATTTCATTGATTTCTCCCCTAAATAAAACAAATCAGACTGTACTATCACCAAATTACAAGTACTAACACTTGACACGAAACTTCACGGTTTGTGACTTGTAAAAATTACTTGAGTACTTAATTGGGAGTTGAAAAATAGCATCGGGAATGTGAAAACTGCATGATTTACACTTGAACTGGCAATGATAACATGTACATTGAAGCCTTATAGGGGGCTGGAATTAGGACAACTCTTTCTGAGTTTTCCCTAACTAATGTGCTGTTATAGTGAAGTAACCGAATGTTGGTTTTGTAACAAGAGGCCTAGACTGGTCAATAAAAAAATCGGAATAATCCCAGGGGCGTATGCCACAGAGGGGGTGGGGGGGTTCAGAACCCCCCCCCATGACCAAGTGATCAAGAAATTTTTAATACAAAAAGAGTTTTGCAGTTCAGTTGAAGTTTGCAAGACTGTTATTTTGCAAATAACAGTCTCAGAATGTGTCAGGGTTGTGCATAAATTGTAATTATTTGCCAATAGGGAGGGAGGGTGAGGCCATGTAGGAGGGCGAACTTCCCTTGGGTTCGACCCTCAAACCCACCCCACCCCCAACCCCACGACCAAATTTATGCGTATGTACTGGATACTCTGAATACATTTTTAAACAGTATTGCCAAAATGTCTCTTTCACTACATTTCTCACAGAGACTGACCTTAGCTGATTGCCTATTGGGAGGACGATGTCACAAAATTGGATGAGCCTGTTGGATCGGGCATGCTCTAAACAAATAGGTTCATATGATTGATTTATTTTACTAGTTAGCTTCGTCAAGCAGGAACACAAGTAATCATATGGGGACTACAGAAAAAAGGGGCATCAACTGAATAGATTCTGTGATTATTATTCAACTTGCCCTAATGGGGGGCCTGGATTAGCGGAGGTTTGAGGCCATGAATTAGGGACGCTTACCCTATGTTCGAAACAGTCAATGAAGTGGCCCAGAAACCCGACCGGCCAATCCCAAAAAACATGACCGTGTCCTCTGGCCCAAAATTGAATGCCATTAAATGAGCTAATTATTTTCAAATTAGTGAAGATTTTAGGCTACGCAAATATATCGCAGAAAGCGATCATATAAGATTATTCAGGTTTAAAAATAAATTATTAAAAATGAACTGAAACAAGGTGATCGATTAAGTATTTAAAGTTTTTTGTTTGGTCAAAAAGGCATACAGAAAGATTGCCCTAGGCAAATTTTCCACCCCTTAGGCAAAAATCAGGGGGAAAGGAAAGGGAAAATGAGGATATTTTTTATTAAAGTACATACCAAAAACTAGGCCTAGGCCTATGGAACATAGAACCCAATATGCGAAATTAACTAACTCATCAACCTTTTAGCGAGATGGAGGATGATTGATATAGGCTGGCCTAGTGATACAATAGGAAAACATTCCAAAGTGGACAGTTCTGGGGGAGGGGGGGTCGGCAGTTCAAGGTATAGTGGCCTCTTACTCTAGGCCTTCTCTTTTTAGTAAGAAAAAGTGCTAGGGCCTAATTATGATCAGGAGAAACTTGGATCAACCTAATGAAGTTAGAATGAAAATTATGGTCAAATAGCGTATGGCCTTAAGCGGTTAGAGAACTGTGGTAGGGATGTCACAAGAATACAGATGACAGGTTAGCTAGGACCAAAGCCACACAAAGGGTGAGAAATCATGTCCAACTGACCAGGAATCAACTTGGAATATCATTAATTCCTATGCTTATCACTTTTCATGATGTTTTTATCACTCGCAAGGTTTTGAGCGAGACTTTCCGTAGAATTTTGGGGCCAAATTTTAAAGGGGTGAGTTTCTGACACCATGTGAATAATCAGTCAGAAACAAGGTTGATTATGGAGATATGCATTAGACCAAATAAGTGGCTGTTCTATTGGAGGTTTTCACAGATAGGGTATAATGGCATCTGAATATTATTTTTGCAAAAAAAAGGCGGGAAAAAGTTCCTCATTCTAGTAATTTCTGTGCGATTTTGGCCAGCTATGGCAAAAATTTAAAAAAGTGAAATTACTGGCTGACACCCTTCAGGACATGGGTGGGATAATGGTTTTCTAAGAATTTAAGGTGGCTACTTCAGATGAGAAAGAAAAAAATATCAATATTGCCTGCATAGCAGCGATTCACGATTTTGTGGAACGGTCCCTGTACAAAGTCAAGGGGCATGATTGTTGGTGGACTGGTTCCTGTACAAAATAAATAGGGCCTATGTTGGGTTTTGGCCCCACAAATTGGCAAATTGGACATCAGACGGGTAATTTTGAGGGGATCAGACTATACCCATACAGGTAGAGATTGCTGCTGTTTAAACAAGTCCTAACTACCAGTTTTATGAGGACTTCACTCCATGGGCTAGGTAGAGAATCTGGAAATATTTAAGAAGGTAAAATTGAAACTTCAGAAAAATAGGTATGCTAATTGTTGTTATAGTATGGAAAAACACATAGTGAAGGTAAAGTAACAACGGACCTTAATTTGAGAAAAATGCGCATAATTAATTAGTCTAATTCGAATATAGAAGTGAAAATTGTATGACCGTTTTCATATAGCCTTAACACCATACTCTTTCATATGATACACAAACATAACAACAATTTACTGTTCTCATTCAAAAATCATGCGACTTACTACTGTGGAGTTGGGGTGCCTTAGTTTATAGCGGCTAGGCCTAGTCATAATAAGACATGATGTGGTTTAGCTAGTAGCCAAGCCTATTAATTCTTTATACTGAATAACCAAGTATCTATCACAAAGGAAGTAAGCCAAGGCCTAGGCCTATTTATCAAAACAAGCACAAGTAACTAAATTTATGTGAAAGGAATGGAGAAGAGAAAGGGTTGCAGTAGGGGCCTACTGTAACTTTGCAAGATTACAGACAATTGCAGAAAAAAAAGTATCACATGATAGGAATCGTTTCACAACTGAACAGCTCCAAAAATTAAAGCAAATTTAACATAACATGCAAATTATCATTTTTTTAATTGAGCGATCTATAAATTGGAGTGAAAATGAAATTTGACTTGTTACATAGTTCTCACCCTGCCCCCCCCCTCCATGAAGGCCCCAGAAATATTTTCAATAAGAAAATTCAATTCAAAGTGGTGGATGTTAAAGTAGAAATTATTGAATCGCTACATTCCAGCTTATTATTAGGCCTAGGCTAACTTAGGCCCTAAAAAAATGTATTTAGCCCTAAATACCAGTTTTATAACTGAAGGTGCCGGAATTTTAGGAGTTGATATATCAAAAATTAAATTGTTTAAAAAAAAGTCAAATTGCCAAATTGAAAGGTCAATAGTATTTTATTGTTTGTACTCGATTTTTAAAAAATGATAGGCCTAAAATCTTTTCCATGTTGCTCAACGAAAGTCGTCTTTCATGTAGACCAGGGTGACTGTAAATACTTGGCTATCCAAACCTACCCCACCACCCTTCCCCGTAAAGAACCGTCTAATTGGGGGCACCCGTAGTGCGAGACGAGGTATTAGTCCAACACGTCGCTAGTCCGAGAAAGAATGCTGTAGAAACACTAAACAGTGTAGAACTAGCGTCTACAGGAGCCCTATTACAGTAGTGGTAACTATATTTGGGGACTTATTTCATCACCCAATAAAGTACAAGTTATTTCATCTCCAAAAACTATTTTTTTATGACCATAAGTCCTTGAGAAGTTGAAAGTACTGAATGTACCTAGCCGCTCAGTGCTATGTGGATGGAAGCTAGTTTGTGCAGCTTACCGTACATGAGGTAATGGTGCAAGGCTGGCCAGGCCTCCATTTGGCCAAACTTAATTACAAAACATTATCAAGGGTTGTGTGTGGGGCCTACTTTTCCGCATATTTATGCAAATGAATAATGAAAACAAGGTAGGCATTGTCCAGAGAGCATGCACGAAATTCAACAGACTGGGTGAAGCCAAGTTTGTGGGCCAAGGCCTAGCTGTCAATGGGGAACTTTTTAACAAAGTCATTCAATCATGTTATGAGTATTAAAAAAATATTTGACAGCGAGCTGTGATACTTTATTCCAAACAATTATTGATGTGTTTTTAACCATTTGTCAAAAGTATGAGAGTCACTTAATAGTAAAAAAAAGCTTTGGCTTTGGGTTCATAGTTCATTCTAGGATTTTGTTTAAAAATCTGTCATATGACTTCATTTGAGATAGAAACAAGTGCAAAGTAAATGTCTTGGTAGCTGCAGGGCATAAACCACATTAATACCACCATGAAAATGTAAATTGCGTCAATGGGTGTATGCATGAGTTGCACAAGTTTTTCATATTAGCCGAGGTAAGTGGAGCACCTATCTTTGTACAGTGATAGGCCTATGGGTGGGCATGCAATGAGTAGGATACCCGGAGTCCAAAACTGACATTATTGAGCACTGATTATGCAAAACCGGGGGTATACCATGTTGGCAGGTACCCGCCCGCACATTTGTCTTCGTTCGTTTGCTGTTCGGGCCGGCTACATTTGAAACCATTTTAGGCTAATAATGTTAAATTAATAGTACTTCTATTGCCAGCGCATGCTTTCCTTCCTCGTAAATCATTTCTGCATGTGGTTCGGTATAGCATCAAAATCTAAATAATCACAGAAAATTTGTCCACGTACATCAATTATATGAATGACTGCAAAATATTCGGTTACACTTCTTTATTCTGTAGGATGGTCTCTCTTGGGGGTTACCTATTCTTGGTTAGACCAGTGCGACGTGGAAGTAGGCAAGAATAAGAGTTGTAACTTTGCATTGAATTTAAGAAGGCTTCCGAGTTTAAGACAAGGGTCCCCGTGGGTCCCTCGTGAGGTGATTGGTACAGCAATGCGCGAATAGGTGTAAAGGAATGGCTTGTCTCGGTTGCCTCTTGATCAGTCTATTAATGTAAATGCCAAAAGTTGGTGTCAGAGTCATCACTCCTGTAGTGCTGATTTTAATGTGAGGGTGGGCATGCCCCAAGGTTCTGTGCAGAGCCACTTGATGTTGGCATATGGTCTTTGAACAGTGAATTCAGAACTGGTTGCTCTGGGAGATTACTGTATGAAGATGACTTGTGGTGATAGCGAAGGACCTGGGGAGAATTTGTCCAGAAATCAAAGATTGGAAAGAAGGAATAGAGGGCAAGGGTCTCAGGGAGTCAATAGATGAAGACCCAAGGTCTGTCCAGCGGGGTAGATTGAAGGTGGGTTGGGTCATGTCATGTTGGTCGTGATTGGCAAGAAGCTATGGGTGGATATGAATCGAAGTTCGTGCCGCAACGATCGGGCAGCCAAGGGTATGAACAGCCTCGCCAGGATAGGTGTTGAGGGAGGCAAGTGTTGAGTTGAGTTGTCCCGTCTTCCCTTCTTGCATGTGGTCTCTCTAGCTGACAGTAAAACTGTCTGGGTTATGATGATGAGCAGAATTTCTGAGCAATATAATCCTTTTAAAACTCCATGCAGGCCTTAATTGGGTTTTTTGACCTGTCGTATAATATTGTTGCTGCTTTTTTGACAGACAGGGTGAGGCGAGAAGGGGAGAGTGAAGAGTTCCCCTGTGGATTATTGCTAAACAGTTTGTCACAAGGAAGATATATATGCCTGGATTCAAAGTCAAGAATATACCACTGAAAGGTAGTTTATGTGGTTCATCAAACATATCTAGCCTAATGACAATTAAAATTTTTATAATAACATGACAAACTATGGTGGATATCGGCGATGTCACCCGAGGCAGTGCCCAGCCAGCTGAGTGGGATTATTACGAATACTCCTAACTTCTTGATTTCGTCTCTCACTAGTTAGGTGCCTGTTGTTAATAAGTCACCCAACCTGTGCCGCCAGGCTCTTGCAATCAGGTAATTCAACTCCACCATGGGCTATCAAAATGTAAATACATACATGGCCGTAAGCATTCGTGCTTTCTGAGTTGGTTAGGTTTACGCTAAGGTTTCCTCTTTTCACTTGAAAATCCACTTAAAAACTTATTACAAGAGGGAATGCCCTCCTAGAGTTAAAGGGCTTAGCAACAACCAGGCTGTAGTAATCCAGTTCGGAATCAAGTCTGGACTCCATAGGTCCTCATGACACCGGACTCGTGACTCAGCCCAAACGGAATCGGAATCACCTCCAAGAACTTGACTCGTGACATCGGACTCACCGATGCGGACCAGGAATTGAATTACTTCTCTCAATCAAAGGGTAATATACCAAATGCATTCAGTGCAATGACACCATGTAATCAATCAGAAAATGGGCCATTTTGACACGGAGTTGCCACAAACTGCTAAGGTTTTGCCGCACATTGACTGAGATATGAATATAGTTGCATGCAACCGCACGCTCAATGCACGGTTCGAAGATTCGCATATCTTTGCTCAATCAGATTGTCCTCCAGTTTCCAAAGGGAAAAGGTATCAATCACATTCTGACTTTAGGGATTGAAGGAGGCGGAATAATAACCAATTTATCACAAGGCTGAAAAAGGACAATCATGTAGGGGTAGGCCCTGGGACTAGGCTGTGGCAGCAATCTCCTCCCATGGCTATGTTCAGTTGTTGGTGTACCTATTGCGCGAATATGAAAACGACACCGATGTTCGTCAATTGGAATGAATAGTGTATTGTAGGCTACATGTCAACGGAAATACATCGGTGTGTACGATTGTGTATTGGCCTCGGAAAACCAAAAGAAATGTTTGTTAGGACGAAGGATTCGCACTGGTACGGCCGTAGTAGTAGTTGCCTCCTGCAATGTATTCCCATAGGATGGCAGCCTATTGAGCCTAACCGTAACAATAGACGTTCACAGTCCACACAGTGACTCTTGTATAATGCATGATTTTCTTAATTTGAATCTGATTAAATTGACCCCAACAAACCGGTCCTAATTTCCTGCACTCTAAACCCAGAGTCTAAAAGGTCTGCTATGACACACAGAAGTAACCTATGGCATGCCCGTAGTGCATTAACAACTAGACATGTGTAGGCGGGGTTAAACCGCCCACGTTGTTATCCCCACTTTTGAGCAATCATTCGGAGAAGACGTATCTAAAACCCCCATAAAGACCCCCATTTTGTCAGAAACCAAGACAAACTTCATCCACCAAGTTTGTTGTAATCCATGGGGTTAATAGGCCACCCCCCCCATGAATTATGCCAAATTTTGACACATTGCTGGCTTTGAAGGACCTTTAACAAATGTAGCCCCAGCCACCAAGGTTCGTTCAAATCTTACAAAATTATGAAATTCGCATAAAATTGCAAGTTTCACCGCCGATGACCTTGAAAGACCTCCACATTTTGGTGATTAACTATTATAGGTCGTTCCCACCAAAGTTTGTTCAAATCTGACAAAGTTGGAAAATCCCATAAATCATGCAAATTGACCTTTGATGACCTTGAAATGACCTCCAATTTTTCGGGATCAACTATTACTCCCTACCCACCAGTTGCGTTCAAATCCGGACTAACTAACTTGAAAAGTTAGCGAAAATTATGCAAATTAGCGGCCCCCAGCCTTGCACTGATGCCCACTCGACTCATCCGAGCAGTCACTAGGGGATAGTGTACCAAGTTTCAGATCAATCGGATAAAGCATTAAAGAGTATTGACGCTAACGGGATTAATCTTCCAATCGTGGAAGAATGAAAGTATGCAAAATTAGCGGACCCCGGTTTATGTGGCGACGCCCACTTTCGGAACTATCCAAGATTCACGAAGGCGGACAGTGTGCCAATTTTTGGCTCAAACGGACAAGGTGTTGGAGAGTTATTGCGCACACAAGAAACGCGGCGGATGCGGCGGGAGACGGCGAAGCCAAAACCATAATATCCCCGAAGTGGGGATATAATTCGGCCACATGAGGCCTGGGAAAAGTTGTTTGGTGGGTGTTAAATTGGGGGCTCTGGCAAGTGGCTGACCAGGTGGTTAGAATTAACAGAGAAGGGGTGTTCCCTACTGCCCAAGAATTAGCAGACCTAGTTCATGAACGGTGAAACTATCTATGCAAATGTCACACAACACTCCACAGCCAGACCAAGTAAACAATCCCAGTGGGGCCAGTTTTTTCAACCAGGGTGCCCGCTTCTATGTCAAATGTCCTATAGTGTCTATACTGGACTGCAATCTACTGAAAACAGTGTTTAAGAATGTCTGAAAAACGTTTTGACCCCATTTTTAAGACATTTATTCGAAGACGTGTTTAGCATCAAGATCTGATGTGTTTGTTGTTAATAGTCTGGTTCCGGAGGAAGTTAACACTGTTCAGTATAAACCGCCCTAAACGTGTTACAGAAGGTAGTGTTCGATTCCTAAACACCCATTTTGGGGTGGGATCATGTGGGTGCTGGTTCGGTGTTGGACCCGGCTGCGTGTCAGGATGACTCCTGTTTTCCAACATCTGTGGTGAAACACTGGTGTCAGGTTGGGTCGGTCGGACGTGACTGGTTCGGACAAAATACTGATGCCCGACTTCACAACTCAGGATAGGATGAAACAGGTATCATGCCCAAAATTACACCAAGGACTCAGGGACTGCACTGGGAATGGACTCCGGACTCAACAGCTGAGGACTCCGACTAAAACTCACCCAACACGGACTCACTACAGCAACTGGCACCAACACTGCCGCCAGAAGATTGTCGTTTTAGCGCAATTGCACAATAACTCATTTGGTTGTTGGAAAAAGCTTCAAACTTTGAACACTAATCGTCTTATAGAAATAGGTTGGTTTGGGCTCGAAGTGGGAGCCGCCCGACTCACAGCCATCATGGATTTTCATGATGTTGTTAGAGCAAGATCTATGCGTTTTGGGAATGTGGCGATCATTACCCCACTGGCCCCGCCCGACGGCCATTTGCATTTGCATTTGTTTTATTCCAAAAAGGGCGGGTTTTTTTTGGGGGGGCGTTATTTTGCGTTTATTAGAGGGAGGGCGTTTTATTTACAGATTATACAGTTGTGTCACATGGGTTCGGAAGGGGGGGTCGTGACCTATCATGTTGCGGCCAGTTGGAATTTTTAACAATTTTTTGTAATAACAGGTTTACGCATGTGGAAAAGGCGATGTTTTGAGACAACTTCATTGATTAGCATCGTCACACTGGAACACAGACTGGGACCATTTTCAATTTTTTCAATTTTTACTGATAATTGCGTTCAGAACATCACGATGTTCCCCGCCCTGGCAAGCCTTTTAGGGTCTTCACATTTTTTGTATCAAATATCCAAACTCTGTCAAGTTGGTGATCATTCTTAGATCAATCATACATTCCAGCAGTTATTTTCTATTTTTTTTAGGCAGTCCCTCTGTCTTTACATATCACATAGCATTACATGCAGTGTAGCGTACATGCTTTATGGTTTCCCCAGTTTGCTTTCTCAATAGCAATGTCTAACAACACTTCAATGATGAGATGGATTACTTTACTGGTCACAGACCAAACTGGATGCTTTGTCAACCTATTTTGCTAATCGTGGCAAGGTCCAGTGTTTATATAGTTCCAAGGTTATGGATGGTCCATTGGTGTTCCACAGAAACATAACCATAGGCAAAACTATGGACAGTGCTGTGCGTGTGAAGGTCCGGGATCGATTGGAAACAAATGGTGCCAAAGGGGATACACACCAACCTGTACTGTACAAACGGGAATTAACCTTTCTATAGGGATATGAAGTGGAACCAGTTTGTCATAGCGCAGATTATAGCCCAGGGATTGGAACAACTGCGCGGATGCATTTTGCGGCGTGAATCACATTTTTTGGCGTTTCATTTTTAGCTTAACCAGCCAGCTGGTTGAGCTAAATGTGCTTGCATGTATTTTATCCTTTTATCCATTATGTCAACAATTGTTTGCTCCAGTGTTTCAACTCTTTGATTGATGTTGACAAAACTGGACATTGGATTCATGTACTTATCAATGACCGCAATAAAACCTATAGGGTGTTTACAAATTGGAGTTAATTCAAATTCAAAGGCCTTAAGCCATTAATTAAAGAGGCATAATGCACAAATCAGAGTTCAAAGGCCTTAAGGCCACTATTAAGGAGGCATAATGCACTATTATGTAAAAATATATAATGATTGTGAACTCCATTCCTACTGACAATTTTTGATTGCTTATCATGACACAAGTTCAGTGAACATCAGTGACCAGTGGCACACTTTGAGTCAAGGTTCATTGGAAGGGGCCTAATGCCACACGTTATATGTGGATGGAAAAACTGTATAATACATCTAAAAAGCAAGTTCCTCCTACATAAAACTTGCGGTTGTGGACTACGCTGAACATGAACAATGCACAAGGTTATTTGAGGTCAAATTTGCCAATTGATTTATTCTATATTTTAAACTTGTTTCGTGCTGAAACCAGCTATGCTGGTTGTTTGATGCCTCAAATGTGAATGCATGTATTCTACAGAGCTACTACTTATCAACCACAATTGCCTTTTTGTCTCGATGGGCAGTCTTGACCCCTGGGACATATTTGACCTGTCAGGTCAGAGGTCATTTAAGGAGCCACAATTAGGGCATATGTAGGCTATAAATCGCCAACAAACAAAAAAATATCTTCTCGGCAAGTGCAATGGAAATGTCTTGCATCTGTGTCATAATGTTCCTTCGGGGGTGCTACTTTCAGCTTGTTCGCAGAGTTGAGTTTTGAGCTGCGTCGTATGATGCCATTAGCTTAATTTGAAATAAAATAGTTAACTTTTGGGTGTGAAACAAGTATTATGGGTCACCAACTTGTCACTCTTTGATTGACTGTGACCAAACATTGAACACATCTGCTTAGCTCCTGGGGCATCTTGAACATGTGAAGGTCAGGGTCAAAGGTCATTAAAGGGGCACAATAGCCATTGTCATTGTTGGTAATGCCTTTTCCACCCAATGGTTTAGTTCCTTGATGATATGGACCAAACTAGTGGATACAGTGTTTAGTTGGATCCTGGGAAACAGTGTTTTTGCCTGGAGTCGTTTTCAGTGTTGTAATGCCCGGTTCCCCCAAAAATGGGTTATATTTTGATGGATAGGGACCAAACTTGGATACAGTGATTATGGGCTCCTCGGAACCATGTGTTTGCCTGGAGTTCCCTTTCACTTTATTTAAGGAAAACAGACACTGTCAGTTTATACATGATTTTTGCCGAGATATACATGTCAGTGGTTTGATTTCAGGTCAATTCTAGGCAGGACTGCAGAATATGCATGGTATTTGCCATGCAGCTACCTGGTGTTTATGACCGTGCTTGTTTCACATTCACAAACAACACCTAAAAATATATTTTCTCTCTTAACATTTTTATATTCAGGAGAGGTGTGGTAATTTTTATTACACAGAAGATATTACCAAAGGTGACCTTCCTTCCTGCACTTACCGTGGAAAAAACATATTGACGGGGGAGGAAGGTGACGTGCTAGAGAAAAACCTCAAAAGGATTCCGTTTCTTTATCCAGTATTAAGGGAAGCGTTGTTGGTAAGTGTGTGTTGACTGTCATTCCAGTTACTAAGGT
>JAODTK010005098.1:0-169070 GCA_026419785.1 Sclerodactyla briareus | reverse complement strand
GAAGTTGATGTTGTTGATCAGAAGAAAACATGTCAGACCTACAAACAGTCTGTGAATTCCAGGAGGCTCAAGGTTCCGATGTTATTCTCTACTCGCGGGTAAGGGGTAAGGCATGCAGAAGAAAGATAAATTGTTTACTTTTCCCCAGCAATATGTGTGAAATTTGTTGTCCTATCGTACATACAGATCGGCTACTTACTGTTGTCTGATGTTGTGCGATATATGTCATGTAACACAAGGCTAGGCATAACAGACGAACGGTGTGTGTGAGGCACTGTGTTGTGTGTAGGCCAGAGCAGACTGGTCAAAAACGTCTCCTGACCAGATCAGCCCATGCAAATTGACCATTTCTGAATTCTAACAAGCCATCTGGTTTGCCATAATGACTGATGCCACTGGAGAAGCGGGGTGCCAAGCCAATGCCAAATCAACAAAGTGTGCTGCGGTACGCAACGTTTGAAATACTGTAGGCCTAGTGTCAGACACTTCTGTAGCAATTCAGGGAGGAATGTTTTGAAAAGAAAATTATATACTGCCTAGTTTTGTGTGCAAACTGGACTGCTATGCAGGGCCTAAGTGCGTAGCAGTAATCATGCTCATTCGAGGAGGAACATTCCGCGATTGAACACCAGCCTATTTTAGAGCTGATGGTGCAAGTTTGAGGGTTTTTGGGAATCTGGTACGTCCAAATGAGGAAAGTGATTTTTACTAGGTAAAATTACTCGGGCCAGGGCTTTCAGTCAAACAGTTCTTATCAATTTTTTAACATTCCTAGGGCTTCTATTTGAAATGTATAAGGCCCCAATTGTGCAATTGTCAAAACTACCAGACGCACCCATAATTCCTTGAAGGTTGGGTAATTTCCCTGGTGGTGATTTGGCTTATATTTCTTCATTTACCCGCTCAGGAAATATTTATCGAACTGGATCATTTAAGAATAAGGCATTGATAATGAACATGGTAATGTTACCATTCTAATTGAAGTGTTATCGGGCTGGATCCCAACTGGTACAACATAAGATAATCTTGTGGGAAGGATGGTGAATGATGACACCGGGACAGACTACAATTCAGTTACAACAATTAAATTCCAAGGTAACTATGGCCTAGGCCCACATGGATCCATACTACTCCTATTCACAAAAATTGTTTTCCCCTACTGCACAGTTAGAGACATGGTTAATGGATGGCGTCAGTTAACTCTGGTTGCGGAAAAAACTCCCATTAGGGATGTGCGCGATCTACCGATTTACGAATATAATCGATTGGAAAGGATTATCGGATTATGAACAAGCCCTGAATAATTGGGAGTGCAATAAATGAAAAGTCGGCACGTACATCTTTTGTTTTTCAACAGGTGTCTTGACCACAATTACAAGCATTGAAATTGTAATACTGTAAGCACGACGTATTTGACAATTCTCCAAGAAAGGAAACGGGAGGGGATGGTAGAGGTTATTTTTTCACTTGCTGATTTGAAATGTCTCTGCTGGTACCTGCACCCTAATCCAAAACCACACACGCACTACCGCCTACTTGCATTTCTCTCCCATCTCCGTAAATTAACAATACACTAACTCTTCTCTCAACGGGCTGGCGAATTCTGTACAATCTTTTCGAAATTCCTCCTGGCTGGCACCGGTACTTGTTCTGCTTTATATAATGCTAAAAATAAAGTGCTTCCCTGGAATCCCTGCATTCCCAGGCCAGCCTTGAATCCTAAATGACCGAAGCTGTCACCAAAATTGCATCATCATGCATGTTCCCCTATCAAAATATTTGATCGACCTCCTCTGAAGCCCACCCCAGGTCACTGTATTACGGGTATGATGAAATCTTGGGGCGTGGACTGTCCCCAATAGTGATTGGTTCCCCGCTTGAATATATAATTGATCAGTCCTATTCAGCTTCTCCCTTTGCCACGGCGCGGTATCGGCCCGGCTACTTGGCGTGGCTTGCAATAGATCATACTGTACTGCGCTGCGAGGGCAATATTCACTATACTTTTGGTGCATGGGGGGACCTGGGGGATGGATTTAGATGACTGGTACAGTTTACCTTGTATTCTTTTGCTACCTGGGAGGCTCAGCCCTTTGTGAATGCCGACTTTGTGGATTTAATTGATAACCAACCACGCCAATATATCCATACTACAGTAATATTTGAAAGGATTGCGTGAAATAGATGCTCACATGTGCCGTTAACAACGCCCCCAAGTGAGTAGTAGAAACACACATTTTTGAGCATTTTGTCAGCATGTTATAATATCGCGAAACTGGTACGTGTTATCGATTATTGAATTATCAATCGTTTTTGGAAACAATTAATCTACTAAATTGTTGCGCAAAAAATTAATTGTGATCACACAGCCCTTATTCCATCATGCAATGATGAACGATGTTTGACTTTAGACAACCCTGCAAATATTTTTCGTTTCCTATTGAATTTGCAGTATTGCACATTGATTCCAATTAGTTTTTGACAGAGGTATAATTGTCATAGTGGGTGGGTAGGTGAATTTCAGTACTTTCCGGCAGAATGTTGTTACTTAAAAAAAATGAAAGTAGAATGTTGTTTATTTGAAACCATAAAAGGATGCTATTCTCTGTGTAGTCCAACTGTCATGCAGTATGTGCATAGGAACTTCCCAATAATTTCTTACAGAATAAAGTACGTTTGAAAATGTGACATGCATGTTGTTATCAACAGCAACTGACTAGAGTTGATAGTTGTCATCGACACTTTTACTGTATATATTTATGACACCAAGAAGTTAAGACCATTTATGGAATGCTCCATGGTAGGACCATTCCAAGTGGTTCTGACAGTTAATATAGGATATATTTTACTGGGACTGCGAGCACAATGGACCAAACTAAGATGTAGCATTTTTAAAAGCTATTAGTTAAAGCAATCACAAGCTTATGGCTGCAGGGACAGGTCCCCAAGAATTTGGCATTGCAGCGACTAGGCGGAGTGGGGTCTTGTCCAGTGACCAAAACTAGTGAAGGCCTAGTGCGAAGAGAGCATTTTAGAAAACGTGACCAAAATTTGGAGCAGTCTGGTTTTAGGCCAAGGCTGAAGCTGCAACGAGAAAAAATTATCAACAGTTTTCCACATGTAGAGGTGAGCACAATTGATGCCACCACACACAGACGGCAACATGCCAGTTGCTCCAGTTCTGGTGCTGAATGCCCCATCAAAAAATGGACAGTAGCAATACAGTTTTTAGTCTTTGGTATGGACTCGACGGGAAGACATTATAAGTTACAGTTGGTTAAAAAAAAGATTCATTTCTATTCCATCCAGGGAGGATGGAGAAGTAATCTGTTCTTAGGTATCTCAACACTACAACAAGAGATACACAACAAGGGTCGCACTGGAGAATCTCAACCGAGTGGTCCAGGTCAACGTAGATATACAGTAACCTTTCAACCAAAATTTGTGGCAATTTTGGAGAAAGAAAACTGAGCCCGTTAATATTCAATAGTTGACTGCCCAACATACTAGCTGTGAAAAAAAAGTATTCACAGTCAGGATTCAGGAATGTGACCCCCCAAAACAGCCATGCACTGTGTCTCAAGGCTATAATTCATGGTTTAGAACTGGGATTAGTCATGATTATCGACTGGAGTTCATACACAGATATACATAAAATATATGTAAACTGTGATTAAATCAGGTCCTGTCAGACAATGAGATTTATTTGTGAAAGCTATTCCCCATCAAAGGTTAAAGTGACAAAGTAGGCCCATCAAGTCGCAGCACATGTGCATATCCAGGGCAGCAGTCCTATGATGAATTGTGTATGATGTTAGCCTGTTATATCCCAGTGCATTCCTCCAGGAGATGTCATCAAGGGATGTGTTGATAAAACGGCCCACCGCCAGGGTTCACCAAGGTCAAAAATTCCGCACAAAGAATGAATAGGCCAGACAATGTTGACTGTGATAAAGTGTAGCACTTTAACGCAATCTTCTAATTGTTAATACTTTGTAGCAATGTTCAGCAGTGTAACAAAGGTTTAGATTCGTGAATGTCTATTACTGTTATACTGTAAGAAACCCCCTAGGGTGTATTAGATTCGAAATCCTCCTAAGAAATAATGTAACTTAGCGTTAACACTGTACCAAAAAAAAAAAAAAGAATGTCATAGCATATTCATTTTGGTCCTTCCTCACAAAAGTATCGAATTGGGGGGGGGGGACTAAAGTAACTCTTTTTGGGTAGTATGGACAACCATTTGTCAATTCAGTTGAGATTGCCTAAATTTCCGTGCCTGTGATGATAGTGTCAGTCTGTCATGGTCATTAGTACTAGAACAATAGATACAAGAAAAGGTACAGCACTCCTTGCGCGACTGAAGGTGTAGGCAAAACTACTGCTCAGAGCTCCAGCCTCTAGGCACATTTTATTCCAATACTATGATATCACGGGTTGGTGATAAATAACACGGATGAGGGGGATGGAAAAAAACAAAAAACATGGGCCGTTTGCCTAGGTTCTCTTCTAAAAGGAACAAAATGGAGGTAATAATGCTTTGTTCACATCCTCTTCAATAGGTGATCTGTGTGCCCGCAACGCATTAGCCTGCCCGGACACAAAGCCTGTGGTTTTTTTCTGGGTCCGGGGGACGTCTAAGTCATCCAGCAGGAAAAGCTCATGCTGTCTGGTGAAGTCTCTCCTAGTAAGTATACGATATTGATTGATTGTTCAGAGGTCATGGTAGTTCGCAACTGCAATGCTCATAGCTACGATTGTGTTCGATTAAATGTTAATCGATTAGTTGTACACATTGTGACCAGGCTCTGGTCACACACTGAATTGATCAGAAAAGGTGAAACTGAGGCAGTTGGGCATACAACAGTTGGATTTACAGCCATGAACGTAGTCCATTTGTATGTGCGATTCAGCAGTGGCGTCACCAGACTTTTCGATCTGGGGGGGGGGTTTCACAAGTGGGGCCATAGATATTTGTGGGGGGGCCAAGAAACCATCTAAGCGGGCTAGCGGCCACCATCGGAGGAAAAAATTTTGGTTGCGCAAACCCCCCAGATGGCGGAAAAAATGACTTCCGAGCGTTTCAGGGCATATACCAAGCTCAAAATCGGGCATTTGGATCAGAAATTCTTAAGGTTGAAATGTTAACATTTTGTCAGGACCTCGATATCATCGCTGCATAGACTTTTTGGGCAGAATATCAATTCATTTGTGCTTACACTACGGTTCACCAGTGCGCGCGAAGCGCGCAATTTTTATTTCAGGATTCCCCGACACATCTGGAAAAACAGGATTCACCAGAAAAAATTTTGGAACATTAGCTATTTTACAACTTACTGTCCCAACAATGATATGACGCATTAGCAGTTACCTGGAGGCATCATGCGTTTGAACATCGAAGCCGTCTAATAAGCCTATAGCTTACTGCAGTTCCAAATCGCGCGTGGTCAAGGGAGGAGGAAACGGACGGGAGGCTAAAGGGGCCGTAATAAAAAAAAAAGAGGTTGACTGTAGTTTTCAGGGTCAGTGAGAAATGATGTTGTGATAATTTCGTATTTCACCTCATAGGATATGTATGAGTTAGGGGCCAGTGAGGTAGACCTTTCCATAGAGTGTGCGGAGACGGACAGAGAGCAACGGGACGAAGTCCACTACTAGTACACGCTCGAACCGCGAAAAATTGTCATTCTATCGCATTCGAGGCCGAATTTGGCCACATTATACTGCCATTCTTGTGATACGTTCCGTTGTGTTTTGCTAGATCTATTTCAAAACTGGTAGTAAATACTGACTACAGAATATTTTTTGAAAAAATCACAAATCTCATTGGGGGGGGGGGCAAAAGGTTTTACGACCGGGGGGCAGGTGGCCCCCGCCCCCACCGCCCACGGGCCCCCCGGCCCCCGTCCCCCCGGGGGCGCCCCCCCCCCCCTTGCGACGACACTGGCGATCAGTTATACTGATTCTGATGGAGAAGGATGCCCAAAAGAACAAATTCACAAAGCGAGTAATTACAATTATTTTGGAGTCATTGACAAAGTCAGAGAATCTACAGTCATGACAGTGTGTATGTGTGTGCATATGCTTAAGCTTGTAAAACGGAGTACTTGACCAAACCTGGATGGATGAGATTCATATTTGGTATGTATTGGTCACCATGATAGGTAGATGAACCCTATTTTGGGGTCAGGCAGAGGTCACCAGAGGCCAAAGGTTGGAAACCTTGGAACATGGTAAGTCCATAAGGGTTGGTGAGACCAAGTTGAATTGGGAACCATTTGGCTTGATTCAGATAACATATTTTCGGGGTGGACATGGGGAATTTGTCACACATGTCATATGTTGCCCAAAATAGGCTGGTACAATTTCCCAGTTGTCATTGGTCTGGCCTCAGGTTGTCACAAATGAGTCAAGAAATCACTAAGCCTTTTGGCTTTCTGCTTTGATAGATTTATTCATACTAATCATGCCACCTATGAATGGGACCCCTCTGCTTCATATTCGCAAAATTGCTCCAATATCATTTCCTGAACCAACGCAGTGGGTGGTTTCCTGCCAATGGCAAGCTAGTGAGTCTATATCCTTTTAGTACTCAGTTTTCCCAGCCCCCATTTCAAATGATGCTACTGGTTTTGTATAGCAGTTTGCATGATTCAACACGTGCAGTAGTTACTATCGGACAATAGCTGTTGGATGTGCTGTGGTTTACAGTAAGCTACGGTCAGCACGTTGTGCAAATGAACTATCGCTGTTGCACTCTACGTTGCACTCTCAAAAAGTTTATTCAACAATGATCATGGCAAACAACAGTGTTCTTCTTGAGAATGCTGATAACATGCAGAACGATTAGGCCGTGATGTAAAAATGGTTGGTGATCAGTAGTAAAGGAAGGTTTTTTCAACTGCTATTAGTAAATGTTAGCTTGACAACCCCAGTTATAAGGGATCCTTATTCAAACACCATCCATTATCATTGTTCTGAGACATAGTGCTTACGATTATAAAACACCAATTTGACTGAAAAATTGGTGTATTTCTACTGTACCGATTCCTTTTTTCAGAAAGGAACTGATGGGGAGGCAGCAGTAAGGCAAAGAAAAGGAAGCTGTCTACCATTACCAGCAGCTCTTGGCTTCGGGGACAGCAAGGAGACCGCGTAAGTTTTTCGCTGTCGGACAAAGTTGTTGCTCCTTGCGGGACAAGCCTAGCGACAGCCGTTTGAGTACCACTATGTATTTGGTGTCCATTATGCACCGGCCATCATCTCTGAGACGGGAAAACTCAACCAGCACACCTTCTTCACTAAAACCCTACTCTGGGCCAAGGCACGGTCATACCCTTGGCAGAAAGGCCACTGCCGCAAAACTTTACTCCAAGTCATGCGAGGCCTACCTCTACCTCACCGGTCAGCCATCGTGAATCTCCATGGACTTCTCAGCGATATCAGTACTGGTCATCCATCCTGTCAACATGACTGAACCAGCCATCCTCCATTTTTGGGGAATTCACAGCAGCTTTTGGATAAAGGTTATCGGATCTGCCACACTGGTGAAACTGGGTGCGAGACTGCCGAGGGCTCCTGCCTCCTTGTCCATGCTGCAAAGTAATCAGAGTGGCAGGGGATAAGCAAGAGGCAGTCCGGTAACAGGAAGAAGAGCGCAAAAGTACCCCAGTGCGCAGGTGTAATGCATCATTACGGCAAGAACTTCTAAAGTTATTAAGCCTCGCCGGCCTTCTTGTAGGCTATAATCAATACTTGAGAAGGTGTGTGGACAGGTTGGTGTGTCTTGCAGAAGCATCATACTGCATAAAACGGTGTTTTCGCACCACAATAGCTAAAGGTACAGCTTAACCTATAAGCAAACGTTACAAACCTCATGATTAGCTGTGCGACCTGAGCTATGTAAGCAGACCTCCTTACCACTAATTTAAATGCAACAATGTATGCTTCAACTTTCAACAATCATGATGCCTATGATAACTGATGGGAGATGTGTGTTTATATAGAGAGTGTTAATATATAGAGAATAATATGTTCTATTTCACATACTCTACTTACTTACCCCTTATCGACAATGCACCCCACAATATGCTACGAGGTCTGTATTTGGATGTCGATCTATCAGATGAACCCACATTTCATTTATTAGTAAGTTTCCTAGAGCAAAAAAAAAAGTGTATACACAAACAAGGGTTGGGGAGGGGGGGATCTATCATTTGTTGTGGCCGGGGAAGAACTCCCCATAACTTATCCATTTTCGACCCTCTGAATGAAGACGCCATTTGTTTTTATTTGCCCATGGACATTGCTCTTCGGAGCCTCGTGCAATTTAGGAAATGTCAGCCTGTGTATTGACATACGGCTGCCAGTGCTCTCTTGCCGAGGACAGTGCCTGAGCATAGTGTATAGAGGAGATTTTTCCCTTCAAAGACATCACACAATTTTCTTTGAATGTGTTTCAGAGATAGTATGTTGTAAGGGGTGGGGTCTAATTTCCCCCTCCACTTTACAATTTGCCCCTCCCGCACTTTTCAGAGTCATGGCCAAGCTCTCCTATCTTATGAGTTTAATGTACAAGCTCTTATTCTGTTAGAGAGATTACACATGGGCAATTGCTTCAATTTGTAACCCTTGCCAATTTTGATTGTCCTTACGACGTCGGAGGGAATCTATGCAGGTATGCCAGTGTGTGCGTCGTGTGTGTGGGTATGTGGGGAGCCTGGCGTGTGAAAACAATAAACTCGACCCCCTGGACGGAATGTTCGCAATTGATGAGTACATTGAACCCTATTGTTTGGGGTCAAGGTCGAGGTATCTGAGGTCACCAGAGTACAAGTCTGAAAACCTTTGAACACGCTAAGTCCAGAATGGTTGGTCTGTCAGGTTCAAAATTTGGTGTGTAGATTTCTTATTGGGAGTAACAGGTATACCCTATGTTTTTGGTATAGGTCGGGGGTGAATTTTGTGAAATAGAAATTTGTGAAAAATCAATGGATTGGCCAATTTTGGCTGTGAATCGGCCCACCTGGTGGATGAAGGCTCATATTGGTATGTGTGTTCCTCATGTGAGTACATGAACCCTATTGTTTTGGGGCAGGTCAGAGGTTATCGGAGGCAAAGTCTGGAAAACCTTGTGAACACGATAAGTCCAGAGGGGTTGGTCTGATTGGGGTCATTTGGTGTGTAGCTTTCTTGTGTGACTACAGGAAACCTATTTTTTTGGTATAGAGATCGGGGGGTGGTGAATTTTGCGTCAAAAAGTTGAAAATTGTGAAAAGTCAAATTTTGGGCTAATTTTGTTTTGCTTGTGGAACACGATAACTCGACCCCCCACATAGATGGAATGAAGCTCCTACTTGGTATGTGTGTTCCCCATGATGAGTACCTGAACCCTATCATTTCTGGGGTCAGGGTAGAGGTCACCAGAGGTCAATCTCAAATTGAAGTCCTGAAATTAGTGTGTTAGCTATGTCGGCTATCTTATCAAGAGTAGTTGTCAGACGTTAGTTTCCACAATGAGATGGTACGTACAATCTCCCATTGGTCCTTGAGTCTGGCTATAGGTTGTCAGACAGAGTCAAGGAATAACTAACCTTTCTGGCTTGCTGGGTTCAGAAAATATCATGCCTTGTTTATTGCCATATTAAGTTGTATCTTCACCTTTCCAATTCTTTTTTTTGGAATTTTATCTCATTTAGTAATATAAGTCTATCGTCAAGGGACAAACACTTATAGATTGTCTTTCAAATGATTATTCATTGGGTGCGTAAAAAAAGTTATGTGATTATTGGAGGGGGGTGGGGTGTTCATTTCAGGAAATCAACGAACACTCTGCTTGCCATTCTCACACAGTTTGTTTCTCCCTTCATGTCCATTCCTATCAAATTTAGTATAATTCCCGTATCATTACAAACTACAGAAAGTGGTGCATTCAATTGCTGTAGAATTACAACTGTATGATCCACCAACGAGTAACTGAATCTGTGTGGGAGAAGCTGTGATGTTCTACCAAATCTTTTACTATCGATAAAATGTATCGAACATTGCGAGTGTGTGCAGCCCCCAGGGTTGAAAAATATGTTGGAGTTGCAACACATGGTTGTAGTTAGCTAGCACTAGGCCGAAGAAGAAGACATTTTTAATATAGGATTGGGAAGATCCCAAGAATGCCATTTGATCCACAAAACTCATAGCGCTTTTCAATTATAATTTTTTTATCTCGCCATGGAATGGAGTATGTTGAATATTCCATTGTAATAAATAGTCAAAAAATAACTGATCCTCTCATTTGTTATTCATTCTTATCGAAATCTTTTCGAGGGAACGTTTATCATTAGTATGTCATTAGGGGAAAAGATTTACTTTCAGTCAATAGACTGATTTGACTTTTATATGGTCTTCTAGCTACGGTTGCAAGAAATTAAATCCTTATTAGATTAAAATCCTAACTCTAAAAAAGATTTGAGGTTTGAGGTCTAATAGATTTGATTTTAAGGGCTATTATAGAGTGAAAATTCAAATCTTTCGTAGATTTATAATTTTAGTCTAATGAAAAGACTTAATGTAAATCTACATAGATTGTGCCTGTGGATGGAGTCTCTCTTAGACTTAAAATAAATCGGATTAGATTCATTTTCACCTCTATTCATTTAAGAGAGTACTGCAATTTCTCGATCAACATCCTCGGTCAAATATGGCGATATAACTTTGTTCAGTCAAAACTATTTCGGGGAGTTCGTCAATAGATCCCGATAGTGCTTTAAACCGGTCCAGGCCTCCCGGGCTTCCTGTCTTGCCTCTGTTTAACCTTCCCCGATGTCTGAGATCATCCATCTGAGATGGTCTCAGAAATATTCGAGACGTCATCTCAGTGGCGTAGCCAGGATCTGGTTGTGGGCGAAAGGAGACACTTTTGTGGGGGCTGGATGATATCCAAGCGGAGCGACCACCATTGGTGGGAGTAGATGCGTACAAGTAAAATCGAGCCTGAAAACCTCCAGGTGAACAGGAAATGACACTCCTGAGCCATTTGAGGCAGTTAGAACATTTCCACATTGATTATCATGTTCCGGAAAATTTCATTCCGAGTTAAAGATCTCAATGATTTTTCTCAATTATGCCCACGAGGGGCACCGTTCCGGGGACAACCCCATCTATGTCATGCAGCTGGGAGGAAACATTGCCCCTTGACCTTTACAAATGTTGAAGAGGTGCGTGAGCCATGTTAATTTGGATACCTATAGACGTATGGGATCAGGCCTTAACCCCGCTTGAGCTTTCACGCAGTTGATGTGCAACAAGGGAATTAATCGGCTGCTAGTGGACATTCCAAGGTCTCGGGCACGAATGCCGGTCATTAATGTTTGTTTTTCTCCCTCCAAGTAGTATAGTTTTCCCCCAAGCCTGAGTCGATATTTTGCTCGAATTCTTAGTCTCTCTGCCTACCTACCTACTAACCCAATTCCTTGAGGTTCGCATAATAAGTGGCGGCGGAACAGACTTTAACCAAGTATTGGGAATCAACCCAAACCCAACGGCCATGCATCTGCACTGTATTCACGAAAACTGAACCATTCCACGCCTAAAGTGGAAATCGTCGTCTTGGATTATAATAATACCGAAAATTTAGACAGTTCCATCTTTTGGCGCAGTTATGACTTACGAAGACACCACAAACAGAAACGCCTTATTCGAGATTTTCAGAATACTGATAATGAATATGTCAAATTTGACCCTCTTCCAGTTATCATGTGCAACATGACTCCTATTGTAAGCGGATTTCAATCTTTCACACATGAAAAAAATAAACACTCAAATCATAGGCATGGGCGTGTTAAAGTCTTCACGGGACGCCCCACGCCCCTCCCGTAGCTACGCCACTGGTGTGGGGAACTCACAAATTATCTGAAGATTTACCTCAAAAGGCAAAGTTGACTTGTAGTCGATATGCGACGGGTCGAAAAGAGCATTCCAGTCTTATCCAGTAACCATGAGCATATGGTTCGCAGGGTGGACACTGTAGGATTCCCGCCCAATGCACTCCTAAAATGTTGTGTAGCACAACTATCCCTATGTTGTGTAATAAATACCCCCACCAATCATTGTGTATTAATCTGCACAATTTGTTTTATCTTTCACCACACCGCGTGTGGAAAATTGTGTAAAGTTACGAAGTGTTGTGTAAATCATACATAACAATTTTGAAGGGTGTTGTAAGAGAAACAATCATTCGTCCTCTATTTTTAAATCGTCATCGCAACGACGAGAAGGAAAGCGGGAGTGTGGGAGGTGTTCATTTATTCGCTCTCATGCGAGGGAGGGGATGTTGCTGGTTTCGTTCGCACCGCCCCTAAAGGGCATTGGCCTTTTATCTTGAAAATCCCAGATGAGTATGAAGAGGCAGGCGAGACGTCATCTCGAAGGCACCACCCGAACAACAGAATTTCAGCTCGGATCCATTCATTCAAAGGACTAAAACGTGTGATAGAAGCTTCAACGTCACTTTCAATGTAGCAGCGCTCGATTCCCAACAGAGAACTCAATAATCTCATATTACCCAAAAACGACAGAGACACACACACACGGCACCACGCACACACACTCACATACGAAAAAACAAACGAACATTCGCGATCAGTGGTTCTATAAAAGTTATTAAAATGCTTCACCATTTACCTCAGCGGTAATGAAGAGGGAATATGCTATTGTTAACAAATATTAACAGCCGAATCTGAAACCATTATAGGTGGTAGACTAGTGACCCATCCCCGGTTAAAATGTATTTGAAACCGTGTTTTCGACCATGTCTTCAATGTTTCGGGAAATGCAATGAATTATTTCCCAGATTATATGGACCATAATATCTGGCTACCAATGACACATTTCTCTACCATCTTAGGAGTGATGATGGAACACATTGACGATTGTTTCAGTGAAACCATTCAAAAAATTTGAAAACAATTTGAAATGACCCTAGTAATTCAAATCAGTTATAAATCTGGAACTCAAGAAAGACTATATCCACCGAGTTCCGTGAAAAAAAAACTTATTTGCAATTTATATACTAATTAGAATATTTACGCTGAAAATATAATCGTTTAAGTGCAATTCCCGTAGCTTCTACGTAAAGTCTGTAATCTTGCTAACGAACTCAAACAATAAAATACACAAAATAAGCGATTACCTACTTCAAATAGTAGATTTCGGTCCACATAATCGTAATCATAACGTGATTTAATCAGCTGTGGTCACCCAACCCGGATTTACCACATACAAAATTTATTCAACATAGATCTCCGATCTCCGATAATTCCTGCTAACAGGCAAAGGGTGACCACACACAACAGCTCACACACACACACACCACACACACGCATACGCACCACCCGCCACAGCACGCACACACACCACACACACACAACACCACACACACACACACAACACACACGCATACGCCACGCACCACGCACCACACCAACACACACACACACACAAACACACGCGCACGGCACGCACGCACACACAAACACTCGCGCATACACACAGTACACGCACACACAAACACAAACGTTAGGGGACTAGAATCGCGCCGCAATATTAGTCATATAACGAGAGAAGAAAATACACAGTCCTTCACATTTTCGGTATGGTATTTGTATCACATGGCCTCGCAGATTACAAATTATGCGAAGGGAACGTTGAACAATTATGACTAGTAGGCTTCCTTCCTTCACCGTGGAACCTACGTTACTAATCCCCGAAGAGTGGGCAGGTAGCTAAATCATGTTGGTCATATTATGGACACGGGAAGCATGTAGGCCTAGATAATCAGAATAATAGCAAGTACAGAAAGTATATATGGTAGTAAGCTCTGGTTTTACCGCCGGTTATTGGTAGTGAATATATAACCTTGATTATACATGACATGTATAACCCTACTTCCTGTTATTGATCTGTTTACCAATTCTATCGCTTACAGCCTAGCTTCTCAATCTTTCCTACTCACGGCCCCCTATCTTTGCATGACCCTAGATAGTGATTGACAGAAACGTTGCTGGGGAGGGGTTCCTCTCCTTCCGGGTTCTTCCGGTTTTTTCTTTTTTCCTTTAGGGTGCCTAAATGCATAACAGTTTTCACTTTATAACATTATTCAGAAATTCATCAACATACTCCTTCCTTTCAACCCATTGAACCCCTTGCCTCACGTGGACACTCGAATACATTCCAGGGTCCCCTGTATAGTGGTCCGGACCAGGCTGATTGGCATGGGCCTGCGAGACAGCTACAGTCGGAAGGGAGATGGTGGGTAGGGCGTTACAGGTAGCCCAGGATTTTAGCTGCGGGTAAGCAGCTCTACAAGGTATCATGATTTATCTCCCGTCTCGATAGCATGCCACTGGTAGGGCCTTGAGTAAATTTTTGTTGAATAATGTGATGGAAATTAAATTAAATCAATTATTCACCCCCAATAAATAAGGTCTTCAATTCGTACACTCTTGAAATCGTACATGCAATCAGGTCGAAAAACTTGGTGGGTAGATGAAGCAGGCCACGGCTGTAGGCTGGCGGGTTACATTTTTGTGGCATAGTGTGCCTTAAATTCGAATTATATACAATTAATTACCCCAATAGATCTTCCCCCACAGCTTTTGAGCTGTTGAGAGAGGTTTGTTTACATTCGTCCCTGCCTCTGCAGGACTGTTTACATTATCCTTATCTATGGGAAGCACAACAGCAGACAAAACCATTCCAAAATTCATTAATCTTTAACACATCTCGGTCCAAGTTCTCATTGGTGACCTAGAATGTGTGGGCTCAGTAAGCTCTCATTAGCTAATGGGGGCTTGGGTTCAACCACCTAAATGATTGTTTATGGTAACTTGTTGGCGGGTTTGGATATTTGCCTTGGAGTGAGTGGTCCAAATATATGAGTGTTCAACAATGTCAGATATTCATTTCTGTAGGATGTGTTTCCACACAGCTTTAAAGGAATGAGTTGTGCTGCGTACTTGTTGCTGCCGCACTGACAGCAATATTAGGCCAAGGTGGTAGAAATGTTTTTCAAGTCAGTCCATGGTTATGGAAAGAGGCAGTAGAGGTCAGTTAAATGTGAACAAACAATAAATGTGAAATGAGAAAAACATGAGTTTATCCGCCACGAGAATTTCGCTGTCGGCAGCAGCTACAAGACGTTCCGACTTAACTGTTCATTGGGGGGGGGGGGGGGGGGCAGTGTGGAGGGGGGGGGGGGCATGTCTGTCACTGTCTAAGCGGGGCGCCACTAGGGTTGGCGCGTATCGTTCTATATCTTGAAAACGATTAACATTGCCCAAATACAAAGTTGGAAAAAAATGTGTACTCAGTAAATATTTTAGGTAGTCCTTCCAATTTTGCTTTATCCTGGCTGGAGTCAGGTATTTATATTATCTAGAATTTTTGCATTTCTCGCAGCTCGTGATGCAATTTGGTGTGAAATAGCACACCTAAACATCCATTCGATCTGCATCGGAAATTATTTTGCATTTCACATGCATGGCCTTTGGTAACTCAAGCACAACTGCTCTTGGATGAAAACAGGTATGGATATATATAGGGGGACTGGAAAACTGTATCTATAGGTCCAAACCAGTTCAATACGACAGTCCTATGTGGAGTTATTGGCTGCCAAAGTTTGGCATTAGCAGAGGAAATGAGGGAGAATCCTAATTGCCAAAAAAACGCATCATGACGCACAATGGACATACACGGAAATCAGTTTAAGTTTTTCATTGTTTCATTTTGGGCAATGAGTCAACATTTAGTATAAGTTCTGTTGCCTTTCTATCACCAAAGTAACCTAACCACCGATCAACCCACTACAGCAATTCCTCTCCCATAGACCTAAATACTTTTTGAAAGTAAAATTAATGTTTGAAGTTCAAATTAGAAAACAAACATGTTTGTAGGGTGGTGCAAGTATGAAATCATTATTATTGATGATGGGATGCCTTTCCATCTTGCGCAATACACATGATTCACAATACACAAACTTCAAAGGACATAACTCCCAAACGGAAAGTCGTATGAATTTCCGGTTTGGACTGAGGATTCAGTTTCTACCCAGCATTATATCATAAATTTGCCACTTTCAGAATGGTCGGTGTGGTGCATATGGTGCAAAATAGCACACCAAAAACCAGAGATCGCGTCGGGAAAGGAAGACATGCTGGAGGTGAGGTTAGGGGTCGTATACTGGCATATCGATCAACTACCTCGGTCAAATATGCGATATCACTTTGTTCAGTCAAAAACGTATTCTGGGAGATCGTTCAGTAGTACCGATAAGTGCTTAACCGTCAAGGCCTCCGGGCCCTCCTGTCTTTGCCTAGTCCCCTTCCCGGTCGTGAGTATCATCCTACTTTTGAAGATGGTCTCAAGAAAATATCGAGTTACGTCCTATCAGTGCAGTAGCAGGGATCTGGTTGTGGGGCGAAAAGGAGAATACTTTTGTGGGGGGCTGGACTGACTATCCAAGCGGGCGCCCACCAGTTGGTGGGCGTTAGATCGACAAGTAAATTCGAGCCTCCCCCCGCACCCCCCCCACAACACCCCCCCCCCTCCAGGTGACAGGAAATGGGCACGTCTTGAGCAATTTGAGGCAGTTGAAACCATTTCCACATTGATTATCATGTTCCGGACATTTACCATTCCGAGGTAAAGTTCTCATGATTTTTCTTCAATTCTTGCCCACCGAGGGGCACGTTCGGTGTACAGCCCATCTATGTCATGGCCAGCATGGGAGGAAACATTGCCTCTGACCTTATAAACTGTTGAAGATTGTTGCGCTGGAGCCATGTTAATTTGGATCTACCTTAAAGTATGGGATCAGGCCATTCATTAACCCCGAATTTTGAGGCTTTGCACGCAGTTGTGGGCAACAAAGGGAATAATTCGGCTGCTAGTGGTACATTCCAGGTCTTCGGGCACGAATGCCGGTCATTCATGTTTGTTTCCCCATCCCAAGTAGTTCTAGTTTTCCGCCCATTCCTTAGTCGTATTTTGCTTTACTCGAATTCTTGTTCCTCTGCCTACCTAACCTAATAACCCAATTCCTTGATGTTCGTAATAAGTGGCGGTAACAGTTAACCACATTCATTGAATCCCCCAAAACCAAAACGCATTGCACTCATTGCACATGCTGTATTCTACGAACATACACAATTCCCGCCTAAAGCTGGAATCTGTGCGTCTGGATTATATTAAGATACCGAAAATTTTAGGCAGTCCATCTTTTGCGCAGTTATGACTACGAGGACACCACAAACAGAAACGCCTTATTCGAGATTTTTCAGAAAACTGATGATGAATAATTATGTCAAATATACCCTCTTTCAGTTCTAATGTTTGCAACATGGACTCCTGTTGGAAGAGGAGTGTCAATCTTTCTCACACATGAAAAAATACACTCAAATCCTCAGGCATGGGGGTGTTTACCGTCTCACGGGGGCGCCCCACGCCCCCTCCCGTAGCTACGCACGGGTAGTGGGGAAACTGCATCCCAAATTTATCTTGAAGATTTAACCTCAAAGCAAGTGACTATGTAGTCGATTGTGACTGAAACACTCTCTATGCAAACATCCTCTTCGGACCTGTCCGCACAGACTGACAGATTTGAGGTGCGCTGATAGTAGAGGGGACTGGCATAATCACTGTATTTTCAGGTATATAATCATATGTGCATACGACTTGAGTGAGTATTATCGATTGTATGGCTGGACTGCATCCAAAACAATTCCCGTCCAGATTCAGTGACTTTATTTCGTCCAACGGATTTTTGTCGGTCACCTGTGTGAGCAAAATGATTGTACATCATCGTTCACCCGTAAATTACTAAATATGATGTGGAAGCCTTTTCCATTTGGGAAGGAGGAGGGAGGGGGGGGGGGGGATTAAACCATGTGTGTTGTGGTGTGTGTGTGTGTGTGTGTGTGTGTGTGTGTGTGTGTGTGTGTCCGTCTGCCCTCCTCTCTCTTTATGCCTCTCTCTTCCTTAACTATCAACAACGAACAAGATGAAATTTGAGTGACTAAAATTTGAGTTTTTAAATAGGGTCGGCCTCTACTGAGAATCAACCCAGGTGTCATAAGCCGTGGAATGTCATACATACCAACGTGTAATGTTATTCGATACTGAGTAGGCTTACTGGTATCTACTGGTTCTGTTTGTTTATACCGTTTATCACTTTGCGATTACAAAGGTACCTAGCAACAGAATACTCTCACTCGAGGTTTTCGTACAACTAAGTTCGTTCTAGGGGCACAAACACAACAGCGTTCCGCAAAAAATGGTGATTAGCTGAAACCACGTACCCAATTTTCCGAAGTTTTTTCGATTTTCTCACGTAATCGGTATCAGATTTGCCCCTGAGCGAAGTATCGAAGTTGTGTGTTTGTGAGTCTGTAATAGACAGGTGCGGCGATCTATGTTAAATATTGGGGTATATGAGGTCATTGCCATCTAAGCGGAGCGGCACCATGGGTTTGGCGCGTAACGCACTCGAAAATTTTCATGAGGCAAAAGTCGCCCCAGAGAGAATCCGCCTTCCTTGCTAATGTCGTAGTTGTGTCATGGCGGATCTATGCCGCTGTTTACGACTGACAACACGCTGGGAGTGGTAAAACACAAGATTGTCCTTGGTGGTTGACTCTTGCGACTCTGGTCCGAAGATTTTATGACCCTCGTAGAAACTACGGTCACTAGCGACAGTGGGGTTGAGATTTTATCGCAACCGCACTGTTATGCAAAAATGTGCGGTGGGGTTGGAGCAGTCGCTCTCGGGACCTATTGTATCGTAATGCTCGTTTAATGAACCCCCAGATTGCAGGAAACGGTACTTCCGGGCCGTTTGGCAATGAGCACTTCCCTAGAATTGACGATAAATTAAAAAAAAATATTTCGAGAAACGTTATTGGAAGAACTGATCGCTGTTTACGCCTCACAGTTTGCGCCACTATCGTTTGACGCGTAGTTTTTGTCTTGAAGACCCACCCAGCTTGTAGGGAGCGGCACTTCCCGAGCATTATGACAATGACAGTAAGCAAATCCCTAGCATTGTCAATAACTTCCCGAAATTTATATTTCAAGTAATGTTTTTGAAAGAACTGATCGATGTTCATTCCTTAGAATTCGAAGCACCATCGGTTGACGCGTAGCGTACAAAAAATGTTTCGTCCTACAGACCCCCCAGGATACAAGAAACAACACTTACTGGGCCGTATGACAGTAAGCAACATCCTAAAATTGACAATAGACTTCCGAGATTTATATTTCAAGAAACGTTCTTGAGAAAAATGATTGAGGTTTATGCCTTACAATTTGCGTCACCATCAGTTGACGCGGCTTTGAGCTTATACAGACCCCCAAATCGCAGGAAGCGGCACTTCTCGGGCCTTATGGCAGTAAGAAACATCACTGAAATTGACAATAAATTTTCGGACTTTCGCAGCCCATATTGCCCTTCCGTTGAGGTTGCCCGCATCTTGAAAACTTGCTGTCGTGGAAAAAAGTGTGCATTTTTTCGAGCTTTCGAGTAAAACAAATCGAGCCATCGGTAGGAAATTTTGTCATTTTTCAGATTTGGTCCGTTCAAAATTTGCTCTAAAATTTTCATGTCTCAGAATTGTTCGTCCGCCCCTATATAGTGCCATACGTAAACCTCCATACTGGTGTGCACGATCCCCCGTGGCCTGTCGTGTTGTTTTTTCTCGTTGCGTACATCTTTTATCAAGAAGCAGCAGGTTAAGCCGGCATAGCCATTGTTATGAACGACAAGGATTAGAAGTAGACCAATGGAACTATGTTACTGGTTATGTGCAGTGTTAGGGAAATGGCAGTCGTATTCCAGCATTGGTGGCCGGTGGAGGGCAACATGAATCGTGTTCCAAACTGAATTCCCCTTGTGGCCTTTCTATGTTCATCGCACTTGTAACTGACACGTATGGAGAAGAAGCTATTAACCAAAATCTGACAGAGTTATTGTGCATGGGCCTACTGTATTTTTCATGTAAAGGGAAAGATAGGATACAGCGCGCGCAGCGCAAATTTTTTGGCATTTTAGCCTTCTTAACATAAAAATCAAGCAATAGGATTACAAATAGTGTAGGGCCTTTGGTATGGCCGTAGTGTACCGTAGTGTACCTTTGATTGTAGGATTTTTTAGGGTATGTGTATGTGTGTCTGTGGGTGTGTGTGATACTCCTTGTCAGCACGATATCTCAAGAATGCAAGCATGTATCAAGTTCAAAGTAGGCACGTAGGTTGCTCATGTGGCGAGAATGAACCCTATTGTTTTAGTGCGAGTTCGAGATCATTCAAGGTAACGACAGGTCAAAGTCCAAAATGCTTGTCAGCACGATATTTAATGAATGCAAGTAACTATTAAGTTCAAATTACGTATGCGGGTTGCACAGTATGGCGAGGAGACCCATTTTGTTGGTGTCAGGTCAAGGTCATGAGGTCACCGTAGGGCAATTATTCTATACCTTGGCAACGGAACATTTCAGAGTAATGTCGTAGTCGGAAAGTTGTTCGTCTAGCGGAACTACATCTGGTGCCCTACTTGATCTCATTTGACTTTCTGACCTCATTTGACCTATTGCCTCGCGACTTTCAGGTTCAATTTTTCGGGACGACTTATTTTCTTGCAACAAACCAGAAGTCAGTTGCACTGACGTACTGAAACACTCCTATCACACGCTATCTTCAGTTATGTCCTCTATAAATGACTGAAACATCCTCTAAAACACTGATGGATTTCGAATCTTTAAATATCGTCCCATTGAAACATTTTAGAGAGTTGGCTTTATGGAGAATTTTGTTCGTCCGTGCATGCTTCATCTGGTGACCTTCTTTGACTTCTTGACTTTGACCTCATTCGACCCAATGACCTTGTGACTGGGACAGTTCTTCGTGACGTCAATTGCGCTGACGTACTAAAACACTTCCATTATCCACTATCTCCAGTTAAGTCCTCTAGTTGTGAGAGGGTGAAACGGTGATGAATTTAATGTTCAACTTCTCGGCACTGAAACCTTTGGAGGTTAACCTAATAGGAAGTTTTGTTCGTCTGTGTGGACTACCACTGAACCCAACTTTCCATGTACACACAATTGTCCAGATCTCAGAAGTGGACAATGCAGTAATTGCAAGTCCATTGAACCAGTTCACACAATTCCTGAAGTGTCGCAGTAGCCAGATACTGTGGTTTCTTGTTCTGTTATCACATGTCCAGTCGTGGATACACAAATATACTTGAACTGCTCACAATCTGTCTCTCCCAAAGTTTATTGATTCATTCAGCTCTCAGTGGTATAGCCACACTCGCTTCTCTTAATTTATGTGGACTTTTGAACAAAACTGTTAATTTTCTCCCAGCAAGTGCAGCCTTCTCCTGGTTCACTGCCTCCTGGGCATAAGTGGAGAGAGAGAGAGAGTGGCATGAGCAAGACGGAGGAGTGGGGGGGGGACATTCAACGAAGCCTACCATCCACTTCTACAAATCCCCTCCTCCATCACCGACAATTGGTTTGTCTGATTTTGTTGAAGAGCCCAGTCGGGTATGCTTACATGTGATATATTCAAGGCCAATCCTGGTGCCCCCTGTTAGGTGTGTGGTCCTCATCATGCATTTCAATTGATACAGTGTGTTCTGCCGGTTGCAAAATGTGCCAACATTATGCAAGATTAGGTTGGTAACTGTGGATTTCCTTTCCATAGATCTCTGAAATCTCCGCTAATAGGCCTACGATTGAAAGCACTATAAATGGATATTCGCTAGCAATTACAAACAAAAAAAACATCCTTTCTACATCTGGGTCAATGACATTTACACATGACATTGGTGTGTGTACTGGTAAGTTAAATTCTGTTACTTGCCTGCTTGGAATGATTATTCATATTTTAGGTGATCCTTCCGTTACATAGTTGGATATTACTCGAAGAAATGACAATGAATCACTACGCATATAGCGTCATTGTTAGGTATAGCATCAATTTTATTTGGAGGGGAGGCGGGGGGGGGGGGGGGATGAACGAGGGTGTGAATAAATCAGCTGATGTCGCATAGAGCATTCAATATTTTGGGGGGAAGGGGGGGGGACGAGAATCTCTAACCGCTGTCTCTCTTCAGGCTGAACCAGGATGGATATATGATTGAAGTCTAGTCTGGAGGTCAATCAAACACGGGGACATGTTTTTCTTCCAAAACTGTAGCCTGTACTGTGTGCATGCATTGAGTATACGCCTTTGCTAACTGACTAACTTTGGATATCTTGATCACTCTCTCCGTGGCCTGGCATACTTTAGCAACAGTCCGCCCAGTAAGTGTATCGAGGGCCCAACCAATGGAGGCCTGGCCGGGAGAGGGTTGTGGCCCCAACTTTTATAATTGCTCAACTTGCTTCGAACCACCATTACCAACTTTCAATGGATCCAGGTGTGATGGACCTCCTTGGATTGAGTCAACTGTTCTGCAGGGCCGTTTCATAGTTTCTTATAGTGCCGAAAAAAGTAGTTTGTCACATATGCTCGTCACGTAGTGTGAGATACTGCATAGGACTAGGCCTATCCAGTGGGCGGTCGTGCCCATCCTTTTACACCACCTCAACATATATCGAGATTAGTAATGACATTGCCCTCGAATTGTATGTCCTAGCTCGCGCTTGCTATTGATTATTCAGAGCGCCACCACTGACCAACCTGGAGGTCATTACAAGCTCAAGGACATCTACCGCCGAGAAATGATAGCTAATGCATCGAATTTGCATAAAAATTACACGCTGGATCCCCCTTGATATTTTAAATGTTCTTTTCTTTTCATGAAAAATATGTTCAACGCCTCTCGGGAGGTCCCGAATGGCATGCCAACCGGCACACCTAAAGACCAAGTTAGGAACAATTAGTTTTCAGACAAGAAAAGGTAGGAATTATCAGGGAAACCGTTCTTGCAATAAATGTCACTATTAATAAAAATATCAGAATCCCTTCAAGTCAATTAATATTGTGACCACTATATTAGTTTTCGGGCTATAGGAATATGTTTTCGTTACTATTAATGCTCATCTAGAACTAACCAATTGCAACCCACAAATATCCCTCTTCGACCATTTGTACAACGCTGCTGCAGATTATGGGCCCCACTTCACTTGCTTAAACTCACATTGAATTGCTAAAGTGATGTTCTTTTTAATGTGTGCAGTTTATTTTAAACAATAAATATAAAAAATGGCCACCTGGCCCTCACTATTTGGCGTTTGCATAGTACGGCTAAGAAGAAATTCACTTCCATTTATTTATATTTATTCATTTATTTTCAGATGAAAATGGCTATCGGGCATCATCATTTGGCATCGGTAAAGACCTTACTTCAATAATTGGCGATGCTGCGCGGAACCAATATGTCGCTTGGCAATTATAGGCCTACAAGTTGCATGAATATACAGAGGCTAAGGTGAAATTCATTCTAATTTGTAAGTACCTTTCAATTTATTTTGAAAAGGCCCAACTGAATCCCTATTTGGCATTATTAATGATTAATTTGAAAGAAAATTGCTCCGCGGCGTGGAAACCAATGGTGCCGCTTCGCTTGAATAGCCTTGAATCGCAAGAACATAGAGTGGCCTTGTAAGGTGAAATTCATTAATAAATTTTTGAAATTATCACATGAAAAGAGCTATCTGGAGATCCGATTTGGCATTGAGAGACTAATTTCGAAAAATTTCGCTAGGCTGCGCGGTAACTAATGGTTGAAGCCGCTTGAACATACGTGGTAAGAGTAATTCATTTCAACTTTGCCGAAGTTTATTTCCAATTTACTACATGGAAAATGGCAATCTGGGGCTCACCGTGCCTCTGAGAAGCCCATAATTTGAAGTTTCGCTAAGTTCGCGGCGAACAATGGGTGCCGCTGGCTTTACATATGATCTATCTATCAACATACGTTGGCTTCTAAAGGGAAATCCGTGTTTTTCATTTCAAATTTAGGTTTATTTTAAATTATATTTTTTTAATGAAAAAAGACCTCCTGGGCTCCCCATTTGCAACCTTACTTACTTTCGAGCGCAGCAATCAAAATATATTCTCACCTGCTGTTAGGCCCCCCAAAGTTTATTTTTGCACGACGCCCCTGGACCTATCCCCGGTCGGCTATTCTCATTTCCGCTCCACTGGGAATAAAAATAAAAAACTGAGGGGAGAGGGAGCTAAGATTTGTACATACGGATTGAAAAGTTCTCCCACACCCTTTCCTACCTATGATGGAAGTTATAAACTGCCGTGAGTCGGACATCTGCCCATCGGCGGTTTAAACACTATAATTACGCAGCTGTGTGCGAAGGATATGTCCTGCTGCAGCTTCCCGGGGGTGAGAGGCCGAGGGCGCTATTGCACTGAATGCATTGGGTTGCAATTTTGCAGCAGTAGAAGACCTATCCAGTCAATAAGAAAACCGCGAGGGTTCGTGTGAGGGGTTAAATGACGAAGTCGAAGTTAGGCGCCACAACATCGTGTCAGCAACCAATGAATCAAAGTTTCCTTCGGTAATTGCCTTCAGGAAACAACATTTCGAGGGGAAAAATAAAGCAAATGGGGCAAGGGGGAATTAGTACCCCCTGGACTCTCATAATTGCCCTCGGTATTTTATATCATATGTATATATTTTTATAATGGCATCAGTACAGACATACAAAAATACTACCCCTGTCAGCACCGCGAGGTGTTCGGTGCGGGGTTCGGTGAGGGGTTCTGTTCGGTGAGGGGTAAGGTAAATGACGAAGTTAGGCGCATACATCGTGTCAGCAACAAATGAATCAAGTTTCCCTTCTCGGTCATTGCCTTCAGGAAAACATTTCGAGGGGAAAATAAAGCAAATGGGGGAAGGGGGGAGTATTTTACCCTGGACTCTCAGAAGCCTGCGAGTAATTTATATATAGTATATATTTTTATAATCATCAGTACAGAAATAACAAAAATACATACCCTGTCAGCACGCGAGGTGTAGTGTGAGGGGTTCGTTTGAGGGGTCGTGTTAGTGGGAGGGTAAATGACGAAGTTAGGCGCATACTAGTGTCAGGAACCAAGAATCAAGTTTCCTTCTCGGTACTTGCCTTCAGGAAAACATTTCGAGGGGAAAATAAAGCAATGGGGGAAGGGGGAATTATTACCCTGGACTTTCATAAGCCTCTGGTATGTTCTATAATGTAATATTTTATAATTGCCTCAGTACAGACATACAAAACATATTACATCCCCTGTCAGCAGTGTAGAAGAATGAGCCGCACTCTGGCGATGTATTTCCATGAGGACATTACGACCACTAGATAATTATCGCCCATGATGGAAGTTCGCTTGAATTACTCTCTGGCGTAGAGGCCGTCTGCCTTCCCAGCACCCAATGTGGCAATGATCTTCGTTTTCGCTTCACGGTTTGTCTTCGTGGGTCTTACACATTCGAGTCTTCTGGAATCATCCATGTCTCCCTTTCAAAGTGTTACGAATGTTTTAGAGACATTTGGGTTTGTGTGATCACAAATATTTATCACACCATAAAAACTTTGCTATTGCCCGGTATTACAGGAAGCTTGTCGGAACGGGTTGTCAAAGTTGGACTGATTGCACAAGTAATCTCTTGATGAGCATTTTTAGGTCACGGTGTCAAAACGTATGGAACGAAGTTGAATTACAATACCCCAGCTTGTCAACGGTTAACCTTGATCTTGTAAAACGGACGGAACTGAAACGCTGTAGATTAGAACGACACTGGGTACCCTAAAATGGAAATCATATTCATAGCAGTATGCTAATATAAAGAATACCAAATTTATCGTCAGTTTCCGAAGCAATTTTGGAGTCCTGGATAAAATAATTCTGCCTCGTGGCCATTGGGTGAGAATAAACCGGAAATAAAACAACAACATGAACAATGGGTAGTGATACTTGACTTATTCTTGATTATACTGGTCCCCGACAGTGACGGACACTTAAGAAAATCGTCATTTTTTCGAATGATTCCAAATAGCAAGAATACAGAGGAAATGCATCAAATGGCAAGTTAGGGTGAGGTACAAGCTATCCTAGATTGATCGACTTTCAAAATGATGAATTCAAGAGGCATTTCAAGATTTCCAAGGCCGTCACGTCGCTGACATCCGACCCATAACCTGGGATAAGAAAGCGGAACAACTGATGCAGTACGTAATTATGTATGCATCCATATGCAATTTCATACTATCAGCGCTATCACAAGTTCCGATTACTTGAAGCAACATGCTACGATGAAGGTCACTGGCAAAAAGCGGAGTCTAAATCCTCATTCGGCCATTCTGGTGTCTGTATATGTATCACTCGTAATCGCTTATTCAGTCGCGAAGCTGTTCTATGGATGTGTAGACTGAAGGTAACGTCGATCGAGAAGACAGTGTCCACTTTTTACCAGGTGTCCTGACTATCCTGGTCTCAGGGGGCGTCGGCCGTTTGGAAAAGTGGGGAGGGGGGGGGGCACTCTCTGACTGCAATGATCATCCGTAAGCGGGGCCACAATAGGTTTGGCGCGAAGCGAACAAGGAAAATTTCAGATTTCGTCCCTCCAGATCGACGGAATACTGCACTGCAAGGCTCAATATGCTACCCATCTTACATGTGTGATTTAGTAAAAGACGACAAAAAAAGTTGTCATTGTGATACTAAGATGATTTACCGAGTATCACACATGGTATTGATTATCTACATTTCTACGCTGCGCTTTGTTGCGTGGGATCAGGGGCCACGAACGTCTCTGGTGGGATCGAAGGGAATAGCCATCGGCGTACGAGACGACCCACTCCGATTTTGGAGCAGAAAATTGTACCCGAATTTTACAAGTCAGTCATTGGAAACTACCAGAGCGCGCGGAGCGCGCGATAACAAAATTGAATGTTTTCCGGCATTTTATCGGAAAGTCTGCCAAAAATTCAGGCATTTTTTTTCACTTTGCTTCTTTCCTCTCAAATTTTCCACGAAATTTTTTTCTTCAGAAAAATGGAGGGGGGGGGGCAGTCTGCCCCAAGGCTTTCTGAAGAAATTCTGTCTGAATATGCGTGTGGACTGTGATCGTAAGTGATCGGGAACAAAAGATTTTTCTGATTCGATCGATCATTACATCAGGATATTTAGCCTACAACGCCTGGCGGCCTGGAAGAAAAGGCAGTGATTGTGCGAGAAAACACTTGAAAAAGTTTGCACTTTTGGCTATTCGATTTAAAATTCGAGAACCCGGTATGAAACATGGGCGATCCATGTCCACTTCGGCCATAGTCGAGTCCAGATCTTCACCTGGGGTCCGCACCTGGAATTAGTGGACAATTTCCAACGCGATTATTGTTTGGTTAGACAAAAATTGAATAGTTTAGAGTGATACAAAATCGGGCATGTGCCTGTAATTTTTTTATTACGGTCAGGAAAGGAAAAGTGGGAGAGGGGGGACACACGATGATATCCCCCCACTTTGAAAGTGGGGGGGACATGTCCCCCCGTCCCCCACCTGTTGACGCCCATGATCCAGGATGGTTCTGGTTCTTCCAACGTAGATTAGGGAGAGGGGGTATGGATACATTTACAAAGCTCAGGATTACGTAGGCTCTACACTGAACTGATTGCATTAGATTGAGAAAAACTGTCTGTGCAGGATTGGACTGTTCGTCTTCTGAGTAAGAAGTAGTCTAAACCAGTTGGTATATTCAATTGGTTAGTCACGGGAGAAGTTGCACTCGCGTTCAATCTAGGTGACAAATGCATATTGTATCCATTCATTCATTTGTGTATTTTTTGTTCGTTAAGACTGAGGAATTGATAACACAATTAGAGGGTGACAGTAAGGGTGAACCAAGAAACCTTTGTGGGCCTATCACACCAGGTTCTTCCCGAAGTAAATAATATGATACTGAACGCAAGGATCTATCCAACACATGCCTTCAACCCTAACCGTCCCCTTTCTCCGCCTCAATTTTGAATATTAATAATGCCATTCAATCATGAGAGAATTCTACATTTTTGAAAGCAGGGGACTAAGAGAGAGAAAAGAGGAGAGAGAGAGAGAGGGGGGGGGGGTGGGGGAGTGCTTGTGCTTATCCTCCAACCAGATCTACCTTCCCATCCAAAAATAGGGCAACACTTGTGCAGTTCTGCTTCAACAATTTCGGTTACGGCTCAGGCCACGGAGCCTAGCATATTAACGGTAGAGGCAATGGCAGCATTGACAGCAAGTGGGAGTCAAAAGGTTTTAGTTACTCATGCAGGTCGAAATATTTTTTGTCCAATAAAGAGCAGTGGGTGTTTAACGGGTCGCTCTAATATAGGTTTCTTCCGTCTAGTGGTTCCTACCGCGGGTCGATGGATAATAGTTATTTTTCTCAAATGGGCGGGTCCCAATAGGTCCAACCCAAATGGTTCACGGAAATAGAAGAATCGATTTCAATGATTTCCACAATCATGAAACACTCCTTTAACCAACTCCTCATGTAAATAAAAACAAATCCTATATAGAAGAATCGACTTCAATGATTTCCACAATCATGAAACACTCCTTTAACCAACTCCTCATGTAAATAAAAAAAAAATCTATCAGAAACTCCGGTCACGGAAAGGACATTCCATATTATTAGCCTTGGATTGTGCCAATGGTAGGGGAATATGGGTGTTAATGTTGATTTCTCTGGATTCCAGAGAAATCAGTTCATACTTTGGCGATGACTAACGGAAAACCTAAGTTATATGTCCTCTGTGAAAGGTTACAGTCACCCTTCTGACGTACCGCCAAATCATTGGAAAACCAGGTCTTAATAGCTGTCAATTCACCTTCAGCCACCAAATAAATCACGGAGGCCGGATATGGCCGAGGAGATTATTACTTCCTTTGTTTCTGCCAATTAGATTCATTCTATGTATGTTCATTCACCAGGCATTTGTTATCACGGCCGGGAACATCCTCAACTCCGTTTTCCAAGGTATGGTACTTAAACCCAGAACCGACCACAAAGGGCTGACTTTGATCTAGAATAAAACAAATTTAAATTAGGAATTTATCAAATGAGTAACCGACCTACCTAGTATGAGAGTGCGTCACATCTCGTATTGGTTTCGGGTCATATGCCGAAGCATGTCGGAGCCAAAACATTGGCGCAGCCAGTGAAGGAATGAGAGGGGAGGGGGGGGGGGGGGTTGATGGTTAAAAACGGGAAATGAAGGAGGGAAGCAGGAAAAAACAAGAAAAATTAGGGAAAAAACAAAACAAGTCACAGCTGGGAAAAATTTCGAGATTGGTGGGCCCGAAATGGCATTGAGCATAATGGGAGAATAAGGGGGTACTATGGAGCCGGCTTTCCAGAAGCCCTCTCAAAGTTAGTGGACCGTCCCCCCCCCCCCCCCCTCCCCTCATCACTTTAGCCAGCAGGCGGGGAAATCCAGGAAGGAAAGTCCAATCTGGAACCAATGTCTTTCCCCCTCCTGACTCGAAGGGCTGGCTTACGACGCCCTGGCCAGAAGATCAGAAGATTGAGAGAGTTCTTGCATTTCTTGATCTTTGATGACCGAAGCTGATCATCGCTTGACCTGAGAGCAATTGCTTGATCGGGAACGTACGAGTGAGAGCTTCATTCATGCATTCCCCACAAATTCTCAGTTTTCTACAAAAGTAACTGCGGCCCCAACCAAAAACAACAAGGCTATTGTACTCCTCATAAGAATGGTACACGATAAATGTCAACCCGATTGGACCAAACATTCTTGTCCTATCGTTTTAACAAGGTCTTTCGACTGACCCTCTGTTGGTCCGCAGATGCCATTCTACCAAACCAAAATAGGGTTCTGACTGACTGACTAAATGGTCGCGTAACCCGCCGGGTCGTAGGGGCGCTGCAATGTCAAATCATCATCCGCGTCTACTCTTATCGGTTGTGGGCCGTTCTTCCTATGGGTTGTCAGCTTCTACCCAACACTCTCCTGATAATCCTCATTTCGACTGACTTTACCATCTTTTGCAGCACAGCTGTAAGAACTCCATCGTATAGGAAAATCGCCTAGACACTTGGGCTGAAAGTTGTTGCGAATGACATTGTTTTTTACCATAAGTACCTCGAATGACTTTCGATAACATGAACTGTTTTTTGAAAAAAAGCGAAAGGCTCAGTGATTCCTTGAGTCATTTCGTCCCAGCAACTTACCACGGTGTCAACTCACCAATGTTGTGCATAGGCCAGTGGTTCTCAACTGGGGTCGCGACCTTAATGGAAGAGCCATTTTTGGGGTTTTCTGGGGTAACAAGGGGTTACGACTTATTTGGGGATGGGGAGGGGTTAAACGGATACCAGACAGGATGACTCAGTAGTTTACGATGGTCAAAAGGTTAAGAACCACGATGGTGAATTAACCAATCAGACACACCTTCTGTAAAGCAGCACGTCCTGTTGCATTGCCTTCTTAAAACGTTCCCCATCATAGCAGTTGATCTGAGTTTTCCAAGATTACCTACCGTCATCATTTAGGAACTCTATTCGCGTTACTGCCTACATGCGCCCCTCTGTGATACATTCGCGATTCGTCCCAATTAGATATTCCGTATTGTCTTAAAATTCGTGATTACGTGATGTCGCCTGCGACGCTACAATTATGAACAGGCGGGAGTCCAATTGCCTATATTTCCTTTGCGACTCCTCGAAGTGAAATGGCTAAAAATCCAAATTTGCAACATAATTTTATTTGCAATGATGAGGTGACCATGTGAGGTGGACATGATAGGTCATCTCTTGCTATGATGCTCCCTCAAACTAAGTTTGAGGGAGCTGTAACCTACCAAATCCTTACAGCTATTTTCGCTCTGGCTGAAGCACTGAAGGGCATTCGATGACGGCATGGTTCACGATCCTTCGGGGAGTCAAACCCCATTTAGGTTTGCGTTGTAAGTCCGATACGGAACTTATTACCAAAAGGTTTTCACATCTCTTCTCCTTCTCCAACGACAAACATCCTTTTCACCCCTCATTTTTCCATACTTGATCCAGATAGAGTATTACCTACGAGGTTTTGCTGGAGCCAATGAATATAAACAAAATTTGGAGGTTCTTGCATGTTGCCTTTACAGATATTTCAATTTAACTGTCTGGGAATGGAGGAATCATACTCACCGGGAGAACCATGTCAGGCCGTCATAGACACACAGTAATTTCTGCATTTTGGCATTATGAAACAGGAAAATGAAAATCAGTATTCACTTAGAAAAAAATGAGATTATTCCTTTCAATATTTTTCAACAATTTTGTAAGTTTTAGTGGGATGTTTGACATTCACTTTGTATGATAGGGATTCTGCTGTTCCCCCTGTGATGTCACGGGGCAAAAACTGATTGTGGCTTACACTCGATTAGTTGATATTGGGTCCTGGGGTTTCTGTGTCCTAATGTAATGAAAGTCAAATCATTCCACCTAAACCTCAGTCCTTAACATTGTCCGAGTTGTTTTCCCAATTGGTCAATTTGTTTGGTGGATACAGTACACACCATGTGGAGTTTATGTATCATATCATAGCTAAATTAGAAATGTTCACTAAAATGTCCACAGTATGATGATGTAGATCGGAGTTGCCGAACAATAGAACAATGATGGAGACTGAATATTGTTCGAACATATTAAAAGAGGGATTACATAGCAATTTTCGAACAACAAGTTCTTTTCCACAAATATTTCAATATTTAAATAGGTTTCTACGACAAGGCTTTCCTAAATAGTTATCCTAAATACAATATCTTAATGCAGAATATTTGGTGTGAATTCATTTCAAGGTTCGTAAAATCAAGTATTTTAGCCAGGAAAGTTACAAAACAAGGTAGGAAATGTAATTCTCCAATTATGAAGAATTTTACAGACTCACAAAATAGGAAAAGAAAAGAGCTGTAAATTAAGGAAAAAAATCATTATAGCTTACATCTTTAACACTTCATATCTGGAGCTGGGAGGAATGGAAACAACATATAGATGTCTATTCAACTGATTGGACTAGATCACCAGAATCAATGGCTGCAAAATGCGAAAATAATGACTGATGGCCCATTCGTATGGACCAATGGCCCACACATATGGACCAATTCAGTGGCCCACACATACGGACCAAGGCCCACAAATATGGCATCTATTGACATTTTCCTAGTAGCGCGCTCAGTGTTTGTCAATTTTGGGTGGATAAAATGCCTCTCACGTAGAATACCATACCTTGATTCAGAAGTGCTCCTGTTATTATAAATACACATATTTGGGTTTTCCCCATACACAGGCATTATTGGTTTCAAAATCATGAGGTGGCTTCGATCTTTAGGTGTATATGTCCTCATTTCCAGTCCTAATTGATGGTATTCGCCATTGACATGCTCTGGAGGGGCTCTGAATTGCACTAATATATGTGATCCCACAGGTGATTAAAGTAAAGTCAACGAAATGGCATAGGGACAATGGCATTGAACCTTGCATGAACAGTGTGGAAGACCCTCTGATAAAAAGTCTTACCAAGATTCCCTTCAGACTGATCAACAATACCATGGTAAACATGGGATGCTTTGGTTCCATTTTCCAGGAACGGTGGACAGTTCCATGACAGATATCGTTTGATGGTTTAGCGCCTATGGGGAAGAAAACTATAATCTTTACCCTCAAACTGGATGGTACTGAGCATGCGCGCTCACAACCATAAACAGGCCCGTTTTTGCAGTTATTTTAGTCACTAAACTCAAAAACAATACTTGAATTTTTGCAAGACAAACAGACAGACACTTACATGGTAAGGAAGCTGACTTTTCAATCCTAGCAGTCAAATGTGATCTGTGAGAGCTGTTTGAATCTTCAAAGGGCAGAAATGGACCTTGATGACCTTTGACCTCAAATTCCGGACAGCCCATATATACCATTGGTCAATGATAATTACTGACTGTCTGATCATCCACACTGTCTTGTAGGAGTAGAGGGCATTTTGACCATCAACGGAAGGAAATAAATGACTCAAATATACCCCTAGATGACCTTCAACTCAAAACCCCTGAAACAATGTAGCAATGATCTCGATAATATAACCAACCTCCACAATCACCTGGTTAGAACTGTAGGAGGAGAGGCCTCTCAAATGTTTTTACAAATGGCCCAGTTAGACGACCTGGGAATCCCTGGATTATATCGGATGCTATAAGAGGCGTCATCAGACTGCCAAAAAAGTGCAAGCTGCTCCTCCAGGATAGATGATAGTTATTGACATGCCAGCGCACACATCTAGCATCTTCAGCTTATAATACCAAATACTGCCAGGGCCAGACGGCTTCAATAGCTGCTTTAAATTATAGATATCAATGGAAAATGGTAAGTCTTTGCTCTCAGTGGAAAACTTTCAGAGAGAACACAATATTAAGAAGCCACCATATCGGTGTCAAATTATATACAACAGGAACAGTTGACCACAAGGAATGCTTACATTAATGCTCCACTCGTACATAATGCTTGCTACAATCAATTTCACCATGAATACCCCTATGAAACACTAACAGTGGCACCAGTAACCCCTTGCCTATCCTACACCCCCCTCCCCTCAACCCCCATCACTAACACTAATGAAAGTAATAGTTTAGCACAACATTCCTCCTGCTCACGTAGGGCAATCATTTTTTTTCCCTTTTACCACCACATACTATTGCACAAATATGCATACTTTGGATAACATGTCAGCTATTGCACATGGCACCCCCCTTGTCATTGCAAGGGTTTGATCTAGTTCTACACTCCTGTCCTACAGGGGTCTGTTTGACAGAAGGATTCAAAGTTCACATGAAGCTCTAAACACCAGCCCGGACTGTGGTAACTGTGGCCCACAGCAAAAGCATCCAGCCATACTCATGGACTAGACAATAACAACTCCCTATCGCATAGACAACATCAAGAATTCATTCCCACATAGGTGGTCCATGTTAGCATGTTGGTAAACCAAGTAAATTCCAGATAATCCAAAGAGAGTTTTTGTTGGTGTATATTTACCACTATGTTTTAATGTATTATTCCTGACATTCTAAACACCTTAAATATCACAGCAAATCTGATTAGGAACCAATTCTCCTAAATCAAATGATGCTGTTCTATTTTTTACTTCCATGACCCATGTAGACATTCCTGAACACAGAAAGAATGTCTGGGTAATGGTAACATGCCAGGCACAGATTAGCTAGGGATTTGGTAGTTAAACACACACAATCAAGAAAGATATCCTAAAGCCAAGGTCATGAACAGATGATCTTCAAACTAGCACCGGTGAGAAGAGGACACAGAAACTACAAACCTGAAATTTGAAGGTCCTATCATGTTGCATTATTTAGTTATTTCAATTTACCTCTAATGAATCTGAGGAAACCCATGACGTCACAGAGGGAACAATGCTGGGACTGCTCATAGACTTCAACACATTAAATTTATGCAATTTTGCCACACCTATAACAGAAAGTGGTTCATACACACAAATGTCAGATGTCTTTATTCACAGCCATATTTTTTCATTTGTTACATGGTTTGTGATTGTTTTTTGCATCGACTCTGTATTACAGACGTTCCTGTGGTTCCCCCATGCCTCACAGGGGAAATTTGTAGGCCTAATTGTAGATTGTGTCCAATTCCATACACTTATATTAGTAAGAATTTGTCAACTTTTTATGACCACCGGGCTCACATTTTGTCTGTTTTTCCCCCACACCCTCCAGCACGAGTGCTTCCCCCTATGGATTGATTTCTGCATGCCACCAATGTACTACCAGGGCTTCCAAGCCTGTTGTGTAAACAATTACCATCATCAATCCCACACAACATCACTGCTTGAAGGCACACAGAGTCATTCGAAGAGGGGCACTAGTACTTGTTGATCTTGAGCTTAGCCATGCCGCGTTTCCAGAGATGATCCCTTGAGACTGGCTTGTTGCTCCCAAATTTGCTACTTGGGGGCCCCCGAGGAGGAGAACGTTCTTGGTTACGTACTGTTTTTACGGCCGAAGGAGCCTTCGGTTTCCTTTCCTTGGCGGAATAAACCGGTCCTCTGCCCATGGTAACTGTTGAGAGAGATAAAACAGGGATGAATGAGGCGGTCTCATTATAAAGCAATGAAAATAAAACTGCATCATTAACATCTGAGATCATGATTCATATTCATCATTTGCTGACAACATACTCCTATCTCACTTCATTGACAGGTTTGTCGCCACCTAAGCATCATTTAAAAATCCTTGTTGCTATATATCAACATCCCTTTCACCAAAATCCTCATCGCAAAATGATTAACACATCATTTAATCTACAGAATCATCATTGTCCCATATCATTATTACAATACAAAACCATCACTGCTTCATTGGCATAATCACTAACAACAAAATTATCACTGTCATAAAGTTTATTTTCAATGCATCAACAGAATAATCATTGTCATTTCACCACCATATATCACTCACTAACAACAAAAGTAACACTGACACATGTCTGGACCCCCAAAACAATAGGGTTCATGTACTCATCATGGGGAACACTCATGCCAAGTATGAGCTTCATCCTTCAGGTGGGTTCGAGTTAATGTGTTTACACGCGGCCTGTCACATACACAGCTCACATACATACACACAACACACACTGTCCTGACTGCATAGATCCTCTCTGACTTCATTCAGGAATCAAAAAGTAGATACTTGTGAAATTGTTATTTTGGTAGGGCTTTACGCTTCCAAATGCAAGGAGGCAAAGTTCAACACTGGCCTGGGTGTGTCCGAGTTGTCAACTTGGTGGGTGCGTTTCCCACGATGAGTCCAGTAATGGTATCCATAAGAAAGCTGCATACTATATTTCAACCTGATCGGACCAGGCATTCTGGACTAATTGTGTTAACAAGATTTTCAGACTTTGACCTCTTTTTCCTCAGGATGACCTTTGACCTGACCCTAGAACAATAGGGATCATGTACTTGTTATGGGGAACCCATATACCAAGTATGAACTTGATCCATCCAAGTGGGGGACGAATTATCATGTTAAGCGACTGAATTCGCGCAATATAAATTGTCAGCCTATTTCCCTTCTATTCTTCAAATCTACTGGGCCTTCAGATTTCAAAAACCAAAACAATTAGGGGTCCTGTACCTCTCATAAGGAAGCTGCATACTCGATTTTCCAACCTGAACGGACCAGGCATTCTGGACTAATTGTGTTAACAAGATTTTCAGACTTTGACCTCTTTTTCCTCAGGATGACCTTTGACCTGAACGTCCCAGAAAGTAGGGATCATGTACTTGTTATGGGGAACCCATATACCAAGTATGAACTTGATCCATCCAAGTGGGGGACGAATTATCATGGTTAAACGAACGTGAAATTCGCCAAATTATAAATTTGTCAACATTTCCCTTCTATTCTTCAAATCTGACCCCAGATTACACCAAAAAACAATAGGGGTCCTGTACCTCTCATCAAGAAAGCTGCATTACCGAAATTTAACCTGAACGACCAGGCAATTCTTGACTAATTGTGTTAACAAGATTTTCAGACTATGACCTCTCGTGACCTCCAAATGACCTTCAACATAACCCCAAAATAATAGGAATCATGACACATTGTGGGAACCCATACACCAATTATGAACATCCATACCAAGTGGGGGAGAGAGTTATCGGGTTAACGAGCTTAAAATTTGACCCCCAATTATCAATTTTCACAATTCCCCTATCTCCACCCAATTCTGAACCCTGATTACACACAAACAATAGGGGCCTGTTACGCCCCATAAGAAAGCTGCTACCAAATTTCTACTGATCGGCACCAGCATTCTGGACTTATGTGTTAACAAGATTTTCAGACTTTGACCCTCTCGGACCTAAGATGACCTTTGACCTGACCCTAGAACAATAGGGATCATGTACTTGTTACTGGGAAACCCACTTACCAAGTATGAACCTGATCCATTCCAGTGGAGGTTGAGTTATCGTGTTGCTAACAAGGCTAGGATTTCACACACCCACACACCACTGTCATGATCTGACTGTCGTCAAGGAATAAAAATGATGACATTCATGAAATCATTATCGGGAGCACTGCACACTCACCAAGTTGGAACTCTATCCCGTACAGGCATGTTGGACTGGCCTGATTACAAGTACCAACTACCATTTAATTTCCCCCCAAAATATACCCCCAAAAATGAAGCATTCATGTTGTTTGTTATCATGGTACATGTATCCCAAAAACCAGAAGAATAATAAAAATTCCCACTTTCAACCAAAAATGACCCACAACTCATCCAAAAATGAAAAGTGCTTATCTACTATCTGAAAGGACACCCACCAAGTTTGCACTTGCTCCCTTCAGCATGTTGAACTTAGCCATGGTCAAAGTGCTCAAAATACCAGAATTTAAGTTTCCACTTTTTCCCAGAGTCGAACTCTTCTCAGACATTCATGTTTCCTCAAGGGGGTAGCACAACACAAGTTTTTTGAAATCGATCCAAACAGGCCTGCTGAAACAAATTTTACATGTTCCAATTTCCCCTGGAATGGCCTTCCTGCTAAAACACAATATATGAAAAGTTCATGCACTCATCTTGGGGAAAACACCCACCAACTTCAGCTTTTTTTGTGTTTTGGCGCAGGCATGTCAAGTTAGACTGATACAAGAGGGTGCTACCTACAACACATTGAATAAAAATGCCCACCAGTGTTGGAGGACTCCTGATAGAATGTATATACTGACGCTGCCTAGGCCCGATCTGTTCGCCATGCAAGTCCCCAGGGCAGTGCAGAGGGCCGGCTGCGTAGCTAGTTAGCTGTGCCAATTAGACAACTTACAGTGCTGTAATGTACTTGCACTGCACAGTGCAGATCAACATTATGTACTAGCTTTGGGTACAATGCAGTGAATCCTGCACCGGAGCGGCCACATTGAAACACGCTACTCACTCTTGGGAGCACCAGGCCTGGAAAGGTAGGCCTACCAATCCCCTGCTCAAAAATAGTTGGACAAAAACTGCACGTACACTGATACTGCAATCCCCCGCGCCCCCAATGGCAAAGGGAATGTTATCAGTGTCATCCCATCCTGAGAACATTTCCACAATTCTGCAAATGGGGGGGGGTTCGCATGGCCTCCGGTCAAAATGGACTTGTCCCGACTCCAAATATGGTATTTCGGGAAGTTTTCCAACAATGTTGGCTGGGATTGTAGGTTTTGTAGTTATGCAACGATGATGTCGTATGTCGTAGTAGGAGTGCGAGGTGAAATTCTAGTCTCCCGTGCATAAAAACTGTGCCTGAGCTGGACTATAAAATACATAAGAATGTCACTGCTGCAGATTGGGAATTGTATTTCATTATTTTATATACATTTCTATTTTGCAGGGATAAGGCGGACCTAGAGTTACTGTGTCAGCAGTGCTTGAATCGCAATTTTTTTTTTATTTAGAAAGATTATTTAAACACCATTTAGTATTATCTGTCAAATTAGCCCAACTGACACTGCAAGAAAATCATACCAAATTATTTTTGATTCTTGACTTTAGGAAAGGAATCTTGCAGTCATGACAGATGTGGTGTTGTATTTGTGAGTGTTATGTGTATTTGTGTGTGTGTGGGTTTGTGACGCCGAATGTTAACACGATAACTGACTCACCTTGGTGGATCAATTCATACTTGGTATGGGGGTGACACTAAGAGTACATGACCCTATTGTTTTGGGCGTCAGGTCAAAGAGTCCATCTGCGATCAACAAACTTCAAGGCAGTAAAGGAATCAACTAAGAATCTGGGCTCTTTGCAGTTGGTTTTTGTCATTAGGTGTTAGTTGACTGTACTGTATGCTTACCCTAAAACTTGTTCAGCAATACTTAAAATCTGAGGTGAATGGTGCAGGTAACTGATAGAGCCATGGAAAAATCGATACTGTGACCGTTTTTCATCACTAATTAATAATACAACCCGTTAATGTAGACAGCATGCACGCATTTCTGGCTTGTTCACTCCGACACACCATTTCAGTTACACGTCACTATATCTTGCCCCTACCATGACTCATGCAAATAGGGCAAAAATTTTCATGGTTAAAACAACACCCTCAATGTAAAACCCTGTGGTGGCAAAAGCCTAGGCCGGTAAATGGTGTTCACTGCATTGATGGTGATGGGGAATTTGATGAGAAGTATACCTTAATAGCAATCTCACAAGCATTAACATTTTTACAACTGCAATTATTCAGACTGCTCAGGAAATATAAAAGTTGTGCATATCAAGTGTGGTGTTGTTTTGGTCACTCTCATGTTTGGGACTTCAAACCTTTTTGTCTCCATATATTAATCATAATGATAGTTGTGGCCATGGGGAAGACAAAACGAAATTATTTACATTTTTACACACTGGTAATTTAAATTTCATGCTATAATATTTTGCCGGCCTCGGCACATCGGAAGGTGTGGCCTCAGCCCGGCCTCGAGGGTGCGGCCTCGGCCTTGAAGGGTGCGGCCTCGGCCTTGAAGGGTGCGGCCTCGGATTGCAGCGCCTCGACTACAACACAGATGCCCACACACACTTCATAATCACAGAGGGTCTCACATGACAATCTTAACCATCCTATTCTAATGATGATTACAGTTGATCATCATACAAACAGCTGAATCCACAACACAGAAACTTGTTTGTGAACTTCTGAACCATGAATACTACCTCAGATAACCCATGCAACCCGCCTGATGTGATCAATACCTGGCAATAAACAAAAATTTGAGATTGGCTACCCCATTGCCTTCTTTTTCGTACCGCCAGGTTACAATAGGCTTGGGGTGGGGCTAGTGATTGAAACAGCAAAACAGATTCAAAAGGTTGCCAAAAAAACATGAAAAAGATAATTGCAACACCCCTTCTTTGAACAATACTAACCGCAAGGGCATCCACGGGTGGGGGGTGGGGGGGGTGGTATCATAAAATAACACAGCAGAACCACAAATTGCAAAACTCACAATCCTAGACAATCGAGACTGAAAGCCCCTGGTGGGAGATTGGGGGTCAGTCTCTGCGAGTAATGATGGGTTCCGTATATGGTGGTGAGATGACCTGGGCTTGAGTTGTGTTGCTGGCCAGATGCTGGCCTATGGAATCTATGTGGCCTGGAATGCATTTTCATGGGGGTGACTCTAAAAAGGGGATAGGTGAGTAGAAGATAAATGTATTTCTCACAATAGGCGAATGGAATTGTGCAGAAGCTTGGCTTGAAAAAGATGATTTTAGTTTTACAGTTCGCTATAATATAGCCTTGTCAATAAATGTGAAATGTCCACGATTTCAAAGTAAGAGGAAATAGCGAAGTGTTAAGAGCCAGGTAGAATACTGCAACAGAATCATCAGACCAAATGTTCAACACATTGAATCCTGGTACGAAAGGAATGGAAAGGTAAGATACATCAGTTTTTTTTAAAGAGCCCAGATTTGGGACTGCAAGGGCAGGGGCGAGGGGGGGATGGGAGGGGGGGGGAGGGGGGAGGTGGGAGAGGGTTCATCGTTTGCCAACATTCAGGGTTTCCCGCTAGGTCAGGACGCCAGGTAGTCAGGTCGGTGGCACAATGTGTACGGAGGTTGTTGTTTCATTATTAATGCTTTCTTTGAATACCTCACATAGAATATCACGCATACTTCCACAATCACATACAATTTGGTATCGGTTCCTAACAAGACGGGAAGGGAGTGTATGAAGGAAGTCGGTAGTTATTTTTGATCTTTGCAGGCATTGGGTACATGAGAGATGTAAGCATATAAAGGGCAGACTGAATATGGTTGTGAGGACCTGGGACGGTCAAGGGTAGGAAGTCAGGAAGGATTGGCATGTCCATGATCCGATGGATAGAAGTCTAAAAGATAGTTATAGTTATTATTGGGCGAGCTGAGGAGCAGGCCTAACTTTTAAGATTAGTGGATGAGCATGATGAATGATGACAACTGGGTAGTAAAAGTGATATGGAGAGATCCCGGTATCAGAAGACAGTAGGAGGCATCCAGAGATCAGGATCAGGAGAGCTAGGTTGAGCCCTAAATCTTGCCAGGAAAAGGTATCTGGAAGTAAGCACAATGTCCATCCTAATCATGTTACCATAATACTAAATAATAATATATGTTCGTATATAGCCGGCCTCTTCCAGGTAAAGACATGCCAAAGGATTCAAGGTATTACCCCTGATCATCAGTTACTTTTCACACCCATACCATACAGGCATACACCTCGTGCTTGTTCTATTCCCGAAACCATTCAGTACTTCCACCCATTGGTCCCCTTGGGGACTTTCCAATGCCAACGCGCTACATATGGCACGCATACCCTTACACGGTATTCACATGGTACCACTTTAACCGTGGGTGGCCGGGACCTTCAGGGGGAAGCCTTGTCCAACAGCCTGCAGAGAAAGTACTAGGGCTCCAATGGGCTCACTTGCAATCAATGGTTTGCAGTCTGGAGCTCTACCGACATAGCTAATCTGCCATATCCATGGATAAAGGATGCTAAATTCAATATGACGTAACCAGTTGACAGTGAACAGACACCCGTCCTCAGCCTACCACCAACTCACATCACTGTTGTTGTTAGTAGGTTCTCTGTACTCCCTCGGCGTATAACGCCTTGTGTTGCTGGCAGAAAGAGGGAGCCCTGATGCATGGCGGACAGGGCTTCGGGTTCCGGCCAAAGGGTCCTTCATAGTCGTACAATGCTGAACCTGTTATTAAATTCAAAGTGAAACAATTCTTTCAGAATTTGGTTACGATCTATTATCGCAACAGATCAGCTCTTTACGTGCTTCACATTCATTGAGTTGGTTGCAGTGTCCCTCCGGAAGGGATTAGGTCAAGATGTGACCGTGTAAGTGAACGTTCCAACAGAAGCCACCACGGTGTGGTAGCTCTATTGATATTATTCAGATATTATTCAATCTGTTCTCTGGGCAGATGTGCTTGTAAAAGCACGGTGGGTAGCATGATCACTCTTCAACCCAATTGTGAAGGGAGAGGACCTAGGAGTCTGCTCCTACAACAAGGGTTTTTCATTTGTAAGATAGTACAAGTCCTCAATCTTCTTGCACTTCATGCAGAGATGTAGGGCCAGTCAAACATACCATGCGGAGAAGCTACTTTAAAGATCTGGTGGGCCTACACCCTTGTTGTAATACTTTGAAATTCTAGAACAGGGCAATCCGCCGGAAAGTTATTTCAAGCTGGGACCTGGTAAAAATTGGTCATGCTTGCCCTCAAAGGGGAATGGCTTAAATGGAATTGCTTTTAAAGTGGCTTCGATCACTAAGGTTGAGGAGACTATGCAAACAGGAAACAACAAGGACATAATTGCACAAGTAAAGCAATACCCATCAATGGGAAAGCACCATATATGATTAGTAACAATTTCGTTTGACAAAACGTTACTTTTCTCTTTACTCATAGAAGAGATGGCTGATCAAACAAATGTTTTCACCTGATCAGACCCACCTTCCTGATTGAAACACCCAGCTTCATCACCAGAGCTTGTTGAGGAAGAGGGACAGTGTGCTGTGATTACCTTTAAATGGTATACAATAATACTGATTAACATAGCATTGAGCTTATTGAGAGAGCCATAACAATTTTGATTTTATGGATTAGAATGACTGACTGGAGTCACCCATATATGCCATTGACCCATGAGCATGAAGCAGTGTAAGGTACATTTAGGTATGATACGCATCTCACGTTGTACAATATAAATATATATATATATTTAAATACCAATTGACAAGAACTGCTGACTAGAATGAAATAATAATAATATATAGTTCGTGCATAGGCTCTTCCAGGTTGAAAGACTTGCCTCAAAGCGCCGAGTTGCCACACTTTGAAGAACTACAAAAATACATGAAATCTTACGTGATGCACTGTGAACAGGAAGCCAATGAAGGTCTTAAAAGGCCAATGGTCAGGTACAGTGGGAACTGGACTTTGATAATTCCTATTTATCACTGACGACAGAGAAAGAACGAAACCCCAGACAAATTCAGCCGATTTGAGTGTGTACCAATAAGGACAATCAGCTATTGCAAATTTGCCGCGTGACATCATGGGGGGGAGCCGCAGGATCCCCTAATACAAAGTCAATGTAAAAACAGTATTTTAAAAAGCTTGTACGAACAAACCTAGATGGGATCCAGATGAAAACCTACAAATTCACTCACAATATAATAGAGAAATTTCATCCATTATGGGGTGAATACCCTCTCGTTTTCCAGTTATCATGGCACAACAAAGCAGATTTACTGTGTGGTTATGTGGCGGCGCCTTTACAGCGTTCCCCTCTGTGATGTCATAGATTCCTCAAATTTCTCAAAAGTAAATTGAAAATCCCCAACAAAGTGAAACGTGCTAGAACCGCCAAATTGAGAGTGTGGGGTGTTTCATATGTACGCTTTCACCTGTCTAGTTGGAGCCAAATCTGTTACAGTTGGACCATTGACCTTAAGAAGGAGGTGTTATAGCGTCCTTGATTCGAAACATGAAGAGCAGTAGAATTTTAAAGAGTGCTGCAATTCTCTAACATCCTGAGAAGAGAGCATGATATAAAACTGTTACCGGTAATCAAGCCAGCGTCGTGAAAACATGGATAATCAATCACCGGTAAGACTGCTACAGTGAGCAATACAAACTAGAGTACCATCCGGATGTACAGGAGTAAATACATAGTTTACTGGAGTGGAGTCAATGCAGCTGTGGTCCAAAATAAGACATGGTCCAAAAATACAGTGTAGTTCCCATGAACACGAGGGCACAATTTTTGTACTTAGGTACCGTGGGGAAAAATACCTGGACCTGACATGTGGCCTCGATATATAGGTGAGGGTTAAGTTGTCAGTAGTGATACGATATGACGTAATTAGACTGTGGGTTCGCCAGAAGGTGAAGGCCAAGGGCATCCATAAAGGGGGCACCAACTCATCAGTTCATCCTGAGGAGCGGTGGTATGTATTAATCTTAGAAGGGCGGTTCCTGGGCCAGAGGAATCCTGCTGAAACGCAATCGAGCTTTTAATATGGGGAATTGAAGAATAAGAGAAACCACTAATTCCTAGGTTCCTCAGCTGGCAAGCCCTAATGATTTTCCATGAAGGGGAAATCCGGCTAACATATAGGAGGCTTCTATTAATAAAAAAAAACAACTGCCGGGGTCATGATGAACACAAAGTTACATAATGAGCCCCAACCCAATAAATAGTGGTGAGATAACAAAGGATGTGATAATAAAAGTCACAATGAATGAAGACGAAGATATCAAAACAAACGTCCTGATCAACAAGATGTTGTCATCAACAAATGCCTCAATAAATATGGTTGAAGGCAAAGTGTCTATGTGTCACAACCGATATCTTATGAATTGTGCTACCATAAGGTGTGGAAAAAAATAGCAAATGATAGATGGATTGAGGAAAGAACTTTCTGGGGTGGTAAGGATGTGGACACCTCAATCAAACAGTGTTGATAGGACTGTGGTGTGGTAACGTGTCATAAAAGGAATCTCACAAAATAGTGCAAGAATAGTGGAGGTGTAGTAATGAACAGCGCTAAAAAAACATGGGGGCGGAGTGCGAATTCACACCCGAAACGCGAAAAGCGCACTCAAAAATCGCTGTGACGCGGGGCGGAAAAAAAGAAATATGAGCGGAAGTCGGCAACCGTACAAAATTCCCCGAAGCTTCAGCCTCAAAATGCTCCAAGTTGTAGTCTGATGGTAAAAAGATGTTGGCCAAATTCTCTCCGGAAACCTGCAAAACGCGACTTCAAAATTCCTAAACAGCCCAGTATATGCGCCGATTACTCTTCCTGCCGTGAACAGCCAATAAGACAACAGCAACCAGTTGTCTGAATAGGACATTGGTATCGCGATCCTGTATACTAGTAAACACTGTACGAGGCCTGAATAAATAAATAAACCTTTTCCAATCGGCATTGCGCGAGCCCATGCATATTGTCGTGGCTACTAGAGTAGGTACAATGCCGCACGGAAACAGCCAGCAGTATCACCCGTAGGCGCACAGTACAGCATGTGGTGCATTACTATAATATCCAATCCGCAGTCCACGAGCGAGCGGTCAACTAAACTTTCTTTGTGATGAATTGCAATTCACATTATTGAACAAAAAGATTGCACACAGATATGAAATTAACAACGTCAGCAGCTGTGATGTCACTCTACAATATGCATGTGTGAGTGTAGATATTCATAATTATTTTCACAAAATGAAAACGAAGATTTGTGGGCTGGTCCATGCGAGACTTCCACAGGCAAGTACAGTAAGTACTGCCCGCGTGGAACACTGTATACTGAGGGGGGGGGGGGGGGGATTCGGCCATCTGGACGCGCCGGTGTTATAGGCAAGATTTTTCAATGATTTAAAACAGTGACGAAATCAACCCAGAGATTGCCACTATTACACAAAATCGACATTTTTCAAGAGAGCACATTTGGCCTTAATGACCAATATAATCCCACACACCCGTACTATCAATAAATATACACTTAGTGATAAGGAAGCTGAAATAGTTTGAAAAGTTTGATCAAGCACCTAGTTCCGAGCCGAGTTAAGTTGCCCTTAGTATTACAGTGTCTGCGACTGTGATAAAGGTGTTTTTGGACTGCTATTGACTACACGTTGTTCGTAGACATGTATGCAGTCGTTGATCATATGACTTGCTATGTACATGCCAAGCCTGTGGAATATGCTATGATATGTGGCAGGGGCCGTTGGTCAACAAGAATAGGAAAGGCAGTTTGGTTCGAAACCAGGAAGCCAAAGGCTTGTGATTTCGTGACTCTTCTGACACTATAGCCAGGACAAAGACAAATGGCGATTTTTACCGGATCATTATGGGAAACATATCGTTGCAAATTCCACATTTTCCCAACAACCAATAGGGTTTCCTATACTCTTGAACGCGAGCTTACACAATAATTTAAAGGAGTTCAGACTGGCCTCTGGTGACTCAAAACAATAGGTTCAGTTACTCATCATGACCTTGACCTGACCCCAAAACTTATAGGGTTCATGATCATCATGGGGAACACACATACCAAGTAGGCGCTCCATCCATCCAGGTGGATCGAGTAATCGTGTCACAACACTTAATGGCCGAGAATATTGACTTTAACCAAATTTTTTCCATTTCGATAAAATTCCACCCCTGACCTATACAAAAACAAACACTGTACTCCCTTTAGAAAAGCTACACACCAAAATTTTCAAAACCCGATCAGACCAACTGTTCTGCGCACTTAACATGTTCACAAGCGTTTTCAGACTTTTACCTATGGTGACCTCAGATGAACCTCTGACCTGACCCCAAAACATAGGGTCATGTACGCATCATGGGGAACAACTACAAGATGAGCTCTCACCCATCCAGGCGGGGTCGAGTATAGTGGTCACATGCCCAAAATGGCCAAAATATTGATTTTCCCACAAATTTTCTGTTTTGACCAAATGTACCCCGACCTATACCAGGAACAATAGGGTTCCTGTACTCCCCATAAGAAAGCTACACCCCAATATGAACCCGATCAGACTAACATTTTGGACTGATCGGGTTCACAAGGTTTTCAGGACTTTGACTTCTGACTCTGGTGACCTCAGATGACCTCTGACCTGACCCCAAACAATAGGGTTCATGTATCATCATGGGACACACATACCAAGTGTACATGAGCTCATCCATCCACGTGGGGTCGAGGTATCGTGTTCCAAGCCAAAATGGCCAAATTACCCGTAACTTTTCACAAATTTTCTATTTCTGACCCAAAATTCACCCCGCCTATACCAGAAACAATAGGTTCCTGTACTCCCAAAGAAAGCTACACACCAAAATTTAAACTCTTTCCCTTCACAAAGCTCTTCCGATCTGATTCATCGTGTTCACAAGGTTTTCAGACTTGACTTCTGGTGACCTCAGATGACCTTGACCTGACCCCAAAACAATAGGGTTTAGGTACTCATCATGGGGAACGGACACTACCAAGTATGGAGCTTAATCATCAAGGTGGGGTAGAGTTATAGGGTTAAAAACCAGCGTTACATACAACACACACATGTCATGCTGCATTCTCGGACTTGTTTCAAGGAATCAAAAAGAAGTGAGATTAGTGGGAAAGTCTTGCACAAATAAATGGATTGTACCCTGAGCCGAAGATGTCGAAAGTTCATGTAATTTCCTACTCTAAAAGGCACAGGTCTGGCGATGATGTGTATGTTTAAACCCAACCTATAAACAACATAATCAAATCAACTATGACCACAATTCGTGGATCGTAGAAGATGGAGTCTAGGCCTAGTGTTATTTTCTCCAGTGCTACAGGGTGTTATAGATTACAATTTTCAGGCCTCTTGAATTTTAGATCATAACGATCCATGCCACCTTGGTTACTTGCAGAACGGCTGATAAAGCTATCCATAGCATGTGAAAGTCACATCGGGAGTTACAGACACTTTTAGAAACTTGTCTGAAATTATTGTGAAGAGGAATCGAAACATCGGGAGCGCAGGGGGCTTGAGAAATTAGGGGAAAGCCCAATAGAGGAAAGACAGGAGGAGAGTGACAAGGGGTGGAGGTGGGGGGGGAGAAGTCTTATAAATCACGACTTCATGGATGTTATGATTTTTACATACACGTCCGCTATAGTGAAATATCAGAGGTATTCAGACATGGGGGGTTGCCAGTCACTTGATGAGGAAGGGGAGGGGGGAAGGGTAAAAAAATTTTTTTAACAAAACTTATTTTATCAAGCCACAAAATCTTCAAAATATTTGTCTGAATGATTGAAATCGCAGATATGTTTGTCAAAGACGTGACCTCAGATGATGTGCGATCGTGGGCGTCGCCGCACGGCTCAGATGGCGGCCATCTCGAATTTTTTGGACGAACTAATCTTTTCCATGTGGTGATGGTTTTGAGAACAAAACTTTTTCCCAATCCGTGGATACCACCCGGTGGCCATTCGTTCTCTTCTCGCAAAACTTCTTATGTACGTGCAACTTATATTTCCAAAGCATGGGGATCGTTTGAGCCAACTTTTGTTTCTCGGAACCTACCAGCAGCATTGTAGATTGGGATTCTCAATTGCAAAAAACACAGAGGCAGGACTCTAGCGTACGGTTAATATTGGTTTCCCTAACTACCTTATAGAGAAAAGGAGTAAGGTGGATGCAGCAAGTTAGAGCAGTACTTGCAGTTGTCCTATTTTTCTCTCCTAGGGTTTGCAATCGGAAAAGAAGTACTTGAACGGTCTCTTAAATTCGTAGGGGCAGGCCCTAATTCATGTTGAATTCCGTCCGCTCCTTGGGCAGTGGTGCTCACTGTGAAGTGCATATGTGGAGAGTAGATAGGCATTTGAGAGTGCAGTTGAGTTGATATGAATATGCTTCTGAATCAGGCCATAATAAATGATTTTATCTTTACACTAAAAAATGGAGGAGCACTCGAAAATCCAAAAGTACACCCGAAATCAGATGCTCTTTTTTGGGGGAAGTAGCACCCGAAATGAAAAAAAAGTAATTTAAGCCCTGAGTAATAAACGCCTCAACAAATGATGAGGAGATAATTGAGTGTGGTAATGAATTGACACAACAGTAAATGGTGGCAAAAAATAAGAATAGTCCCCCCAGGTGGTAAGAGTAGTGGTAACCTATGTGGTTAGGTATTATAAGAAGCCTTAATATATAGATGTTGCTGAGATAGAACAATAACTTGCCTGTGTGGTAAGGTGCAGTGACGGAAGCCTTATGGAGCCTCCTAGAAGGGCTTGAGCTGTGCAGTGGTGGTCTGCTTCTAGCTACTACAGCAACAGATAAGAAGGGAAAAGGCCACAGCAAATGAAGAACACGAGAGAAAAGAAGAGAAATGGAGCAGAAACATCCTCTCTTGAAGAAGGACTTGAAAAAACTGTCTTGAACTCAATTTCGAATCTGCCAAAATGCAAATCACCAACTTCCAGTTCGTTACCACACTTACAGTAGAATAGTCATGTAAACATGACTTGAGTTTTGGCACGTCTTCTCATCACACTAGGGTATCTTAAGAGAGAAAGAACATTCTACGATCCATCATGCAAGAAGGTAGGAGAACAAAGTAAATAATTGAGCACAAAATATTTGGCTCATGAAACAAACATCACATCATCTCAATCCATGCGGCAGAAGTGCAGCGGTATACAGCCCTCCAGTTATGTTAAACCCAAAAAGTTGATTCACAAATCCCCACAGCACAGGCTGTCAGAAATATTGTTATACCTACAGAATATATTTGATGATCATGAAAAAGCGCACTTGATGTTCGATAAATGGACAAAATTGACCCCGAGATGACTTTCAACCTCACCATCAAGAATAGCCACTTTGTATAAGAGGTAATGAAAAGCAACTTTCATAATCACAATCTATTCTATAGGAGTAGGTAATCACTCGAAAGTCTGAACAAAATGGCCAAAGTAGACCCCGTGTTCCATTAGTAAATAATAATACTGACTAACTATTATGAGCATCTAATTTGATTACCCTCAAATAACCATATGGGGATGTCCTTTGACCACAATTATTTTAACACCCTAGATGGACCCTCCCTTGGTATCAATGTGATAATGTTTCCAAAGATCACTCAAAGATGTAGAAGGCGTAATTTTACATTTGTATTCAATGTGGACAGATAGATAGACATGATAACAATAGCGTACCAGCCATGTGGCAGAGGTGGTACTGGTAAGTTTGACCTTAGGTACTTCATAGGTATCACTGGTTAATGATGCCAAAAGACCAAGTATCATGATAATCCCAACCTAATCTTGTGGGGCTGCTTTTTTTGCACCTTTAATGACATTTGACTCCTAGTGGTCAAGGATGTCCAAGTTTGGTGAACATCTGTCAAAGAATAATAATTTGACAGGTAAAAATAAATAGCTAAAAGGACTGTATAAATAGCTAGACAGAGGGATAGATGGAAGGAATTGACAGTCTGATCCACAATAGCTCAGCAGCATAATAATATACCCTACCTGTATGTGACTGCTGTACAGATGTCTCCAGCTGCCCCTACGACTGGCTTCTGTCTGACTGTAGCGATGTAGTTAGGGTCACTGGGGGTCATGACCGGTGACCTGAGGGTGGTCATCTCCAGACTGCTCTGTTAACTTCTGGAGAGATAGCTGCTCCTGCTGAATCTTCTTCCTGTGTCTGCCCTTCTTCTCTTTGATCATCTAGAGGGGAGAGGGAAATCACAACCTCTCAAATGAGACTTGGTTTGACAAATTAGCCAAAGGGGCCACAGAGACAGTGTTTCAATGAGTCATGACACCCAGAAACTGTGTAGTTTTTTGCCAAAAAGGAATGCGACCTGATGGAAATGTAATGCAACTTCATGGAAATGTAATGCAACTTCATGGAAATGTTCCTCAATAAACGGTACAGTGACTCAAAATCAGTGACTCGAGGCAGGAACTAGACTCTGGTCACAGAAATATCTCGGAGTCATCGATCCTGTGTCATTAAAATGCAGTGGTGAGAGTATTATCGATATCTCCCATTGCATATTCTACTAACCCATCCATTTAAACAAACTGTACAGTGTTGAGACTATTGAGTCACCTTTCAGCAAACACAGGAATGGCCTCATCCACTGAGGTTGGCTGTGGCAAATTTTGAAGGCATACCTAACCAAGGACCCCCTAGTACATGATCAAAAATGTTCTGATTTATAACCTCCAGGTCTAACTTAACAACCTATTCTAATTGTGTGGGACAGACCTTTTCCCATTGCTCCAATGCTTAAGTAGAGCCTAGTGCATATTAACAGTATGATCATGTCAGTTCTCCATATGATCAGGCATGAGAACAACCTCTAAACCAAGCCATGGACATGCTGTACTGGAGCTCCTATGGAGAGCAGGATTCGGCTTTCGGGAACAGTAGTGTTATAGTGACATGTGATTAAGGCGACCTGATTCACATTTTGTCAGAAGATTAGAATATGTCAGTTGGCAGTCTCCTTTAGTTGGGAGCTTTCACATCAATAAGGTCTAGTTAACTCTGTGATGGTATAATCCACGCCTGGACGGTGTTTGTGTCTGAGCAACGATTCGTATTTTGAATGGCTTATGTTGGTCTGGCTGCCGTAACAGATCTTTCCGACTGTTGCGCGTATTTTGGGACAGGGTAACACTCACTAGAGATGTTCCAGAATCTTGCACTATGCTATACTATCATCACTATGAAACAACAAAGGTATGCATCGCGCATATGGTAGAAGCAATTCCCAGATAGAGAGTAAACAACTGAATGTGTTTCACGATGGTACACACAATGGGCGTCTCCTCACTTGAGTTGTGGTCTCTGACAGGACTTTGAACAGGGCATACAATATGTAGCCTCTCCAGTTAATATGATCGCTTCATGCTCCAAATCGGCCAGCTGCAAAGTTTATGTTCCAAAGGATAGCCAGACAGGAGCTTCCAATAGGCTGACCCTTGGCTTTGGAAACTCATGTCTCACTGATTTGACATCAGTAAAGTTACTCTATCTGTTCAGAGGCATCAGAAGTATTTTCATTTCTTTGCAGTAGTCTGAGTCTTGTTACTATTTCATATAACTCCTAATGCATATCTAACAAACACTTGATAAATTCTGTACTAGATAAAACTGATACATGTTGGTATAACTATGCTTAAAACAATGACAAATGTTGAGATAGCTATAAATATAAAATTGTTAATTGTTGAGATATCTTGACAATGGGAGGGATCCTACGATGTTTATCTCTGGTAACTGAAGAGGTGAAAGCATTCATGAACGCCATAGATATTCTCTAATTTGCCACATTATTATACAGATTGTGCAGTAGTGTGGGTAATACCACTACAGTTTGTTCTCACTGTTTCCAGATGGCACAGTATTACAAAGATGAGTCTTAACTATCACCTCTGGGAAGTGCAGAGGTAGGAGGGGTTATCAGTCCACCCACTGAATATTCAGATCAGCCACACTATCATCAAGCCTGTACAGTGGTATAGATAATGAGTCCTCAATACCACTGCGATTATTCACAAAGGGGTTTCATCACTTCAATTATCACCTCTAGGAAGTGCAGGGGTAGGAGGGGTTATCAGTCCACCCACTGAATATTCAGATTAGCCACACGATCGTCAAGCCTGTACAGTGGTATAGATAATGAGTCCTCAATACCACTGCAATTGGGTGGGTCACTTCAATTATCACCTCTAGCAAGTGCAGGGGTAGGAGGGGTTATCAGTCCACCCACTGAATATTCAGATCAGCCACACGATCATATGATTTGTACGGTGGTGTGGGTAATTAGTCTCTGAGTCTTGGAGGCAAATTATCCCTGAGGGCTGTCTTCAGTTCTCACCTTTGGGAACTGCGGAGGTGGCAGGATTACCCATTCATCTGACGAATATTCTGATCAGCCAAACATAAGATTGATGCATTCAACCTTTTTCAGCACTATAGACCTTGTAATACTGTGCTGATTAGCTGTTTAGACAGACTTCTTCCTGTTGTGTGTACATCAATACTTACACAAGGTACGATGGCAGAAATTCCATTCTGGTATGATCCAGTCTGGCATCGTGATCTCCACATTAGTGAGCCAAGTTGATATTGATAGTGTTTTGGTACTTGCCTCATAAAGCTTTGGATCTGTATTCCTTCACTGAAAGCTGCACATCGTCATCCAAAGGGGGAACAACGTCGTAGTCTAACATACGCTCTTCTGAGACGTTCCTAAATATTACAGGAAATGCGAGCTATATAAGATGTGCTGGCCTGTAAGAGACATGAATCTAAGTATGAACCCAATCCAGCCCAAATTACCATATTGTTCATTTTTGGTCATACTCATATTTTCTTATCAGAAAATTACTTGCCTTGAACCTCATCCAAAATCAACTTGAAAAATATGAGAAAGTTCCATTCAGCCTTTATTTCATGTCCTCCTTATTTTCACAAATATTTCAAAGGTTGAATGGAACTCTGGACTGTTTCATCCCACCCCTGAAATGACCCATCAGTTGCACTATGGCACTATGTTTTGCATTCCTAGCACTACTAACACAACACATTGCTGCTTGTTATTGCAGTTACACTCTCATGGCACAGCCTGCTACAGTAGTATAAAGTTACCTGGTAATGGACGGAAACTATTAAGCGAATTTGTCAATTTTCGAAGATTCCAACATAGCAAAAACAGAGAAAATGCACTCAAATAGTCAAGTAGGGTGTGTACAACTATATTATAGATCGATCGACTTTCCAAATGAGGAATTCACGAAGGATTCCAAGATTTGCCAGGCCGTCACAAATCGCTGACATCCGATCCTAGAACCCGGCTAGAAAGCGGACACACGAATGCAGTAACATAACGAATGTATGCATCCATATGCAGTTCCATACTATCAGCGCTACCACAAGTACCGAATCTTGAAGCAACACTATGCTACGATGAAGGTCACTGTCAAGAGCGAGTCTAAATCACTCATTCGGCCATGTTGTGTAAGTACTCACTCCATAATGGGACCATTTCGATGGTTAATAATTCCCCTCTGAGAGTTCGCGAAACGTTCCAGTATCGTGTTGCTAAGGTAACGTTCGATTGGAACAACAGTGTCCGCTTTGTACTCAGGGTCAGGGTGGTTCCAGGTATACCTATATATCACTTGCAACACTGCGCAAGCTTGTCCGCAGCTGGAACCTTGATGCACTACACTTAGTGAACGTCTTAGATCCTAAGATCCTAAAAGCTTACCTGGTTTTTGGGTCCCCAACGACGAGAAGCATCAGACTATATCATACTTCACCTGCCCCCCTAGTTAGCTCTATAGTCTTATTATGGCGAAATTGAACCCTGTCTCAACTGGCAACCTCATTGTTCTCTCTGTCGGCCAGAATAAGATAGTAGGCTAGAAGGGGGGGAGGGGCAAGGTGTAAGTATGAGAGGAGTGAAGAAGACCTTCCACCTGAGGAATTACCTCGCTTGAGGCGCAAAATAACAATGAAAATTATCGCTCAGCCCAAAACCCAATAGCGCAGGTCAAACATGAACAATAAATTGCAGACCATCTATGAGCGATAAAATATCCAATGAAATGAGGAAGATTTAAAATTGTGGACTCCAAGGTAGGATGGTTACAGCAACATACACCAAGACTATTCGCTCCAGCCAATCCAAGCTGTTTTTATTGTTGCCCTATATCGTATGGTGTGACCGCTCAATGTTATGTGACAGTATAGTTATTGATACCAGAGGGACCATTGTGCTACTATCCTGCACTGACTGTTCGAACATAGGTTGACCGCATTGCAAGTACACGGGTTGTCCACGCACTGCCAATTGTTCCCTGCCCACCACTTTTTCCCTGTTTATCAGGGGGTTATGAAACACAAATTTTTACATGTGACAGACCAAACCAAGAAAATCAGTGACAAACACAGGAACATGTCAGTTTTGTTGTTTCCATACAGGTTTGTCATGAAAAAAGAAACCACACAGGTTTTATTGTCTTTGAATTTGCCACACAAATGCATGAACAGGGTATTTTCAATCAAGATTGCCATTGTTGCAGGAGAGTTCCTCATTCAACACCTGGGATAGGATCTTGACCCAAGGATATCACTTGTTCATAGCTGCTCCGTATTCAACAGGATCAAACTACGGCCCTTTCTTACAGTCCCGGAAATCAGCAGAATTAGTCTGAACTCAAACGAAAAAATGAATCGGGCTATGTGTTTCAGGAATTAATGATGGTTGAAAATGCGCTCTTTCAAAGGGATGACCTTGACACATAGGGGGGTTAAGGGCCCTGTGCAGCAGTCGGTCGCCGTTCAGGGTTGAAGTGAAGCAGCTTTCGTATGAGGTCGAGAGAGCATCCTTCGGTGCATGGGGTATCAAAATTCGACGCGAGTGCTGGCGTTAAAAGATAGATCACAAAGGTTTAGAGTGAGTGTTAGCATTAGGTTTAGTAATAAGTTCAGAGAGGAGAGTTCCTACCCCCATGTGTCTACCCATCAGGGTTAACTAGAACATAACACTACACGCATTTTCTCCATCTTGAGGTGCTGTGATTATGTTCCTTCACGCTGCTTTACGGACGCTCCAGGGCAAACGTGTAGACCCGGAGGAGAGATTGTCATAAATGGCCTGAAACCCATACCAGTTGATTCACAAAGCTGAAATGCTCAGTAAGGAATTTCTCGAAGATTCTCATCCTGATCCTGACCAAGCTGAGCCCTGTCAACTTCATGTTACACATGGGAATCCAAACTACAAGTATGAACAGTAGAAGTAAAGTTATCAAGTAAGCTATATGGTCTAAAATATCCCTTTTCTTTTTCACAATTTTCCCTCAAATGTCCTTAGGTTTACACTTGAAACAATGGCTCCATGTACTCCCTATGAGATGAGCATACCAATTTCAACTCGATTGGGCTGAGCACTCTTGACATATTGTTTACAAGATCTTCAGACTTAGACCTCTCTCGGTAAACCTACTTGATATGGGCCCTAAACCAAAAAGGGGCTTATGAGGAAACCCACATACCAAGCATTATACCCTCATTCCCCATCCAAGGCTGATGGAATTATTGTGTTAATAAGCCAGGCATCACATGCACACACGAACATAATTCATACGTGACTGCTAGGAATCCCTCTGACCTTGTCAAGGTATTAAAAAAAACACTTCAAGACACTATATAACCAGTCTCCAAATGACAGTAATTATTCCGCATTAGGAAGGAAGTGCAATAACAGACATAAAATTAATGTTACCTGGCATAGCACCAGGCAGATGTTACTAATATGATATACTTGTTTAAACCCTCCAGCAGGGGGCTATGGCGTTTATACAATGGAGTAGATACTTCTTCTTGGTAGCATGGCCAATCAGAATCAAAACCCACCAATACGGCACAAACCTGTATTTCTTATTTTTTTCGGGGGAGGAGGGGGGGGGGGGTCTTGCTCACTCCCAAAAATTTCACTGTGCTGGGGCTAGCAAAGTTTTAGGGGGAAACAATCTCACCTGTTCTGTCACCCGAAAAACTGAATTTACCTGCTACTCTTAGTTTTAATGTTCAACACAAGACAACAAGGTGAAAGCAACAATGTACCATTGTAAGAACAATCAATCTATATGGTCACAGGGTTGAAAGTGGGTGGTAAACTTTTGTGGACATCAATTTTTTCATGCTCAGTGAGCTTTCCAACAGTCTAACTCCCTGCTTGTGTTCCCAATGTTGCGGAATGCTGCTATACTGTTTGCATTCTGGGCACCCCCATGCAGTTTTCTAATTTACCACTTCCGCCATTTTAACATTTTTCTGTCCCTTCAGCCTATACCTTCAGCAGGCTATTCAAAATCATCATCAATGAGATTTCGCTGACTACTTTCTCCTATGTCTCATCATTTTAAGGTATTGTTAACACATGCCTATTTTTGAGATGTAAAAGAAAAGAATGACAGGGGACGTGGCCTTGATGCACAGACAATTTGTACAGATCAGAAGCAATCATAACCACCATTCATAGGATACATAGATCTTGTGTAAAATGATCAGGAGCAAAGACCTTATATACCTGACTTGCTTGTCTGTACTGACAGCCATAATCTGATTGTATAGCCTCTACATCCTCCCACGAGGGTTGGTCAATGAAACTCATGATTCCTCTCCAATGGTTTTGTGAAGCGTTGATTTGTACCGGAAAGAGGGGCTTCCCTTAATCATAGCAGGCAGTATACGCCCAGACTCCACATGTCCACCCACCCTGTGTGTACTGCAGGTATTATCAAAATAATGAAGAAAACAGACTGGATACACACAAAAATGTCAGACCTAACCAGCCTAAGCTTTTCGGAAACACTTGAACCACACAGAAGGTGATAGCATATAGTACAACCTGATGATCTGTGGTAGTTTACAGCCCAGACAACATGTCCACAGCCTTGGTACCAGCCCCCTTGATTTTATATAGAAGAATGAATATTCAGACAGAAACGTGTTAGGCTAACCAGCCTAAGCTGTTGAGTAACCCCAGACACACAAACCACACTGAAGATGTTGACATACTGTACATTGCAACTTGATCATCTTGGGCTACTACATGAGGTGTGGGTGTTGGACTGGACCTGCTTGCGGATAGGCTGCCACCTTCATAAGGTGTATGCATTATTGCTTGTTTTGTGTATTAGGTCGTTATTTGTCGATGGTTTCTGAATAACATACAGGGCACCATTAGCAGCGAGGCAAACGCATTTATTTACCCAACATCCCACACTGCATCCATTCGAATGGAGCACACCACGCTAATGCAAATACTTGAGCCAATCCATAAAGGAAATATACATCATACATACATCATATAGACATTTATATAGCGCCTTTTTCCCGAAAGAAGGTTACAAAGCACTCTGGGAAGAGCCAACAACACAAAGAAAAGGTACAAAACATTACATATTTTCAAATAAATGAGTTTTCAAAACACGTTTGAAGTGTCCAGTTTTCGTTCTTGACAGAGCAACGTCATCGGCAAAGATTCCACACCGTTGGAGCAGCACAGGAGAAGGCGCATGATCCTGCTCTGGTACGGGTTCGTGGAGTCTCCAGGAGGTTGCCAGATGAAGAGCAAAAAGCCCGAGCGGGGTGTACCGATGCAGACGACTGGAAATGTAGTTCGGTGATGTGAGCATGACTGACTTATGAGCAATGAGTCCAATTTTAAACTTGATGCGATTTATTACGGGTAACCAATGTAGGTCTTTCAGTAGGGGGGTAGCATGAACACGAAGTTTTTTCTTGTAGATGAGCTTCGCTGCTTGTCGTAGTTTCTGTAAGCGGTTGTTACTTGATTTGTAGCGATACACTTAAACATTAAACCAAAGAAAGGTATATCAGATAAGGCATAGACAATAAAATGGAGCAATAGAAAATTATTTCAGAGTCTTAGGATTGAAATTATAGATCGCATTGACTAAAAGAATGTTTCTCAACATAACTAATTATGCTCCTCCCAGCTCAGCTTGTTATGGATCACAAAACCTAGGTACTTTTATAAGTATTACCACGGTCAACTACCGTGTCTTACACTATTTTGTAACACCTAATGCTTTGTTCTAAAGTAAAAAACCAGTTCCATTGTTGAACCAACATTTAGTTCATAGTGGTTTCCATCACAGTGGTCTACAAATATCTTAATCTGTCTTAAATACGGCATATCATTCTCCTCAGGGAACAAGCTGAAAAGTGCAGTGTCATATTTGTGAATTCCACTAACTTACTGTCAGATTCTGAGGAATTGATCAATGTATACTCAGTAAGTATAAAAGGAGCAAGGACTGTACTCTGTTGGGCACCTGTGCTACAGTTTACTATATCAGAGTACACAGAGTCACCTAGTTCAACATATAGTTCAACATACTGTGAATAGATGCATAGATAAGTAATTCAGTGCCAGCTACCAGAAATTTAGGAACCTCCTGCATGTCATAAAGCTTTATTGCTAAACAATATGGTTGGATGGTGTTGAAGGCTGAAGAGAAGTAGAAGAAGTTAATACGTGTGGACTCATTACCTGTACCAGACCTAGTATGCTCAAGATGATTTTGAGCATACTTTTTTTTTATGTTCACTCATAGCTCAAATGCCCCTTGATTGACCTTGAATCTATGAACACCTGTGAGTACAACTAGTCCATGATAACCATGATCAAGTATGATGGTGATCCAACATAATCTGAAGGAGAGGCATTTTGCAGATTTTTTCACATAATAGTTCATTAAGCTCTTTTCCGGACCTTTGGCCTCAAATCCTTGAGCACCAGGTAAGTACCACTAGTCCAGTGATAGCACGACAGAGTATAATATTATTAATCCAACCTAATCTGCAGTGTGACTGCATTTTGCAGCTTTCCTTTACGATAATGGTTCATTGGGCCTTTTAATGACATTGGTCTTAAATCCCTGAACACCCAGTCAGATATCTCTGGTCCATGATAACACTGGCTAAGTATGATGCTAATCCAACCTAATCTGTAGGAGGAGCTCTTTGCATATTTTTGCATTTTTTTACATGACATGCCCTCCATCGACCTTTGACCTTATATTCTTAAACACCCGTAGGTACCACTAATCCACAATAACACTTGTAGAGGTCCAATTCTTGAATATTATTTTGCAACACCAATTCAATTGCCAGCACCGCCATTTCACACCCCATCGGTGGCATTCTTAGGGTCTGAGACTGCAGTTAAGTGTCTTGGATTGTATCGATATGCGAGTGCTTTGACTCTCACTAGGTTTTCAACATACAATTTCCATCACATTGTTAGCCTTACAATCACCATTCTATATAACACTTCTATTGGTGTATGTGAAGTTGTATTATCTTGCGCGTTTAAGAGACACGCGTTAGGTGTCCACTACAGCTAGGTAAAATTTATCATAGTGGCGAAGATCACTGCAACCGAATCTATTCCAATGCCCGCTTAAGATTATTGCAGCACTTCCATTGTATAATTGCATGGCGACGGACATGCTAGAGTATACCTACCATACCTGCGTCAATTCATTACGGTTATAGGATAAGTTCCACATTAGATTTTCTACTGGTGTAACACAATTTCAGAGGCGACTTACTGTCTCAAAACCTTCCAAGATAGAGTTTACAGACTGGATGGATGGACGGACGGACAGAGAGACAGATAGAAAGATCGATAGATAGATAGTCTGACAAGCTAGCTGGTTTGAGCTGAGAATAAGAAAGCCAAAAAGCTTTTAGTGATGCCATTGCTAAATCTTTTAGTTAAGTGTAATGTCTGACACCGAAAAGGGGCAAATGGGGAACTTTACTATCTCATTATGGGCAACATATATGTGATATTTCTCACAAATTTCCCATTTTTCACAAAGAATGACACCATACTGACAAAACAATCAGGTTCATGTACTCTTCATGAGGAAACCACACACTAACTTTCAACATTCTGGACAGTCACACATTTTCAAGGATTTCCAACTTTGACCTCTGACCTGACCCAACTAATGTGGAGCTCATGTATTCATTATGGGGAATACCTGTATCAAGTATAAGCTTCTAGGTGGGGATGGAATTATAATGTTTACAAGCCAAAACTTTCAGATTTTCCACCGAAAAAGACCCTCCAATTTACACAAAATTTCAGTTTGATCGGACCATGAGTTCTTGACTTACTGTGTTAACAAGAATCAGAGTTTTGACCTCTTGGTAAACCTTCGATGACCGACCTAACCCTAAAACAATTAGACTCATGTACTCATTCAGGAAACATACATACCAGGTATATGCTCGATTATTCCGGACCTGGTCCAGTTATCATGTTTACAAGGTAGAATTGGCCAGAATAATTTTAACCAGTATGACAACTTCTGCAGAAGTGAACCCCCAAAAACAATGGGATGCCTTGCAATCGCCATACAAAAGCTACACACCAAATTCCAACTTTTCATGACCTCTTGTGACTCAGATGGCGTCTGACCTGAGCCTCAAAACAATAGGGTTTTCTGTACTCATCATGGGGATCACACATACAAATTATTAGCTCCAGCTTATCCAGGTGGGGTTGAGTTATGGTGTCCTACAAGCAAAAATTAACCGGAACATTCAAATTCCAAAAGATTCACATTTTTAAAAAAAAAAAAAAAAAAAAAAAAAAACCAAATACACGTTGTTCACAACCTGGGCATGACACACACATTCTGACATGACTGCTCTCTTTTCATGAGATGATATCATGGATCACAGATGGAACTTACCTCCTTGAAGCTAGCAAGATTTCTGGTGCTCTATACCATCTTGTAGCTACATACTCTGTCAGGGTAGGATCAGCCTCACTGAGGGCGGTTTGCAGCTGGGTGATCGACCGTGCCAGGCCAAAGTCAGCAACTTTCAAAAAGCATTCAGAGTCTAGTAATATATTAGAAGGCTGTGGAAATAAATGACACAATGTTCTGTTACATTCATTAGTGACAATGGGTTGCATGTTGGATTATGACAGAATCCTTTCTGAAGTTGCTGTGGACATTGTTCTTCAAATGGATGCAAGGAAGGTAACTATGGTTGCTATGCTATGTATGAGCCTTGCTGAATCGTCTTGATGAGCGCTTTGGCGCAGTGTTGCTTTCAAATGGTTGGTATCATATCTGCATGCGTGAATGCACTGTGTGAACATTCCTGGCCAACGATCAGATCCTTTCAGCCTGAATTTTGGTTTTTCCACGGTTCAGTGTCTAGGTCTCTCTCGAGTACAATTACATTTCCCCGATCGGTGACTTGCACATTATTCAACATCTGCTACCAACATGTTGCTGATTATTATCAGCTTTTACCCCACCATGCCACCCTCGTAATCCTGATGATATTACGCAAAGTTGGTCGAATAGATGAGAATCCGATTGTAAATGTTCTTCGGTGAGAAGAGGCAAAATTACGCTTTTAAAGTCTCCAAAATAGCAGTCATATTCAACGGAAACCCTGAATGTCAAGTTTCAAAAGACCAAAAAAAATATCACTATCATATCATCATAGACAGTTAACGTCATTTCCATGCTGGCATGGGTTAGACGGAGGTCTCCGACGGCAAGCCCGCTTCCACTCTACCCTATTCTGTGCCAGAGCACGGTCTCTACCTACTGCTGCAAGATCACTACGAATAACCTCATCCCAGGTCTTCCGGGGCCTACCTCTGTCATGCCAGCCAGTCCATTAACTCTCTATACTTCTTTACCCATTGTATCCTCCTGCATGTCTGCGACAGGCCAAACCACCTCATCTGGACACACTCTGGGACACCCTCGCTAATTTTAGCAAGACCCAACGATCTCTCAGCTCATCAGAAGGCTTCCTATCCTTCCCAGGTACTCCGCACATCCATCTGATCATTCTCATATCATTTCTGTCCATTCTTCTCAAGTCGTCTTGTTTTTTCAGCCATAGAGCATGACATTCCTGACACAAGCCTCGAAAATCCTCCCTTTTATATGATGAGAGAACAGCGTGAATGCAATTGTTGTGGGAAGTGGGATTTACTGTCATCGAGAGAGGGACTTTTCTACGAACCGGATGCCCTTCCTGACGTTCCACCCAAGAAAAGTCAGTTCAAGAGAGACTTAGCCTTTGACCAAACCAAGGACCCACAAGCATGGGATCTAGTGAAATAATTTGTTGCCACCAGAGAACTAGGTAGAATCCACCACTGCTTAACGGCTCACCTACCCCAAAAGATACCCAAAGAAAGGGGTGGGTGGTTTTATATCAGAGTGACCTTCTCCCAGATGGGTTGCCTTCACCACGGCTAAGAGCCCCATCTGCCCCCAAAGTTGATTGAAGTTGAAAAATTGTGTTTTCTACAACCTGAAAGTTGAAAGAAACAAGAAATCTCTCTAGAGACACTCTTGTTAAAACAAGTTGATTGTTGAGTTACTCTGACCTGACTGCCTGTTAATGCCAAAATAATGGATGGCCAGTGAACCAAGATCCCCAACCAGAAATCAGTATTAAGCATAATGGATACTGTGGTTGTAGAATACATGAAAAAAAAAAAAACAAAACTATTGCACTCGTAAACATTCATTATTTGTATATTATTAACAATTACTGAGATTGCCCGGAAACTTCTCACCCATGACAAGGTTTTCAGGTTCAGGTGACGGTGCAACAGAATGGGAAATCCTTCATGAAATGGTTATACTGGTACCTTTTGGTCTCTGTGTATGACATTCCCAGAGTGCATGTAAGCAGTGGCGTTGATTAGCTGGTAAGACGTACCGCTTGTGGACGTCCTTCAAGTGCGCCTTTCTTGATGACAGCGTGTAGGTCCATTGTCCTGTGGAACAAAGTGCAAAAGCAAACTGGATTCAGAGAATGCGGCACTATTTGCGACCAAACATTATATCATGAGAATGTTCCTCACGATGGGTATTGTACGTGTATACAATGTCCAATGCAAACATTCCTTTCAATGGCTTTCCGACGATACATATACAGCCTTTTATTCATTCAAATTTGAGCTTTTGGCTACCAGTTGGTTCCAGCGTCGGACACTCCTACCTATGAGCGAAGTGAAGGATACTGTAAAGGAAGGAGCACAATATTCTCAAGAATTTTTTTAAGGATTAACCTACTATGACACAGAGTCTCCATCACAAAATATGAACAGTTCATTAAAACTGATTCTGGCACTGAAGAGGTAGAATAAGGTGGAATTCAGCAGAAGTACTGATAAGCTAATAGAGGGGGGCATTATACATGAAATACATATATGAAAGGTCAAGGAGCGGAGTAGACTTTCCAGTACCCAAGACAATTAGGGTTACCTAATTACCACCTCTTATGTCGTGAGGGACAAAACCACCATCTACTTGTGAATATCCACTATCCAAGACAATCAAGTAGAGTCAGGTTCATTTTCTGGTTACCCACAAATGGGTATGTACCAAATGTGTCTGAAAGGCAAGCCATTGGCAGTCAGTTGGTCATTATTCAGTGTGTCATATTTCTTGATTTGCCAGTCAGGTGACTGAGGGATGATCTGATTGTACCCACTTGAGTACAATCACTCACTTTGTCCAGGTACATACAGTACAAGCGGTAGATCATACATCATGGAAAAAAGGCTTATAGTTGATACATATACTGTAATGGTTTATAAATTTGTAATAAATGTCTCTGAGGCAGTACTCATTTTGTGTCTGGCTTAGTGATTATAGACATAATGAGGTAGTCTAGTCTGCATGTACAGACCTATTTGTTGCCTTTAGAGAAGCCTGTGCCTGTCACTTAGCATGTTAAGCAGCACAACTGCATGGAAATAGGCCAGTTCGAAGTTGTAAGTGCGCATGATCACCACTGACATTTCGGGGGACCAGACGAGATTCGCCCCATAGCAATATCCTTACGGCTTATTTTGAATCTGTCACCACTATTTGAAAAGCCAACCAATTCATCCTGTTTCGGATGTTATTGTTGATAATCATGGGGGAAAATCTGTCAAGTTTTGTGTTGCAGATTTGTAATTTTCTGGCAGGGGAGTTTCAGAATATCGTTCTTCACACTGTATGTTCAACGTTGAATTGCCATCGTTTCCTCATGACCTTTGACACAGTATCATTATCATCTCATTAAACTGTACTCTAAACTGGCTTATTAGGCTATAATTGGGTTCGATCCAGAGAAGCGGATATTCTGCGAGTAAATTTATGAGCCCTTCCTAGAAAACAAAATTTCACAGCAGAGCTCAAATTGACCTAGACCCATATAAACATGTTGTTGGGGAGGAAACCCAATTCCCTATTAACCATTTGGCCATGGAGATGGTCCACTGGATGAATATAGAACGAAAGAGTGTGATCATAACTCAATCAGTTTTGGACTCATAGCTGAGTGGTTTCCGCCTGTGAAATCACGGAGGATACTCACCCATGTACTCAAACACAAGGTAGATGTCCTTATCGTTCTCTGCTTTCATAACGTTGAGTAGCTTGATTACATTCTTGTGGTCACCAAACTCCTGGAGATTGGAGAGGGAACAGTAACACAGTCAGTAATTGTGAGGACACTTGCAGCTCTCATTTATTTTCACCAGCCGGCATGTATCCAAGCAGCCAATAGGATGATGCAGTTATATTTTTTCTTTTGTTTTGCCATTTGAAATGTCAGAAACAGCTATATTGGGTATTCAGTGAGATAAACATTCGAACTCATAGAATATCAACAAAGTACACTTGTCCCCAGTTGGGCCTTGGGCATACAGTGGAAGAATGAGGCAATTCTGCTTGCTGTTACGCTGAATATGCTGTCACTGTGGTGCTGGCTGAGTTGCAAGGATTTTGTGCATGCACAATGTGTGCGATATGTGTGTACTGTACGTTCAATTTTTACCAAACAGGACATCGCCTATGCTTATAATGAATTCTACAGTACTTGTGACTCGAGATGTTACACTACTTTCATTCTGCTGGATGGAGAAAGACTCCGTTTTCTGGTAAACTGACTAGAGTTCCCTCCCCCCCGCAATTTATGTCATACTATCAATAGGAGGAGGATGGGTGTGGCACAAAAACATTTCCCACACAAATGACAACTTCCTGGATCAAGCAATAGGGTTCATGTACTCTTATTGAAAACTGCACACTAAATTCAACCTTAATCAGACCAAACATTCTTAATTTCTCAACTTAATCAGACCATTTCTTAACTTTATCAAATTATTAAACCAGGATTCTCCAACTTCGACATCTGTTGACCTCTCAACTTGAAATTGGCTGAAATATCACTCTTTCAGAACTGTTCAAACAGGGTACCGCTGCGCTTTATAAGGAAGCCACACACCTAGTTCCAACTGGATCAGACCAACCATCCTTCTTTTTCAATGTTTTACATGATTTCTGCCTTCACTTGCGGTGACCTCTGACCTGACCTCAAAACATAGGGTTTCATGTGCTCTCATGGGGAACACATACCAGTACGAGCTTCATTCATTCAGGTGGGGTCAAGTAATTGTGTTTACAATCTGGTCATCACAGACTTCACCACTTCATGTACCACGCATTACATGCATGATTTCCCTATTCAAGAATCAAAAAGTCATATTTTGGGGCCTGTGTCTATTTCCCCAATATCATGGTGGCTGGAATAGGCTCACATATTCTAGACCACCCCAAAATGTGGTGAGGAAACTTGAGTTACCTTGACATCACTGGTCTCCACAAGAAAATGTTGATTGCATGGTCTGAAATGATCCAAGACCAATAGCTACATTACCCCTTTTGACTTCCCATAGAATTAAGCCATCATAAAAAAAATCATGAAAATTGAATGAAGACAGATTAACATGAGCAATGGCCTGTGCGGCCATGTGTGAGGATCCGATCCACACTCCTCATAGATCCCAGCTCATTTAGCCTGTGAGTACCATGTATGTTGATTTCTACCAGATCTCAACTGACCACACCTTTGTCCCCATTAGAGGCACTGTTAAACTGTGAAGTTGACACACACAATTAATAACCATAACCACTACATGTGTAAGACATGAATTACCCCAAATACTGTTACCTGCAAGAACATGATCTCTCGGAAGGTTCTCTGAAAACAAGAATAGAAGATAATTAATAAACTTAACAGTGGCACAAGTACATTATAGTTAGATATGTACACGATCCCTGTTGGTGAACACAGCGCTCACGCACAAATGACATAACATCATCAACATAACATTGGCCAGTGACAAACGTATGGGGGAGAATGTTGTGATAAAAGGACCAGTGGCAACCATCATTCCCTATCTTCTGAGTTATTAACTGAACAGGGCTAACTAGTTAGCAATTTTCCGCATCATCCCACTATCACATTTGAAGAGTAGACAAAGATTGACAACATGCAATGTCTCCATACTTTCATATCTGCAATCATCACACCTGCCTGTGCAGGAAGTTGTTCCTTCTTCTTCTGTATTTGACCTCTGTTCACGCACCTCATGTGAATTGTAAACTCGCTAAAAAATACAGGGAGCCTACTCCATACTGCCACCTAAAGTCATAATGACCACTCTTCACAATCTTTTAATTGACCAATTATCAAGGATTCTAAACTTTGACCACCTCTGTTACCTTAGGTGAACTAGACCTGACCCCAGAACTATTGGATTTTCCACTTCATAGGAGCTAACTAACAAATGTCAAAATCGAAAACTACTTGCCAAGTATGAACACTCTACACTCGTCCGTGTGACAGTTATCAGTTACAATGTTTTTTATAGAACTGATCTCCTGTTGGACAAGGGCTCAAGACGCACAAATGATATTGGGTTTACCTATTTTATGTGGCCACCTACATGCATTGCTTAGTATGAGCCCTCTACCATCTTCTTGTTACAAGGTTTTTTGACTTTAGAACTTTGAGTACATTGGGTTGTCGATTGGAGCATTGCCAGAAAGGAAGGTGATAGTTCAACTAAACATTCACACATGCATTTGTAAGTTCTTGTCTTTCCTTAGACACATCTGATGCTAGATAGAGAATACCATGGCATATTCCCTCATTTCCCTCCACCCCATATGCAAGCATTTGCCACGATGTAAGGGTATGGTAATTGAGCAGTCCTTTTGAATTAGTATGAGATAGAAAGTGGAGTAGGTGTTGGGGTGAACTGGAGCAAGGCAATGGTGCAGAAGCCAAGGCTGCATTCTGTTCTGACACAGGACAAGTGTTTCAACAACATGACAGCTGCAGACCCTCGAGTTCTTATCTTCCTATCCACTACCACCTGTGATAAATGGATGTCATGAGGACCCCCAAGACTGGTGATTGCAGCTTTGGGCAGGGAGATGGTCAGTATGGTCAGTACTTTTGGTTGCCATCTTTAAAAAAACATTTCTTTCGCCAGCCCTCATTTTTTACTGAGCTCTCCACTGTCAAACGGACCCCCAGGTTGAGTAACACTGCCTTAGAGCATGTACTGAGCTACATGCTTGTAATCATGACTTCCCTCTCACCTGACCCCAAGATTGAGTAAAGCCTACCTAACACTGTGCGGAGTTCAAAGTTGCGATGCTTACGGTCAAACCGCCGCGGTCACCGCAATGCATAGGGTTTTTGACAGCTTGCGAAAGCTTAAGCCGCTGCGCAATCAACCGTAAGCTTTCGCGAGCGGTGACCGATCGTGTTTTGTGACACCTACTGGAGAAAGCCCGCTGGACTATAGCCGAACTCCAGGTATTGTGTGAACACCTTCCCAGGCTACTGAAGAAAGTTGGTACAAACTCAAGTATAAACCGGTATTACTTTTCCAGTCGTCCCAGTCGCGTGTTGGCCTCTCGCGGCGGTAACTGTCTTGCCGGTCAGCGTCTCACACTTTGGGGTGGTCTCATGGAGACTATCGGAATACCGTAGCTGTTGCAAGCCTTGTGGAGAACGAATTCCGTACAGGGTGAGGCAGGCATTAACACTGCACTAAGATGGTGCTCTGAAGCTGTCATGTAATCAAGACTCCTCTCCTCACCGACCCAAGATTGATTAACAACTGCCTAGATGGTGCTTCTGAGTGCAATGTAATCAAGCTCCTCTCACCTGACCTCAAGATTCAGTAACACTACCCTAGATGGTGCTCTGGGTTGCATGTCATCAAGACTCCTCTCACATTACCCATATGAGTAAACCTGCCCAGATGTGCTCTGACTGCATTTAAGCACGACTCCCTCACATCTGACCCCAAGATTGAGTAACACTCACTGCCCTAGATGGTACTCTGGGTTGCGGTAATCAAGCTCCTCTCACCTGACCACCCCAAGATTGAGTAATACTGCCCTCGATGTGCTCTGAGCTGGGTAACATGTAATCAAGACTCCTCTCATCTGACTCAAGATTGAGTAATACTGCCCTAGATGGTGCTCTGAGCTGCTTAATCAGACTTCCTCTCACCTACCTCAGATTCAGTAACACTAAACACTGCCTAGAATGGTGCTCTTTGAAAAAGCTGCAATGTAATCAAGACTCCTCTCACCTGCCCCAAGATTGAGAAACACTGCCCTAGATGTTGCTCTGGGCTGCATGTAATCAGGACTCCTCTCACCTGACCTCAAGATTCAGTAACACTACCCTAGATGGTGCTCTGAGCTGCATGTAATCAAGACTCCTCTGCACCTGATGACCCAAGATGCAGTAACAATGCACTAAGATGGTGCTCTGAGGCTTTAATCAAGACTCCTCTCACCTGACCCAAGATCTGAGTAGTAACCACTGCCCTAGATGGGGTTTATGAGCTGATGTATCAGACTCCTCTGACATTACCCCAAGATCGAGTAACACCACCATAGATGGTGCTCCTGAGCTGAATGAATCACGTGAATCCTCTCACCCTGGACCAAGAGTCAGTAAAACACTGCCCTAGTTGGTGCTATGAGCTGCATGTAATCAAGACTCCTCTGACATTACCCCAAGATCGAGTCACACCGCCCTAGATGGTGCTATGAGCTGCATGTATCAAGACTCCTCTCACTGACCCCCCCCCCCCCCCCCTCCCGAAGTATTGAGTAAAACACTGCGCCTAGATGGTGCTCTGAGCTGCATGTAATCAGGATTCTCTCACATGACCCCAGTTCAGTGGACACTCCTGCTAAATGGTGCTCCAAGCGGCATTAATCAAGACTCCTTATCAATACTCCCAAGGTGTTAAGTAACACTGCCGACCATAGGAGGTGCTCTGAGATAGTAATCATAAGACTCCTATCACCTGTACCCCAAGATGAGTACACTGCCTAGATGGGCTCTGAGTGCATGTATATCAAGAATCCTCTCACCTGGCCCCAAGATGGTAACATGCCCTAGATGGGGCTCCGAGCTGCAGGTAATCAGACCTCCTCTCACCTGACCCCCAGTTGAGTAACACCGCCCTTAGGATAGTGATCTGAGCGCATGGAATCAACTCCTCTTACCTGACACCCGTTGAGTAACCCTGCCCTAGATGGTGCTCAGAGCTGCATGTAATCAAGACTCCTCTCACCTGTGCATTCTGTTTTATTCTGAAGGCATCAATATCTTCTCCGGGCAACTACTTCTCTCCATTTTCTTTTCTTCGTCTACACTTTCCAAACATGCCATAGCCTGAAAAATGCACGATACGGAAATAATTAATTATCAATTGACCACTTCCAAGGTTTGTAATGGAAAGAAAGCGAATATATACCTTCAAAACCATTCTACTTAACTCTCACTGATCACAAATTCATTACATGGGTATCAAGCAATGCATGGGCATTTATTGAGGCATGATTTAATATTTTCAATTTGATTGCATTTTTTAGACTAATACCTAAACACAAAACCCATTCATGTACGTCCTCACAAACGAATTGTCTGACTGCCACAGAGAATTTGAGAGCATTTAACTGCTACACTGATACATGCTTGGCAACTGTCTTCACTGAATCACTGATTCATGATATATGGAAGGAAAGTTGAAAGAAAGCGGGAAGCACACGCTGCGAACAGCAAACGCCTAGCTGTAGGGACTCATGACCCAACTCGCGGTCGGTCTTTGCTTCTAATTCCAGTTGTTTGACAGAACCACTGCTGATAATCCGTCAATTTTATCCGCTACGTGAGCACTGGTAGGTGTGGAATGTGCAATGAAAAACTTTGTTACTACCAGGCTACCAGCTCCTACACGTTACCAAGTCTTGGGAGTGTTCATCAAATTTTTTGTCGAGTCAGTCTCTGGCACCTCGTTTTTGTGTTTGTGTTTCCAGACGCCGACGCGGGTAATCTCTTTCCATGAGGCGCGCAAAGGTTTTGGCTGTACCATTGCCTCTTGTGCATTTTTTCCTGCCCACATCATAAATGTGGTGCCCATGTTTCTCTCCCTAGTATTCCGAACTCATACACTGAATGTTTCATTTTGTATCACACCGTGTAACATAATTCTCACAACACAGACAGGGTAGCCGCCAAGCCCAAAATTTATTGGGTCCGAGCTAGGCTTTTTCGAACCCTTAAAAATCCACATCTCTGAATCTAAGGGTCCAGCTCTATTTTCACGGGTCCAACATCAGAGTCGGGATTTTATTAATTGCTTATTTGCAGCCAGGCAACTGATGTTGCTTGTCATTTACATCCTAGGCCTATATTTTTAACCCAGTAAGCCTGGCCCCCAATCAAGATGGGACGTATCGCCCCCCAAAAAAAAAATCCCACAAATTCAGGCAGAAGTGCATCAACACGCCAAGTCAACACATCTCCACTAATAATTTGAGAGGCTTTCATATAGCACAGCAGTAACCTGCAGGAATAGACCCCACAATCCTGCAACTATCAATACTCTAATTCGAACAATCTCCTGTCAACCATCGTGTGGTGTTCACATGGAAGATATTGAGCACTTTTAGCTACATTAGGTTCCACCACTTTGTCACTTGCCTGTATCTGATGTTGTTCCTGTTATGCAGAGTCAGCGGGAAGTTCTCTTTACAGAATGGCAATCTTATTAGCCACTACGTGCTTAAGTTAATGTCCCCAATCCTTGTCTTATTCTACCGCACGTTTATGCGTTTAGCTATCTTACTCTGCTCGCTTCTGTAACAAACACAAAACTAGAGTGAGCTAGCTTGCAACACCTGATATTTAAGCTAAGCCCCAAGGCCTGTGATACTGCAGGCCCTTCTTGCTCACAGACATACACCTTATTTAAGCAATCTTGATTTGGTGTCAACGTAGCCTAAAATCCCTCGCAAACATTTTTGGCACTTCTTGCAGGTACAGTAGTGGGATAGTCTGTATAAACTCTAATTACAAAGTACCATGCCTCAACAGTCTATAGCTGGGCTTAAGAGACCAATGTTAAGCCTAGTGTTATCCTTCAGTAACAAAAGCTTATGTAACATAGCCTAACCAGCTCCCCAAAACATTAGTGCTGTGACCGTGTATCGATTAAGGCCAGGTAAAAAAAAAAAAAATATTTTTTCTCGTCCTAACTTCGCTTAAAGTTTGGGGCGTGAGGGGGGCCTTTTTTTTTTTTTTTTTTTTTTTTGCTCTCAGACATCCATAATAACCCATATTTCTACTGTATTCGCAGTACAGCATTCCTGGAAATGGCATGGCTTCGTTTTTTTTCTTTTTTTCCCTGAGGTTTATACCCCCTATTGGCCACCAAGCCATCCCAAAATGTTCCTTTAATAGTTTGCATGGCATCAAGTATACCTGTTTTTCCTTTAAACAGGAACATCTTGTTGAAGAATGACAAGTGAAGTTTGTCAAAAAAAAAGAATTTGAAATTCTCTAAAAGCGTGCAGGCGGGTAGAGAAACTGCTTTTTTTTTCACTCTCGTCCTAATAGCTACCGAATCGCACATGGAATAATGGTTTACCAAAAAGTTCCTTGCGATTACTCTCATTCCATCATTCTCTTCTAATTTCCTTCCATTTTGACCACATTTTCCCACTTTTTCTGCCAGTCTATCTTTGGCATTTTTAAAATTTCAAAATCAATTAATTCATTTTCATTAGGACCCGCTCCGTTTCGTCATAAAGTCTGCTACCATTCTGCCCATGTATTTTGTACCGCCCGCGCGACAGCGAATACTGGATAAACTATTGTGTCATATTACCATGATACGCTATCCCTCCGAGTGCCAACACTGCATGTTGCCTATAATAATCCCTGTGATTTCCCATCATTCTCGCCAGCTATTGCGCACTATCTTGTATTGCTGACGAATCAGCACCTTTTATGCCTGTCATTGAATCCTGGGAATACGCTGTAGTTTTAACATATTCCCTGTCACATGTGTGCTTTTGCGGGCGCGACCAGAACGTCGAATGTGGTCCGCCTGGCTTATGTACAATGGCTTTCATACCGAACTGGCAGTTAAACGAAACTTTTTTGGGTTAATTTTCAATTCACGAATGTTTCACACTATCCATAGAGTACATCATCTGGAGATATTAATTAAATAAGCCACAAAAGTTCTCTTCATGAAATATAATCTCGCACTTAATAATCAGTTAGGACGTTTGCATCATTTGTAAGTAAACCTGCAATTTTTTTCCTGAAATTATGCTGAGAACGCTACTGGAATTGTGTGGAAAGTTAAAGCTAAAGCGCGATTCACACTTGTGCGATACGATAACATCGATAATTTAATTCATCGTATGGAGTGTTTCACACTTGTTCGATAAAAATGTCGTAAGATAAATTTATCGGATTTCTCGGGCGCCTAATATTACAAGTAAAGTGTGGATTTTGAGTTGAGACAACACAAGTTCCCTCTTTTGCGTCGCTTCAGACGGTTGGATAGCCTCGTCGGCAATTGTTCGATCCCAGAATTGCAATGTCAAGCAATTCAACTTGTGTCCGTTCTCAGTACTTGTAGTAGGCATGAAATAGTGTTTAGCTAACCCATTTTGAAGAGAATAACAACAGGTACAACAACACAAGCCTCTTCCTAGTCGTCGAGCCTGCCTGTCCTGAGCCTGTCCTCACCACCCCCAACTCTCCGAGTACCCGCGCTGCTGCGCAAACCATGAGTTCCTTTCTCCTTCTCCCCCCGCCCCGGTCGAACAGCCCTAACCCAAGGGTCTCGTGGAGACAGAACGCGTGGACGTATCGTCCACCGGTATGCCCAAAATCGCACTTAACGATCACGAATCTGCAAGCTGACCGCGGCCATCACCACCGCCTACCCTTTCGTTGGACACCCAGACTTAATAAGCATCGGTAGCCAAGAATAAATGTAAAGAGTGAGGTAGCAGAAGGCATCAGTCAAGTCATTCAATTGAACGAAAAAAATTTGGAGCTGTACATCTGGCTCAGAACAATCCTGTAAAATAGTGCCTATACGGCTCCACCGTGTACCATACTAACTTCCTCACTGATCTACATGACATTATTGACCTTGTGTTAGAATCTACATTATATAACCCCCTATAGCGTATTCCCGTTGCCTCCTTCGTTTCTTCTTTTCCCGACTCTTTCTTCACATGAGGGTTAGGGTGAGTTCCCGTCAAGAAGACGTCATCTGTGGATCGACCCCCTCTGAAACTCCCCCCTCCTACCCCCCCTCTCAAACAGCCACAACCCCCCTCCCCCGGCACTCACTACCAACCGCGTATCTCCTTTCTTTTCATGTCACATGATAATTCTTGGACGCCGACGCAACACAACCCCCCCCATTACCTCACTGTCACGCTACATTGGTATAATTGGGAGGCATCATGGGATTCGAACGTAAAATAATGGTTTCGTGTTCCCATGCATGACGGCACATAGATCTAGAGAATCTCAATCAGAGCCAATGTTTTCCCCGGATTACGTCATACCCAATACATTAAGCAAAAAAACCCCTGATTTTATATCACACGAAAACACCCACTTTTCACGCCAACTTCCCCAATAGCATGTTAGGCGTTTCATACTCTTCGCAGAATTGTGCAAGTTATCACTGCATTGCGCAAGTTATCGCATCCGATAAATTTATCGTACGATTAAAAGTTAAAATATTTTCAACTCGCTGTCCGATAAATTTATCGTATCGTAAGTATCTATCGCAAGGTGTGAACATCCTATTGAAAAAACACTTTTTAACTCGACGTCGATAAATTTATCCGTTCGATTCGTATCGCACAAGTGTGAAAGCTCTTAACTGCGGCAGTAGTACAATGGGGGAACGGCGAGAAGGAGAGAAGTTATGCAAGACCATGCAAGTCTTATATAACGGTTTGAACCGGTCCTGTACGTGCACGTGAGTATGCGTTCTGCTATAAAAAAAAATGCTCTTGCCAGAATTTGTTCGCTTCCGTTCATTTTATATTCCTAATTTTTTTTACCCCCAACTTTCAGCCAGTGGTTGAGCATTGTATTCTAGATTATTGTTCAAGTAATTGAATCTACAAAGGCTTACCGGTCAGTATACGATCTGCAGATGCTAAATTCAGCGGCTTCCTTATGGGGGGGAGAATAACCTTTCTTGCATTGATGTTACACGAGACGTAGTGGGAATGAAATGACCAATCAGTTTGACTCTTATTAATAAATACAAGTTTTGATTTGATTATTAATAGTCTCTGCCTCCTTTCTCCCATTGTTATCTTCTCTTGTTGGCTTGGAAATTGAACTGGGAAATTGAAGTGACGATGAGGGACAACGAGCAGCATAACCTGTGAGTCCTATAGGGTACAATTGTGCGGTATGGAGACTGCTTTTCTTTAGTTCTGAATCATTCAACCACGCGCGTATCATCGCGATTAATCGCTAAATGATCGCAAATTTTTGCGATTAAACGTTTAATGATTTTGCTACATACAAACCAAACAGATCACAACTCTACAAAACATAGTGACAGAATTTGGCCTAAGACTCCCAACTATTATGTAGTTTGAGAATCTGTGCTGTGACCATCCAAAGTTAGAGAATTGATCAATCACTCCCCTCTTCCAAGTTTAGGCAAATAAGAGAATACTCTAGCCAATCGACGGTGAAAACTCAACGTATAGCAACTCAATAACAGTGTTCTCCACAGTCCCAATTTTGTCCCGGGTGGTGATCGCCGTCCTGGTGGAGGGTCGATACTGTGCGTGTGTCCCCCTCCCCTTTGGAAAATTTTAGACTTCTTGCAACGTGGGCCTGATGCCCAATGGTGCACTATTGGTGCCAGATTTGCTTTGCATGTATCTCCCAGAAAATCTCCATTTTAGCAGGGCATGGCTTTCAATTTCCAACGATAGCAGAGTGAAAAAAAATCTTCAAATTTGCGGCAAAAATAAGTTACACTAAACTGTCATCAGCTGCCATCGGAACGTGATGCTTCCTTCCACATGTTCTGAGGGAGATGGTAGCCAATAGCCAATGTTCTATTCAGTGAAGTGGAAGCTACAAATCTGAGGTGTATTAGAAAGCGATGTGAAACATCGGCCCCTCCTCCGGATCCACTAGACCCCCACGGTCTCGCCAACCTGAACCTTCTTCCCCACCCTAACCCGACCCCCCCACCTGCACCCTCCCGTCATCAATCCGTCTGAGTGGATGCACTCAACCTTTCATGAGTTCGCATACGCACTACGACAATAAAGCCCTGCCTTTGTTTGGATTTTACAGTAATACAGCACCGTGGATTATAAATAAAAATATATTTCCGATCACCGTCTAAGCAGTCCCCAATAGCAGGCCTACCAGATCGGCGCGATTTTTTCATTTAACAGCTGTGTATTGAACTGTTTGATTCAATATGGTTACTCGACTCAAAAACTCTTGGCATTCGATTCTAGTGATTTCACAAATGTCCCAACTAATGCTGGCTAATTGACCGATCAGGGCTCTTTGACTTTCCGGTGCATTAACTCTTCCAAGTGTTCCCCAATCTCCATATAAAAGCAGAGCCTAGCCGCGATGTTTTTTTTGTGACCGAGACCGGTGGACATTCAAGTCTCAGATACGGCTGTTTTTTTTTTCTGAATACCTTCTTTTCAAGGGATTTTTGTTCTCTTAAAATTTTGAACATTTAAGACATCATTGTAGTGTTCAACCGAAAAAAAAAAAAAACATCGGTTTCGTAATCAATTGGTCCTTTATAGCATGATCACCGGAATCAGTATCGTAAATTGCCAATCAAAGTTCCGAGCGATAACATACAGATTAGTCGCAAAACCTTAAGCGACCTAAACTGGAACCAATTACTGCTCAAAACTGACCGACACTATCGTAATATTGTGTATGCTGATTGCTGAACACACAATGTTTTGGTAGTTTTGCTACATTTTTTTCGGTCACGTAGCCCCGCCTTCCCGTACCGATAATACAACTCCCAACAGTGAATCACATCATTCACTGCATGTACAAGTAGCCTACACAAGCCCACATTAAACTGCCTCTGCTACGTAACGATTTAGCATAAATAAACCGAAGTCAAAATCACAACCTCAAACAGTTTTTTTGTAAATGTTATAAAAACCATTGCTAAAGGTGTTAATTACAATTCTTGCTCCCATTATTCCGTAAAATAATCCATTGATTAGAAGGAGTTGGTCGTAGGCCTACTCAAATAACAGCTGAATTTACAAACAAATCGGGCGATCCCCATCCTGTTGTTCCGAATTCTGGCCCTAACTATTTATGGTCGATCAGCACAAAGTCCCATTGTACTGTATGCGGAGAGATTCGAGCTGATGTGATGCGACTGTCTAAAATTCATAGCAGAGATGTACGTACCATGCCATACGTGTTGCCTATATGAATCATGTGTAGTTGACCTAATGGGTATGCACTCGTGATGAACGAGCAGTGAGGGTAGCGCTCGCATGTGATAGGCAGAGACTATTTTCTTGCTTCTTTTGTGGTAATAGAACTGTAGCTCTGCGGATCGGAACTTGGAGTCAGTTTATGTCATAGTGTAGGTTTTGGAGGAAAGACCAACATGCAGGGGGAATGAATGACCGCAGCAGAACGAAACTTTGTTTACATGTAAATCGTTATGAGTGACATTTGTACAGGTGGCTGGTTGTTGTTTTTGGTCCGGGCGGTCAAGGTTTTTGTCCGGGCTAGTCGCTTCTGTCCGGGCGTTGTGACATTGTCAATTTTGTCCGGGCGGCGCGCCCGCGCAAAAAACCCGTAGTGGAGAACACTGCAATAAAGCCTAGACTATTGCAGTAGTTAGAACGTGTCCTAGTCCGTTGCAACGTTGTTGTGGTTTGGGTTATGACACTTTTTATTGCCTACAAGTAGGTTGGAAAACCATGCAGTCAAAAATCCGTAAAAAAAATCTGAGCATAAAATTGTTGTGCGTCCGAGCCGGGAGACATTGAAGCAACTGGTGAGGGGCTATTGTTGTTTTTATGCGTCCACATGTAAACAAAGCAGCCTGGACGCGCGACGCGCAAAAACGCGACCCTGCACCACAAGAAATGTTCCTGAAACATTCAGATATATCTATTGCAGCGTGAGTGTAGAAACGGGCAGTCGTAGTGATTTAGTGATAGCTAAGAGACCTTCAAAATCGAATTCAAGAATGCCATAATATAAAGTCCCCTGGGGGTTGTTACCTTCGACATTATTGAGGAAATTCAAGTAAGAACCTTAACAACTCCCAACATCACAATTTCTTTGAAATGAGTTTCGCACGTTGCCTATGATAGTCTCACTTTGGCTTGGGCCTAGGGGAGCAATTGGCAGATATACCCGGCATCTTCCGACTTCAGTTCAAAATCTCACACGGTGGAGTACACTCTTGCAATCCACGGATCCGAGATACGCGAAACATGCCTACGTCACAATACATGTAGGATTGTAGCTGAATACCACCTACTGACATCACTAGGTGTAAACAAGAGCAAATCCAGACAAAGTCAATGGGACAGTCAGTCTGACACGGGTATCGAACTTCTCAGATAGGTTAATGTACAATTCCCTTCCGGTCGGCATGCGAGGGGAAACACTTTCATCAATATTTTGTACTGTGGCTGTGCAAAAAAATTGCCACACGCACGCTAAAAAACGGGAGTAACTCGACTGCAAAAGGTTAGGATAAAGAAGCCCTTCAGTGTGTAACGAATCACGATAGGTCACTGTGCGTACACACGCATACGTAACGGCGAATCCATGAATAATTGATTAATTTTCGGGTGAGTATTCAAATACTGTTCAGATGAGCCGCGCTCGCTGGCTTTCAGTTACTGTACCTAACTGCGTTCACAACGCGAGGCCTAGGCTGGGATTTAGGCTAGCGCTAGGTGGCCAACTTTCTGTTTCAACTTCAGTTCCCTACAAGCTTCCATCTCAATTTAAAGTACCCAAAAAAAAAGACCAATATTGTTATGTTAAGAAAAGGTTTAGAAATCATTCATTCCCCCTATTGTTCTTTGGCAGGTGAGAATTACCCGAACATGCCACCTGAAATCAGTCAGGAATCTCTTAACTTACCACAATGTTGTACTGTTGATCACGAACTTCACAAGTTGTTGTTTGCGTTGCCACTCTCAAGTTATGAATAATCATGCAGATTTCCTATAGTGATGTCCCGCATGTGCACAATATGAATAATTAGGATTGCCAAAAGGAGACTGAGTGGCAACACTTCTCTTTACAAAACTATGTTTCAAACAAGATGAGATGGGAAAAAAACAAGTGGTGATTTCCCCAATTATACGGTCAAAATTAGGCTCTGTAAGTATAAACTTCATACTAATGAAATTTTAACATTGTAGTGGAGTAGAATGTTCTTGAATGAGGTTCTGAAGGTTTTACGTATAGAGGGCTGGTGAATGGAGGAGAAATGAGGGCATTGAGGTGGACGGATTTCGTACTTCAATGGAAGGTGCTACAGTAAAAATTTCTTCTGATACGTGACTAGTTCAGTGTAGGCCTAGCATACCTGTATCTGATTTAGACCGCGTCCACCTCTAGCCTAACGTTACACTTACAGTTCGGCCTAACGATAACTAGGGCCCATCTTATGTTACGTTAGTCTTACGATTCATCAGTTGTTTAGCTAACTCACCCCCTTTCCAGCCTCCTTTTGATCTCATATTTCCGGAGTACGTGGTCTTCAATTTCAGCACTCATTTTCTCAGCTGGGACTACTTATTTTCCATTTAAAACTGCAAATACTGTAAAGCAAAATTGAGAACTGAAATGCTATCAAGATCGCCAGCTTGGGCATAAGATGGAATTATCTTGCTCAAGTCTAGTTTGTTATTAAATATTATAGCAAAAAGTGCAAACAGATCACTAGGAATATCTTTGCTCTAATATGATGATAATATAATACTCAATTATGTTTCTAATACGTGGTGATTGTGAATATACTTGCTATTTTGGGTTGGAACAATATGATTATGAAATCGATTTGCACATCCCTAATTCGATATTGGAAGGCAACCCCTAATCTTTCGCGGAACTTGATTACAAACGGAAGGAGCACAGAATTCGGATTACTGCCAGAAGCCATGACAACAGAAGTGTGCGCGGCTGTTTTTGCTTCTCACAAGGTACGGGCTGGATGGGGCTGCCACTCTCAATCCCGGTCCCCATGACGCACCCCTTCCCCTTCATCGATCCCCTGTAAGCTGTAGGCACCTAGATAACATTATCCCTCACCTTACGTTCTGCAAGAATTCGTTATCCATCTACTAAATTTACCAAGTGCCGGGCGTAGTGGGGGATCAATTGAGTGGAAGGGAGGGGATCCCCTACCCTTTCCCTCCCACTCAGAGGGGGGGGGGGGGGGGGGGTGGGGGGGGGGGGGGGGGCTGTAATATGATAACGGGTACGGCCCAAGCTATGGGAAGGGAAAACTACTGCAGATGTTTTAGATGCAATTTAGTGCACTGCCCTTATTTATACTCTCACCCTTCCATATGGGACTTCTTAATGTTGCAAAAACTTGATTATTAACACTTGCGAAACATAGACTAAAACAGTGAAAAGTGGTTTTTGTTTTAAATGTTATTGGTTCACACGGGTCAAGGGGTGGGGTTGTGACCCCCCTGCGTACGCTACTCTACCGAAACAGCCATTCTCTTGGTGGTATTCTGGTTGGATATAAGCCAGTCGGACGGTGACGGTACAGAAGGGCATTGATCGCGCATTGGTGACAACTTTCAATGTGCAGTCCTCGTCCATAAGTTTACTGGTGGTCCTGAGCTCCTGAAAATTCAGTAAGAAAAATGCAATAAAACTTTGTTAGAACCAGCCGATTCCAGCAACTAAAATCCAGGAAATCTTCAAAATTATTCCCAAGAAAACTATTTGGTAACCAACAAACTATGAGAACCTTCAGAATAACATGAATATATCACCACCCCAGACTGCCAAATTCGGAGATGCCAGCCAGTCAACACCTCTTGCGCGGCCGTAACGTTAGCAGTTGTTAAAGTAGGATTATCCATTACGGCAAGGTTACCAAAATATTAGAATATCTCGTATGACACGTGGATCAGTTATCACATTTCGAGGAAATTCTCTCGTTTCTTATTCAATTAGCATTCAGTGAATGCTAGAACTATAATACAACTTGTTGTCTGTATGTAGAGCCTTCCTGATTTGAAATTATATTGTTGAACCAAACAGGGCGGAATAATGTGAAGTGTCTCAAAGATTTTGCAGTTACTCCATTGAAATACTGTGGCGGATTGTCCGAGCAGTACAGAAGTTGTCACAAAATACCAGCACCGGGGGGACAATGACGCTATGCGCAAGAGCTATCTCCGAACTGGCTTATTCAGCCATTCTGGTATGGAATCGTTACATTAAAATTCAATTTAATATGTTTCAGCCTTAACGTTACCATCGCCATACCGTGACAAGAAACTACATCGGCTATTGCAATCTCAAACAAGAAGGCACCAGTACCTCAAACACAAATAAGATCCTGGTCCAAACCGGCCCGGCGAACATATTTATTTATACTTATTATATCCCCGCGACACGAGTATTGTCCGGGGATATTATGGTTTATTGGTTTTGGGTGTGTAGTCAGCGGCTCCGCCACAGGAAACTAGGCGTTAGTACAAATAACTTTCCAACGATTTGTTGATTGATCTGAAACTTGGCCAGTACACAAGTCCGCCCTGGCTAGTGAAACCTCGGATGAGTCCGAAAGTGGCATCACTGCGTCTCTGCTGCCCTCTATTTTGCAGGTTTTGGACGAAAAACTGAGTTTACCCGATTTAATCGAAACTTGGTGGGTGGGGCAAAAGTTGGTCGTCGGAAAACACGACGGTGATTTCAAGATCACCGGAGGTCAAATCGTGTTTTTTATACGAAAAAATACAGAGTTAGTACGATTCACACGGAACTTGGTGGGTGGGGCAAAAGTTGGTCCCTATATAATAACATGATGTCGATTTCAAGGTCAAAAGAGGTCAAATTGTGTTTTCGCAACTTTTCGAGCTTCGTCAGATTTGAAAAAAAATCGGGTGAGATGTGATCAGTGTATTAGGTCGAAACAACAGAAGGATTGAAGGTCATTTATTCAAGGTCACTGGAGGTTCAGATGGACATAATTTAATGTGTCCCTCTAACTGAGGTCCACAAGGCTGCCATTATTATTTTATTCCATTCATTTTGAGCTAATTGAAGTTGAATTGCGTTGAAAATTGAAAACTAGCAATAGAAATCCGAATTAAAATTGAACTATTGGAGAAATAATTAAATTAAGAGAAGGGGCCAGCTGGAGGAATTCAACATAAGGAAATGAATCAGATTAAATGAGATTGAGAGTAGGCCCAATATTATTAGAGTAAAGGATAGATTTACAAGCAGAATCAGTAGAGAAAAAAATACCATTCTAGAATTAGGAAGAATGCGTAAATGAGTAAATGATTATGGTCAGTTTAGTAGGCCAGTGTAAGCCTTCGGGCGGGCCCGCGCGACGAGCGCGATCGGATTTTTGTATGTTTGTGATGCATACCATGTTGACCATGCCGAGTATAAGCGTACTAATTAATTGAAACAATACAAATTGTTCTCGTAGTTATTTTGTTCTGTTCACAGGGGCACCCGCGCCAGGGGGGAGGGATATGTGTGTAACCTGTTTGCGGTCCACAGTTTATACATGCACAAAATGATCTTAGCGTGTCAAGATCACGAACAAACAAGGGCAGTGCGGCAGTTGGAACGTACAGTGTGCAGAAAACGATTTCTTTGGAATCCCCTGACTGAAAATTACAAATCCTGCCAACACAAAACGAGTTCCCCTCATACTTCTCAACAATACAATCCGAAAACATGGAATAGATTAGTTACGTTTTTCAAAATCGAGGGGACAGGGTTCAAAAAAGCTGTACCGATAATCGCCATGGGGGGGGGGGGGGGGGTCTGGTGTCTATTCACCCGATCTGTTCAGTGGTGAGTATATGCACTTACAACCACGATTGTCTCCTGTATCTTGGCAACTTTCCAATTGACCACATTTTTTGACCATATCAAAACCAAAAGACAACTCGTTGGGGCTTTTATAGCCAACATGCTCACTTTGGCAGTTATCGGTGTTGATTTTTCTTGGCCACAGTCGCAGACTATTTGGAGATTCGGTATAAATCCCCATGAAAATGGCAAATCATCATTCGTCGTCACTTCCCGATGCAACTTTGTGTCGTCCGCATATTTGTTTTAATTCTCAGATTCCACAGAATCATCGAGATCGATTATATATGCCAAAAAGGACATGAGGGGACCAAGAACGTTCCCCTGAGAACACTATTGATGCCCTTCATCGGTACAAAAAACAAAAAACAAAAATAATGCATTGCGGTAGTACCCAAACCTCCAATTCGGAAAAGAGACGTTTATGATCACCTTGCCAAGCCACTTCCTGAAAGTTCATGGATAATAAGTACCAACACTTTGCCGTATCAATAGAACGAGTACCATCGCCCTAAACTCCAATAGGTTTGTAGTCAAGATCGAACTATTCTCTTCTGATTCATACTGAACTCACGAATCAATTATACTCTTTTAGTAAATACACACCAATGATCCCTTTAAAATTTATTGCTCCGTAGCGGGGATTCACATTGTATGGCTCTATATAGTTATTTGAGTTTAATATGACCGTGAACGTTTCGTGATTCTGATGCCTATGTGCGACACGGTGCCTACAGGTAACAAACCCTCCCCCAAACCGCGTTGATGGCTCGCAACGCGGTGGAACCAGTTCAAAGCGGGCAGTTATGAAAATGGAGACGATGCAGTGGTTCTGGAGGCGTGTAGATGGCTCGGAGCCTCTAAATGACCAGTCGCATCTCCGTCATGGGGCTGCGACTCCAGTCCCATACAGCACGAATTTCTCTCCGATGCGGTAGATGACAGCAGGATGGCGGCGAGCGGGCCTCCCCGTCGCGTCTCGTTCAACTGCCATGAATATAATATAATGCGCGGTGTTGCCATCATTACCATGCAGGGACTGCTCATCCCTACCTTTTCCGATAGAACAACAGTTAACGTTTAACAGGGTGGAATTAAGGTTTTATAAGAGCAAGTCATTAAAACATGACATATTACCTAGTATGTGCATAAGTTTGTTTGCTAAGAGAAGTTGTGCCAAGCAGGAACCCAGCCACTGACTGAGAGTGCACTCACAAGGAACATGTTGAAAAAGACATGTCTGGAGGATTTTTGTTTAAAAAGACTTTTCCAGGTTTTATTTTCGACCGTAGGTCGATATATCCATTGGGAACGACCACAGTTGTAGATTTACAGCAAAACAAATTTGTCAATAGGGGTTGGAATAGGTCACCTAAATAGAAATATTTTATGTATAGTTGCAGTCACTGTCTTTGGTGTCCATTTTGCCTCTACAATCGGTGTGTTTGTATGCAGTTTCAAAATTGAAGGAGGTCGTCTGAGTGAGCTACTCCTCAAAAAAAGGAGAGAGAGAAACAACCAAAACTAAGAGTAAGATATATGCCATATATCCTACTGGCAAAGAATGAAGTAGACTGAATAGTGGATAACATTCCCATGTTTTGGCAAGTACTATTAGTTTTTGTTTCCTTCAATAGTGGTACTGTCGGTTCCTACGCGAAATGGCGCCATCGTAACTCACCTAACGAACTGTAGCCTGCTAAAAGAGGCGATATAAGAAGCCGTTCCTAAAATTGAGGGGGCTATAACTTCTTTAGGTATATCCCACGGTCTAATATTTCTTTGCACTGGAGTATCTGGCATATTTCTTACAAACAATTTGTTTTATAGCAAACAAACGGATTGCTTAAAGGGCATCCTGCACATATGAGTGAATGAGGCTGATACGAGGTGAACAAAAGTCAAACGCCTGTTTCAACAGGCTAACGAAATGCTCCTCTAAGCCGCAGTATATTATCATATATTGGAACTGGGTATGCAGCCAAGTAAAAACTACAGTTGAAAGGTAGCAAATGATAGAAATCGACCATATTACAAACTTATCAGTTGTGATACAGGTACTCTGAATTGAGGTAAGCCGACGCTGTGGGGATGCATGGGAGAGTGAATAAAATATAGCCTGGAGAATGGTCAGTAATAATAGCTGTCTGCCAATTATTGCCATGTACCCGTATATCCGAAACCAGAACTCTACAAAGCCAAATCTTCCCATCACATGCGCAAGGACGAATCACTCACTGGCTCGAATCTAGGCCCAACGTCTCTGAATTACTAGTAAATATTATGCCTACGCTACGTCCATTAAGTGCTCGTTAAGACGTAGGCTACAGTTGAGGCAGCGACGGAAAGAATGGCAGTTAACCGCCTCCGTTGAGAACCGTGGTTACCAAAATGGTTCATTAGGCTCTGGATGTGATTGTAACAGAATCCGACTAGATTCAAACGTTGAGTAAGATAGTCAAGATGATTTATCGAACGAAGAAACACTTAGTCTCATGCGTTTTAACTTGGATCGTTGTTTCAGTCGGAAGAGGGCATTCTTCGCAAATAGAGGTGAGTAAAACTATATCAACAATCAGTCTGATTCTTTTGAAGCAACGTAATCCCTCATAACAAAATTTCCTCTCCTTTCTCGTGGTTTAGCTTTTTCAATGCAACATTGGTGATCATGATTTCGCTCATAAACTATTTGTCTGTTTTTTATGTTCTGTTAAAAAGGATGCTAATTTATATTCCGCTCACTCACATTTGCAAATGAGTTACAAATGGATAATGTATATTCACATCTCCCAACGTCTGTTTATTTGCGAAAATGTTTGACGGTGCAACCACACATTTTCACCTTTTAACATGTTGTCAGGTGCAACACGTTTCGAAGCTGATTCACACAAGTGACAAAAAAAGCAATGAAACACAAATGCTATAGTTAGTTTTATGTTCAAACCACGGCATGCAGTCTATCAGCTAAAAGCCTTGGTCATCTCTACCTGATATTTGACCATAGTGTCATCTATACGACCCTGTTTCTGGTTGTTGGTTGTTATGTTCCCTTCGCCTGATTCGAAACACTAGTAAATTCTTGGATGTGATCCGAGCCGGAGCCATATATGTACTATTCGAAAATTATAGGCGTTTTATTAAAAAGTTATTTAGAAATCTAGATGAATCAGAGTGTGAAAGCCGAGGAATTTATTCTGAACATCAACACATCGAAATGCGAATGATAATGTTTCGCATATCTATATCCATTGCAAAGTATTTTCAATGTTCCTGTGCTTCATATAATTCGACATTTGTATAGGCTGTTGTTTCATATTAAACCCCCTAGCAAGTCCTACACTGGAAGTGATCGCCTTATAACGTCCCACAGTATAGAGCTAGCCATCCACTAGTCCGCACCGCAGGTGCAGCGGCAGCACAGGCACTGCGCAGTTCCGCAGAAATCGAGAACATAGGAATAACAAAAGGTGCCATCCACGGGGTCCGCAGGCGCAGCGCTTCCGCATATTGCTGCGCAGGAGATCGAGCAGTGAGCGAAAATTTCTTCGGATGGCACAGCCCTGTTAATGGTTTCCAAGTATAGCCGAATGGCAACTCTACCATCTGGGCAGCCGTAGCTATGTCACTGGCGGGACAGCGCCATGATTCTCCCTACGGTAGAAGGGAAGGAACGAGTTTTCAGACGGGTGATTGGCAGCCAGTGCACAGTCGCCCCAACAGCGCAGCCAGTGGGGAAGCAATTGCCCGCTGACTGAAAAAGCTGGCAACGAGCCTGCCTCGCCCTACCTCTACATCACAATGTACATTTTCCACATTTTCATAGGCTAGTTGTCTTTTTAATCTATCTTTTCTAATCTATCTTCGTGATTCCCACGACGTTTCTTTCCATTTTTTTCTCCAACGGGAGTCTGCCGTTTCCTAATTAGGGTTATCCAACGAGATTTTTTTGGGGTGCCCTCTGGACACCGCTTTGTGCTCTCTCTGGTTAGAGAATGGACAGAATATTCCGCGAGCAAGTGAGATGCATTATAAGTATAGAAACTTGGGGCCGGGGGGTTATGTCACTATGCCCCTTTTGATATCCGAGTGGTTCAGTTGGCACAATGGTTGAGGGTCGGCCTTCCACCCGGTTGCTATGCACAAGGGATCGGAGAAGGGGACAAAAGAGGGGTTGGTAATTTTGCAAGTTGCCGTCTGCGTGTACCCTCACCCTCACAGTAACGCACCGCCAAAGAGTCATCGCCTTAATCCGTGTACCTGGTGAAGGAGTCGCAGCTGATAATGAGGTACGAATTCTGCACCCTTGCTGGGGCCCTGAATAGGTTCGATCTTCTCTGCTGTGCTGCTGTGAGTTTTCGAATGTGTCATGTTTGCTATATATTGGCAAAGAGAATGGCCGGATGACAGAATATTAAAAATTGACAGATATATTGAAAGTAGGTATAAACTTTATCAATATTCAGTTGTCAGAATACTATATTTCAAACCTCATGAAAGGCAATTCTGCATTCTGTCGTATGCGTGTCATTACTGCCAAGGAGGCATTGCCAAGTTCTGTGTACCTCCTGCCCCAGGATTTGCAGTTGCACAAAATGGCAGTAACCAGATTGTACTTCACAAGACAACGTAATGAATAATTCCATAAAAAGATATCAACTGTGACATGGCCGTTTCAGAGGTAAGTTCAGGAACGTAAACGCGTACTGTAAAACATTTTCCAGTTTTTTTTTCATTGGGTAACCACATTAACAAAGGTGTTCTGAAAGTTTTTTCGCAAGTTATTAATTGCCCGCATTCTTGAATCTGTCGCATTATGAAGATTATATAATTTTTTACTTTTTTTTACGTTGCTTAAAAACAACAACAACACTAATTATCTGAAGCTAATTCATAAATCCGCTACCCTATACTTTATTTCAATTCAATGAGTACTAATATATAGGACGGTGTGAAAAGTGACAGGGGGTCTGTAAATCTGATTCTTCAAGCATTTCGATGTATGCACATGCATGCACAGCAGGGGCCGACCCACGGGGGGGGGGGGGGGGGTGATCAATGATTTTTTAATACAAAAACTGATTTTTTGCAGTTCAGTAGAGGTTTTCGGCTGTTATTTAGCAAGCAAATATGGCAGCAGCATGTGTGTAGGGGGCCCAAAAATTGTACTTATTTGCCAATAGGGAGGGTGTGACCATTTATGAGGGCGCACTTCCCTTGGGCTCCGACCTCAACCCCCCCTCCAGACGATCTCTCGGTACGCGCCCGATGCACAGGCTCCAAAAATGTACTGACAGTGAGTGCATCTATATAGTATGGACTTACTGCCATATGTATGGTGCAAGAGCTGAAATCTACTCGACATGAAATTTAAAACGGTAGACAAATTTTTCAAGGCTCTGAACTGTAAGAAACGGTTTCACACTAGAAAGTAAATTGATGTCTACATTGGTGTAATATTCATAGCCATAGCATGTCTCAGGAAATATTATTCGTTATGTTACTAGTCCCGTTTTGAAAAAAAAAAAAAAATGCATTCAGAATATGAAATAGCACTTTCAAATGTCAAACTTTCGCAGGAAAATGTGCCCATTTACATTTTCCGTGATAATTTAGACATTTAGGAGCATTATACAACTTTTTGACAATTGACTGGATTCTAATTCAAGAAGTACAAAGCCCTAAAAAATAAAAATGAAAATATCTAATTGAGCCATGTAAAAATGATGACACCCCATACATGACAATTCACACGCTTCCTTCAGAGCAGCGTCACTTGACTGATTGTGAAGAGTCATTTCGTTTGCATAAATTGCTGAATGGATTACCTTCAATTGATATACACGAACGAAAAAGGGGGGGGGTTTAAAGGGGGGAGAAATTCCTACCCATATTTATAATAAGATGTGTTACGTTCAACTTCATTGCCCCTGTCACGAATTATTTTGACACGAAAATTATATATTTGTTACCTTTTTCTTTCATCATTACTCAATATATAGACACTCAAGTATATCACTAGAAATATAATTGAACAAACGTCGTTCACCACTCCCATCAATGAACATGTCGCTGACTAAGTTTTATTCCCTTTGAAATGAGAGCTATATGTAGATATAATAATATTAATAGATATTAATATTATTAAATATATATTATATATATATATAATATTATATAATATATAATCTATATAATATATATAATATATATATATATATATAAATATATTATATATATATATATATATATATATATATATATATATATGCCGAACCCGTGCTGAATGCATGCCTTCCATCAGAGGATCCCCATCCTATTTTTATACAATGCTACCCAGTAAAGGGGGTAGTAACGGGGGAGTGTGGCTATAAATTTCATATTGTTATACAAAGTTAATTCAAATTCTGTTGTATGTTTTTGTTTTTAAATTTTCTTTCAGTTTTCGACTAAAAAATAACATATGAGAGACATGCATGTTAACAACATGAAAAAATACCCTTAAATGTTATAACAAAATTATATTACAAAATGAGACATAGACCAAAAAAAAAAAAAAAAACAAATCATACCAATACTTAGGATGTTTACCCATGGCACCCAGTACTTCCCCCAATCCTTTTTCACCATGTTTAGAATTCATGAATTTATTTCTGCAAACGTGGAAATATTCTTTCAATCATCTCTGAATCGTAATAGATGGATGTAATTTCATGTTGGAATTAGTAGTTCGACTAGATTGATCACTTAAATTTGTTGTAGTGGTTCCAATCTGTTGTTTAGGTTAATGTCAGCATTGGCTAAACTACTACAATTACTGACAAAACAGGATAAACAACCGTTCATGAAAATAATTAATAAATGCTAGAATTGTTTCAATAGCGTGGAGAAATCCACATTGGTCAGTTGTTAAACTGCCCGAATTTTAAATAAATAGTAGTACAAGGAATAAGCCGTTGAATAATTCTAAAACCATTTCTTAACATCGTTGGAAACACCTGAAGGAGAATAGTACAATAGAAGTGACCAATCATTCATTTGAGATTATCAACATTCAACTTTTCGTCAAGACCTTATTAGTCACCGTTTGCGAATGCAATAAATTATTATAAACAAAACTACACGTTGACTTCTGCTTCAAGCTCAGAAGCCAATAGAAATTAATCGCTGGGTCTGACGGTCTGTAATCCAACATTTCACAGTTATCATTCCAAACGGATCTGATCGAATTTTCAACATAAATTGTAAAAAAATATCGAAGAACTCGACCATCGTACGCAAATTGAATAATTATTAATTCAATATATGAATACCCTTTTTTGACCAATGTTGATTTGAAACGGATCATTGTCCACCCGTTTTAAAAACTATTGTTCATATAGGTGATGTAAAGCGATAATGATCATGATTATATGAGTAATTATAGTTGGCTATGAAAGAGGTGAAAGAATGAAAATACAATCCTACATCTGTGGAATGTGTGACTGATAAACCAAATTTTTTTTTTTGGGCCGAATGTTAAGTTTTATAGCGGGATCGTATTTCTTCTACCAACAGTTCGGGAATATCCGAGGGATTGTCTGGAGGTTCTAGGACATTGCCAGATCGGCAAATTCAAGTGGTGTCTCCGCCAATCAAAACAAGATGGCACCCGGATGTCTTCGCCAGTCGGGTGCGACACGGACGGTTACATGGTGAGAACTACATTATCTTGCAATTGAGTTAAGTGACACCAGCGAGGGTATAGGGCGACATTGATTATAAACCGTTCATTAGTTAACAACGATACGTTCAATAAATTGACGAGGGGAGTCGATTGATCCCCAGAAGGATATGATTCTTCCTTGACTTATATAAGCTTCGTCGAGTGAGGGCCGTTAGCGTTGGCAACACTGCTTGTTCGGATCTGAGGTGCCCTTAACCCCAACTTGCATGCCTTCAGTATGAGAGCTGAGTAATAATGACGTTATTTGACTTTATGGAAGCCACAGTTTATTTTATTGCCCTCCCTTAGGTTGATCGAGCGTGAATGGAGGCACACATCAACTTCCCGCATTGGGAGGATGACGATACCGGGTTTGCGATTCCTTCCAAGATTTTGGCTTAGGCAACCGGAAACTGGCGTATCTAACCAACCAGAAACAATAAACACCAACTTCTTGACGTGAATCTCAATGAGGGATCGACCTTCTTCGTCACGTCTGAATCATTTCCGTATCGCTGACGCCTATGTAGCTTCAAACTGATTCAGTAAGGGGCAGGAAATGGTGAGCGCATTATTCCATTTACATTTGAATAAGCATTATCTGTGATTTTTTTACTCTTATAGTAGCAAACATAGAACATGCACAATTGACTACGTTTCAACCAGGGGCGTATACACATAGGCCTACACACATTTGCGCGATCGACGAGCAAAGTCACGCCGAGGGAAGGAGGGCGGGGTTGTAGGCTCCCTTTGGCGCGCGGAGACCGACCGACCTCAAGCCTATTCTCTCCCAGAAGAAGATATTTACCAATATGATACGTGGCTCTCGCAGTAGGAATCATGACTTCGCCATCCTCGGAACGACAATCTGTGATAGACTTGTCACCTTTAGACTAGACATCATACGCGATAAGTTCGAATTAATCTCCAGCACAATGGATGCAGTGTGGATGCCGGTTACCCCATTTTGGCGAGAACAAGTTACTTTGGCCGGAGCAAGAACGCATAATTCGCCGGGGTGGAGAAGGAATGATATTGTGGCAGGGTGGGAGTCACACCGAGTCGCGTCTCTGTACTGCACATTCACACACATTTCGTTGGACGAGCTTCCAATTGAACCGTTACTTGCTTTACTATTAGTGTCTGCTGCACGTCACATGAGAAATACATACCGCCGCAACGCGTGAACAACGTGTCGCTACAGTAAAACTTTCTCGAGGTGTTTGGTGTGGACCGACATGGTAAAGGTATAACTAATTCAGCCATGGACAAATTTTACCACAGAAACTTGATAATTTGTCCGACCAACATGGTACCCGGTACCTGTTCCTGTCAGCGGTCATGTCAACCAGACCCTGCAGTCCTTCCAACTGTCACGTGATCAGGTCCTGTGTCTGCCCCGAAGGATTCCTACTGAAGAATGGCCACTGTGTACCTCGAGCAGAATGTGGATGCTTCGTGACCCAGGGCAACCAGGAAAAAACTGTTTTACATGTGAGCTAAATGCATTTTTACTCGCACCTTAATTCTGTGTATTTAAGATTTTCGGTCTTACATTACAATATTTTATAGTTTCGCACACCGTTAACATGAGTTACGACAATAACTCTCCCAATGTGCGAGTCCAATTACCATCGACATCTGACGGCATTATTTTATTCGATTCAAATGAATTGAATCCTTTTCGTTGGAAACGTCAGAAAAGCGTCGCTTCCTTTCTCTTCTAATCGCTATGATACGAGCTGCCCCCCTTTTCGCCTTCGCTTCTAGACGTACATTATAATAATTAGATATAAATGGTGGTGAACGTGGTTCTAATCAATGAGCTGACAATTGCATTACCCCAGGGGGAGACGTCTACATCTTCCCAAACTGCAACAAGAGATGTTCCTGTCTGTCCGGCCAGCTGAGATGTGAGGAGAACTTCATATGTAGCTCACGTGGTGTTTGTGAACAAGGCGACAACGGATGGAATTGTTCCTGTAACCAGGGTACGAAGGTGATGGCGTGCAGTGTAATTCCACTGTGACAAATTGCCAGGATATCTATAGCGATGACGAGACAGCCATAAGCGTGTTGCATGACATAAAGCGACTGGTCTGAGAATCCATTCCAAGTGTTTTGTAACATGGGAGAGGGAGGCGGTTGGACGGTAAGTTCTACATTTCGCTTTCTGCACTCACGGATATAGCACACTATGATATCCAATAATAATCGATCCAGCCATGTGTGCGGGCCAGACAATGCCGTTGTACCCTCTTCTGCCCCCACGGAGAGACCACGGAATAGCGGGCATGGGGCTGCCGAGTTTGTGGAACTGGCGTTCTGTGTCAAACATTTCTCTCCAAATTATTCTCACAGGCATGTAAATAGGAACCCGCCTCCCTAGCTGAAATTGTATTCACGGACCACAGGATTCGGATCCTGGGGGGTCCGTAGAGGTTGCTACCAATCGCACAAACGTAACTGTGTAACGTGTAGCGCCCGCAGTAAAACGAGTGCAATCAAGTCAAGTCATTTGAATCTACTGGTCATCCTTATCAGATGGGATCAATCACGTGCCACCACCAAAGAATTCATAATCATTGCCTGGGGCTGTCGAAAGAAATATGTGGGTGAAGCGAGAGGGAATGGAGATAGCGACATGAGGGACATAGACCCACTGGCAAGATTATGGGTGTCCGGGGTTAATTTTGAACTCATTGGGATACGTGACCTGCCCAGCAGTGACAAACGAATCGAGAACAAAAAGAGCAATACGGGATCTTACTGGGATCGGGTGGCCATAGCATTCGTTATAGCTTTAGTAGTTTGACGAACAGTGAGTCATTGTACATGTGTTGATGTCCAGAGTAACTTTTTAAAATCCTCGATGAAGGACGGCAAACCTTCCTGAACGTCAAGTTTCTAATACAACAGTTCATTCAGCATGTATTCCACCATTCCTTTTTTGTTCCAGCGCACAGTATTATATTTGCAATTATTCTCTGTTATCAATCATCGTTTTTCGTGCTTCGGCAGGTTTTTCAGAGGCAGGACGGAACAGGAAGCTTCCACCGCAATGGAATCAGTACAAGGAGGGATTTGGCTCCCTTGACAGTGGCTTTTGGCTTGGTAATGAGAAGCTTCATAGCTAACAGCCCAGGTAGACTACGAGCTGCGTATTGATCTTACCGACATAAGCGGCGAGGTTAACACGCCTCGTTAGGAAACTTATTCCAGGATCGCGGGGAAGATTAGAAAAATACGAACTGTTCTCATTAGGAACCTACACTGGAGATGCAGGTTAGCATGGTAGCACAAGTCTTCCATAATTACAACTGTGATGTCATCGCGCCAATCGTAAACTCGAAATAACAATTCTGAAAAAGAACAAAGAGTGGGTTGGTGTGCATAGCTGCATTGGGGGATAACATCAGCGCCCAGGAGGAAAATGAAGCACCAAAATAGGTTGGAATAGAATTGTGCAGTGCCAGTCAAAAATTAAGACTGATACTTCTTGACTATATCTTAGGTTTCAGAAATAACAGATTGAGGGTTACATTTTGGGTGCTGCCAGACCTTGAATGGGTGGCCGTGTGAAGTTTAACGACTCATCGACACATACTCTTTGTGCAAAAACAGAAACTCGAAAGCTTAATAAATTCAAATTCAAGTTTATGAAATCCAGTACGAATACATAAGAGTACATATTTATAAAATTAGAAGATGAATACTGGGAACAATACCAGAAAAAAGCCAAAATGCTAGCGATTCCTTGACTGATCCTGACTTGATCAAGCAAGCATGGTCAAGATTCACAAAAGGGATTAATGTGTACTCATGTAGGAACTCACCTACCAAAGTTACGAACACATTTATGCAGATGAGGTTGTGTTACAAGCTAAAGTTCAATTTTTCACAATATCCCAATTCCTAATTTCCTCCCAAACTGGCTTCTTCTTCCCCCTAGCCCACCAAAAACGATAGTGTTCCTGTTTTTTATGCATACCGAATTTAACTTGATCGGACCAGGCACACTGGATTTATCATGTTAACAGATTTCAGACTCTGAAATCTCCTTGTCCTCAGAGGATCTTCGACCTAATCCAAAAACAAAAGAGTTCGTGTAATCATCATGGGAAACTCAGATACCAAGTATGACCTTGATCCATCCAAGCGAGGGTGAGTTATCGTGTAACGCTCTAAAGTTTGCCAAATTATCACATTTTCACAATTTCCCAAGCTTTTTTCCAAATCTGCCCCCGATTTACACCCAATAGGACAGGGTCCTGTACTCGCAAAAGACAGCTGCACACCAAAATTCAACCCGTCGACCAGGCATTATGGAATTTTCCAGACTTTCAGACAAAATAACACAGTTGAACACGGCTGGCGTCACCACACACACACACACACACACACACACACACACACACACACACACACACACGCACACCCACACAACTGCAGACATGACTGCAGGAGATCGTCATGGAATAAAAAAAACAATCATATTAATTTACAGTAATACTGGGAACAATGACAGTGTTGCAATCATATTATGTACACGTAAATTATTCGCCAACGAGTGAGTGTGGAAGAATAGAGTGAATCTTGAGGAACAACACCCTGTATAAACAAAGCAGCCCGTATACACAAGAGTTCTTGGAAACGTAATTTTGGCGTTATGGCTCTGTTTCTCGTAGGAGTGCTTCAGCTGATCATGAATAGGGTGATTCTTATCCTTGTGTATTTTATTAGCTCATCGTTTAAAATTTCCTACAGCCTGCATAATTAACCATTAGAACATAATCGAGTATTGTAGTAACAAGGCTGAATATTCTTGCGCAGTAATGTAGCGATGCCCTAAGTCATTTCGTATCCTTCACTAGTAAAAAAGTGGTACAGACAGGAAATGCATATATAAAATGAGGTGGAACATAGGGCTTGAATTATGGCACGATGAACGATAAAGTGGAATAAACTCGCTGAAACAAGTTCGATGACCTGGTCTCTGCTACTGTAAACCCATACTAACGGGGACCATTTGCAGAATTCACATGACCATCAGTGGAGTAAAATATGGGGGGGGGGGGGTGACACCATCTGAGAGATATTGAAAAGTCGGTTCCGTAGCGGCAAAACGTCGGGCTCTGAGGGCCAAAAAAGCCGATTTTTAAGTAAACCTTGAATAGACCCCGAAGATGGATTTTGTGAACGGAGATTCCATAAAAACGTAACAAATGGCCCGTTGTACGAAGCCAGCTACGGAAAGAATGGCCACCTACTGTGAATTTATCGTGTCATGATAAATAGCAAAATATGCCGGTGATTAACTTCTCGAACCAGTTAATTGCACGAGGGCAAATTACAATAATAATGATGGTGAACCTATAGCATCGGACAACGTTGATGTATTCTTTCTTGTCTTCTGTAGGTGATTGTTTCAGTTCCCAAGTCAACCACGCAGTTCAGCACCTACGACAAGATAACGACGGCTGGAGCAGCGTACATTGTGCCAGCGAGATGCAAGGAGGATGGTGGTTCACTGAGAAGCTCATAGTACTGACTATTATTGTAGAGGTTCTGATGCTATTTATTGTGAGCTTTTCTTCGTTGGGAGCACTTGTGTTGATGGATGCGGAAAAAGTCACCTAAATGCGAACTACCGCAGCACTAGTCGCGGTAGACCAGTTTCTGGGACAATAATAGCCTCGGTGGATCCGGCTGTCGCTTGCAATACACGGAAATGAGGATTCGGCCAGTTCGAAGGTAATAACGGGTAGCTTATTTACCACTATTAGATTGGTGGTCTACGGCACGTTCCTCCTAAAACCCAAAGGAGTGATATGACGCCGTTTGTATCTGGAGGAGCATTTCGGGAAGTGCAGGTGTCAACCATTTGAATATTTTCAGAACTAACATCTATGTATGGATCATCGGAGATTTCGAGCGGCAGCACAGAGCCGAGGCATTCTCAGAAATGTTCAGCTTTTTTAACAAAAATCTAAACGCCATTGTGATATGGTAAGGAACGAGCTCTATATCTGTTGGGTGGCATAAAGGCAGGCAATCTTAGAGAAATTTCTGCAAGCTGGCTTGGTACTTTGAAAGTAATTTATGTGTGAGTAAATAGGCCGGCTATATGTGGTGTATGATACCTGCAGCCAGATTCAATTGTGGGCCAAATATGTTTGTAAGCACATACGTATAAGCGATATTCCCTATGGACTGGCCAGTGTAAACTATAATGATCTCATTGTTCTGAAAATCCGCAAGAAGCAAATACAGCATGTACTGAGCTTTCAATGAATGCCACAAATGCCACTTATATAGTTATTATAATATAAAGTTATTACTGTGTAATCGGCAGCGGAATTGTTGGATCCTTATAATACTGCGGGGCTGCACACTGATGATGTTCATGGTAAATGAATTAATCATATGATGTGCCTATACAACTTGTAGGAGCACTGCAAAATGGTTATTATGTAAAATTGTGCTTATTAGCAATCTTCAACCATCCCATTCACGGTTCAACGGTTGCACATAGCGGTTCCCCAATGTGATGCACTAGCTCCCCACCCCCCCCCCCCCCCTGAACACTGCTTTATATAATAGCTAGCTCCATGTAGTACTTATCATGTGGAACATACATGCCAAGTTGAGTTTCATATTCACCTAGGCGTATGGTTAACTTATCGTGTCCACAAGCTGAAATTGCTCGAAATATCTAAAAAATATTTCGATGAGACCAGCCATTCTCGACTTGTTAACAAGGGCTCCAGATATTGACATCTGTTTGACCTAAGAATACCTCTGACCCTGACCTAAAACTCGAGCCTGATCATGTCGATCGTGTTTACAAGCAGAGCTTCACACACCACATACATTTATACACACATACTGACAAGACTACATATAGATTCTTCGTCAAGTAATCAAGAACGTTTTTAAAACATTTTCAAATCTTCGGCTAAATGTTTCGAGACAATATAGTATTAATAGCATGAAAAAGAGTATTCTAAAATTGCTTTGGTGGTAAATGATTTGCAATGAACTGGTTATAAGGTATGTTAGTAATTTTGGAGTAGGTTACATTGTTATGGTTTTCCCTAACAGAAGGTCTGTGGATATTTTGAATATAAAATCTAAACTGAAATCATTTCAAAAATGCTTTTCTATAAAATAAAATAAAACTGTTATGTATGGAAACATTTTCGTTGTAAATTTGCAGAAAATAAGGATGATCCGAGAATGGAGGAGCGCCTGAACTCAAATTAACAATTATGACCAGAATGACCTCAACGACTGACCTAATATCACAACACACGGGATAGGGCATTGATATCCAATAATACTGACCAATTTTTCTTGAACATCAAATTTGTATTACAGGATAAGCAGTCCTATTTTTTTCACAACCGATTGTGGTTGGCAGTAGATGACCTTTACTCCCAAATAATTTAGGGGGGACCTCAGGTAAGGGACATGTCCTCTTACTTATGTGTTTCTGATCCTGTTCAAAAGTACTTTGAATGAACTGAAAAGCATCTCTTTGCCTTGTCCACAGTAGTTGATTTTTTTTTCGTCTTGCCGATACACCGTAACATCGTGTACAGCGCCATTATTGCGCAAATTTCAAAATTGGCAGGAGCATGTTACCAAGGAAGGATGCAGGTTATGGATACAGATGTTAGCTATAGCGGGGCGAGGTCAGACATCAGAGAATAACATCCCCAGAATATACGAATTATCTGCGTCCGGATTGGCCATACTAGTGGTGGCAAAGGTTATTTGTCTAGCTGCGCTCCATCCGCTCCGTTCCACGGGAAATGTTACCTCTTCGATCGGGCACAATCGGGAAGTGTCAATTCATAAAGAACTGATGTACTTAATTCTCTGAAGCATTAACATCTTCAGGGAGGTTGTTCACTCATTGATCACTCTTTCCTAGCAGCCTCCGCACACTGCTAAGGTTTGAACGTGGAAAAGAGAATCACACCATACATTGGCTTCCTTCCAATCTTCAGCAACAACACCTTCTCGAGTTTTTTTCTCTCTAATAAGAGCTAATAGAACAGACAATTGGTCGGCAACACGACCTCAAGAAGAAAACGGGTTGTAAACTCTGTTCTTACCAGGAGATTTATCTTGTTCGATATTTTGGAGTTTCGTCTTAATCAGGCGTACAAACATATTGATACATTAGGACACACACCAACAACGAGATCATCAAAATTATCCTAGTTCTCTTTTATGAAAACCGTGGAGAAATAGCTGTCAAGAACCTAGACATATCCCGTCATTCAGAGGCGTAGCCAGCCCCTGTAGCCCGGGTGGGCGAAGTTATGAAAATGCCCCCAAACTTCAATTATCAAACTGAAAGCGCGCATACCCCGCAATCTAAGCGAAGCATGACCATAGTTGGCGCGTAGCCTACGGAAAAGTACCCCCAAGAGCGTCGGAAATGACAGCAGGCACAATTCCCAGGCCTTGACACTGAGGAGCCCTTTCCCGCCAATTTTGCACAGGGATGCCAAAATATGTTCTCCTTAAATTGCTGAAAAACAAAGTAAGAAATATCGAACGAAAAAGCTCAAGACATGGGGTGAGAGAAGCAATGGCGTCGCCAGACAGACTTGTCTAAAGGGGGTAAAATAGTCGGGAGTTGATGTCACTAATAGGGTCACGTGTGCATTTCATGATGAAATTATACCACCTACCTAGGTACATCTAGGAAGTAAGGGGAACCAGAAAATGCATGTTGTCAGAACTGAATCCCTGTAGGGGGTCTCTATTAGCGATTCGAAATGGCGGTTTTGAATCACAGACATGTCCAATGGAATCGCATATGAAGTCGAAATCACACATATAAAAACATGTTCTGGGAATCTATAATGCTATCCACCCTTATAACTGTTTGGTATATGCTAAGCCCACTTTTGTCTGCAGGTATAAACGGGTAGGAGAGGGGTGGGGGAGAGGATGATGGGGGTGGTATGGGACGGGGATAAAGTCATACCATATCTCATATTCAATTTTTCAGTTACTGCAGGGACGTCGGAGCGTTTTCGAAAAAGTGGGGGGGGGGGGCATATCAACGCAAATGACCATCTAAGCGGAGCGCCACCACCAATTGGCGCGGAGCGCACAAAGAAAATTTCAGATTCTCATAACCTCCAAATCGACGGAAACGGCAATTTGCCCAGGCGAAATAGCACCCATCTACATGTGTGATTTGAGTAAAAGACAGACAGAAAATTGTCATTGTGCATACTAAGATGATTTACCGATTATCACACATGGCGTTTTTTATTACCTTTTCTACTCTGGCTTTGTTTGCGTGGGATCCAGGGGTCTACCGAACGGTCTCTGGTGGGATCGAAGGGAAAAGCCATAGGGGGCCTAGGCGTACGGGACCACTCCAATTGGGGAGCAGAAAATTTGTACCCGAATTTTACAAGTCAATCATTGGAGACTACCGGCGCGCGCGAAGCGCGCGAAAAAAAAATGCATGTTTTCCGAGCATGTATCGAAGAAGTCTGCAAAAAAATTCACTTCGTTTTTTCCTGCCCAAATTTCCCATGAATTTGCGCCGAATTCCTCATCTCAGAAAATGGGGGGGGGGGGGGAGTCGGCCCCCAGGGCTTCTGAAATCAATCTAGTGAACAAAATGATTCGAAGCATAACATCGCATATTTAGCCTACAACGCCTGGAAGAAAAACACCCATTTGACGCGCGAAACACTTGCTAAATTAGGAACTTTTGGCTATTCGATTTGAAATTCGAGAAACCGGTATGGAACATGGGTAATCCTTCCACTTCGGCCCTAGTCGGGTCCAGATCTTCACCTGGGGTCCGCACCTGGAATTAGTGGACTTGAGACAATTTCCAACGCGATTATTGTTTGGTTAGACGAAAATTGAATCAGTTTAGAGTGATACAAAATCGGCATGTGCTTATTATTTTTTATCACGGTCCGGAAAAGTGGGGGGGGGGGGGGACAAACGAAATGATATCCCCCCACTTTTGAAAGTGGGGGGGACATACCCCCCCCCCCCCCGTTCCCCACCTGTTGACGCCCATGAGTTATTGTCTACATGTACATCCAGAGAAAATTGTCCGAATGGATTATTTGAATCGTTATTTTCGGGAGTGCGGGTGGCCGGGGAAGGGTGCCTACACACATTGCGCCACACAGTGGTAGACATTTGCAGTGTGTGAGCACCAATGGAGGAGGGGTGGGTTGGGGAATACAACTCTGGTTTCAGGCCATCATGCCATTACCAGTGTTAAAAGCAATTGGTAAAGGCAGATAATGACTGCAAAAGGCGAACATGGGTTTTCCATTTGTACCGCGATGTTTGCTGCTGACGGAAAGATGCCCCACTGCTCCGTGAAGAGTTATTGATGACCATTCTCGAGAATTGCAGTAATACTGCCAAAAGCTATGGTGGATAACACACCATGCTCCAATACACAATCGCAACAGCTCAACGTTGCACTAGTGGTGTTGCTATGGCCATAGTTTCAGCAATTGGTACACCTGAATGGGTCAGTACCTGCTCGCAACTAGCAGAACACTTCAGCAGTTGTGTGTTCCGAAACCACGAGGTTAATTCAGTTGACAGATATGATTTGCCACGGTCTTTGGAGTCTGCAACACGGAATGGAAGGTAAAGAGGTGGCCATCCAGTCGCCTACCATATTACTGATACAACTCTCACTCATGGGAGCACATGCCTGGAAGGCACCTAGCCGCATTCACCCGCCGCTTCAAATAGCCCGGCCGCCTCCGGGCAAGCGACTAGGCTTGGGCCTGACCCATCTCTCCCAACTCCCTGTACCTCGAAGCTGTGCCAACCGTGAGCTACGGGACGTCCTGGCGGTCGGCCCAACCCACTGGATCCCGTGACCACAGAACCAAGTGGGCAGGATCGTCTGCCCAAAGCAGCGCAGTTGGCGATCGCGAATCAGGCACTAACCTTCACCATCCTCACCTCACCGAGAACCCTGGTATTAGATAAGTGATCCTGTCAGCGGTAACCAAGGATGCGGAGAAGTGGAGTCGTCAAAAAGGATCCAATCGCCGTCTCCGCCCAGTAGTGAGCGTCGCCTCATGGAATATAGCGGAGACTGGCAAGCACAATGGAGCTAAAACACGGAGCTGGTACTTGTGACCATCAGTAACACGACTTATCCTACACCCTAGTGATCTCATGACTCCATATGCTATTCCGAGGCGCCCACTGACCTCAGGCTCGCAAGAAGCAGAATCACTAATGACTTGGTGACTTCCACGTTCTTGCTCAACACCTGCGACAAAACTGAAAGCACTGTCCAAAGATTCCACCAAAAGATTGGATCTTAGTATTGGTCCATGACACTAGAAGGCCCAACTGAATTGCCCCTCGACTAAGTGTTCCAGGCTTGGGGCCCAGCCTTGTACAAATCCTCAAATACCCAGCCCAACGTGCCCTCACATCGGATTCCTCGGTAAAGACCCTCCGTCATTGCCTTGACAGCTGGGCACCGCATACCAGAGGCCGAGTTGCGGAGTCTCTGGATCGCTCTGCGAGGCACCCGTTGCCGGTGCCTCTCCACGGACTCACAGTGACGCTGGACCTCCGCCTCACGGGTGCGTCGTATGCTCTCAGTGCCGTTCGCTGAAGCTCCCTAGCAAGCTAAGTCTTGCCACTGAGCCTGGCTCAGGACAGTCAAACCATCATCGAGAGAGTACAGTCAGCGCTTCGCATCGGATCTTTGGACCAAGAACCAGCAATTCTAAAGCCCCGACTTCAGGCGATGTCAAGTAGCCGAGACTGCTATCATCACGGCTGCCAGAACCATGCGCGCCAAGACATGACTCATTGCCATCTCCACTGACACCAGTGGAGGCATTGGAATCACCCAGAATGACATTTGAGTCATAAGTGGGAACAGCACTCACACCAAAGCTGAGTTAAGTGTAGAACGCTTCTTTCGCCAAGTCATCGCTTCTCCCCAAATGGATAACTAAAACACCCACAATATGGGTGATCCACAGTCTCAATTTACGTTCGCTGATCAATGGATGGCCACAGCAACAGCCAACCCCTGTGTACGCCCACCATCGTCGCGGCCAACCAGTTATAGGTGTAGCCAGTAATAGGTGTAGCTAGTATAGGTGGAATACAACCGACATATCTAAGTACTGATGGGGACTGTTGTCTCCATGTCCAAGACGAAAATGGAGTTGACAAGATATCTGGCAAATGAAGTTCTGAACACCGGCGACATGTTTTGTTGTGTCCTGGAATTCTGACTGCAACGCTACCACAAAGATGTCCCCACCTTCGAAGTTCCAGGAAGACGCTGATACAAATCCTACTGTAATGGTATCGATGCCACAGATTCTGGTGGCCCACCGAATTCGCATCTACTCCCCTGATACTGATGTTTTCGTCCGCTCGACTTAGGATTACCCTGCGAGGACACATCCTCTGTGACTGGCTTGCCAGTTGTCCATACTTGCATTAGATTTTTAGGGTGGAGATGTATGATGCTGGTTGTTCAAGAGACACAGACACAATCTTGAGAGAGGCTCCCACCAACGGCGAATGCACTGCTTGAGACAATCATGCGATCACATACCAATTATGTGTGGCCAGCATGAGGGAGAAAACATTGTGATAATGCATCATGGCATTGAGATAGAGAGCGGGATGAGGAGGGGAGGGGAGTGGAGATGAGATGACGACATGTGATGTAACAGATACCACAGGGGGGGGGGGGGTGGGGGGGGGAAGGGGGGGGGGGGGGGGGGGGGGGGGGGGGGGGGGGGGGGGGGGGGGGGGGGGGGGGGGGGGGGGGGGGGGGGGGGGGGGGCGGGGAGGTGGCGGGGGGGGGGGGGGGGGGGGGGGGGGGGGGAATTGTTGTTCTTGCAGATGATCCCATTTGAATGGTGGACGGCTGGTACACGGAACTTGGAACAGATTGGACCACTGCCCAAGCTGCATCCAGTCGAGATGGGTTTTTTAAGAATCACGATGTCAACTCGTCATCAGACTGGTCTTAGATGCATGGAGTGAGAATTGCGAGTGATGAACAGTAATACAGACTGTCTAGTGCATGGAAGGAGATGCGAGTGATGAACAGTATACAGACTGGTATAAGATGTCATGAAGGTGGAGAATGCGAGTGATAACAGTATACAGACTGGTCTAAGATCCGAGGTGAGAATGCGGAGTGATGAAGGTATCCAGACTGGTCAAGATGCATGGAAGTGATCATGCGAGTGATGAACATATAAGACTGGTCTAAGAATGCATGGAGGTGAGATCGCGTGATTAACCGTATACAACTGGTCCTAGGATGCATGGAGGTGAGAATGCGAGTGATGAACATATACAGACTGGTCCAATATGCATGAAGGAGACTACGAGTGATGAACAGTATACAGACTGGTCTAAGATTTCAATGGAGGTGAGAATGCGATTGATGACGTATACAGCCTGGTCGAAGATGCATGGAGGTTGAGAATGGCTAGTGATGAACAGGATACAGACTGGTCTAAGATGCATGGAGGTGAGAATGCGAGTGATGAACCTTAACCATTCCAATGACATGCTACCAAAACAATAGTCCCGAGGATATTTGAAAGGGTGTTGGGAAGAAAGACAGAATGTAACAACCTTGGAAACGTATGGTTTTTTTTTTGAAAAATTTCGATATCGTTCGTCCCAGGTTTGGCCCAACATGCATTCGAAACCGCAGACATATAATCACCAGTCATAGACACACATCCTCTACCACATTTAAGCATCATGGAAAATTACGACAGTGATGAGCAAAAATGGCTGCATTTACCTGCATAAACTGGATTAATTACCGTCCTGATTCATTTTTGGACCCTTTTGTTAATTCGAAGGGCGCCTCAATACGGTGAAAATATTTGGGAGCATTTCTTTCATCGTTCCTCGAAAACTCCCTAACTCTATTCTGTTGACATTGTTGTGCTACTCATACATTGTTGGTGCTATCAACAAGGATGTTCAAATTACTACATCCTTTGTCTTTTCACATATTTTTGGCGGCATTTTGAAATACACCCTCAACAGGACATTTGAATCTGCAAGACCCATATTCACCTGTCCTATACACACATCACTATTTCTCCAATGCTTCATGGAAAATTACGGCAAAAAGTTTGGGAATTGAAAAAAGAAAAACCCCAAATTGGGCTGTGATTACTGGCATGAACTGGATTTATTATCGTTCTGATTTCATTTTTGGACTTCTTTGTATTCTGCAGGGCTGTAACTCCGCAACGGAGGATCGGATGAACTAAGATAATAGCCTTTTTATACTTAATTCTTTGCCTCAGAAATCCCCCCTTCCTTCGGGAAGGGATGTTGGGGATGGGAGGCTATTCCGCATTTCAATATACCTATGGTGACCCCCCTTCACCACTTCTAGATACCCCATCAACTCGCAAGTGGGATCTTTCATTCCAGCCTATCAGGAATACGAATTAGCACGAATTTGACGAAATTGAACAAAACGCCTATCAGAAGCGTGAATCGGCCATCTTAAAAATTGGTGTTTGAAAGTTTGAGGTATATCGTGGATAAAACGTCATCCCTGGGGTTTTCAATTCCAAATTTCTGATATCACAAATCCAAAATGACCACAGCACATGATTCACAGCTTCCGATTAGGCGATTTCGAGTTGGCTATGTCTGGATAGCTGAAATGGGAAACTCCCCACTGGCCGAGTTTAGTGGGGTATACTGACGTGAGTGAAGGGGAGGGGGGGGGGGGAAACATTAGAGGAACCACTGGATAGCCGTACGCGCGGTTTTTGTATTGTCTTCGTACGCGCTACCTGAAAAAGTCGCCGAAAAAGTAACACGACGAAGTTGATCACACAATTCAACGCACGAAATGTAATAAAGGAAAGGACAACAGTGGCGTGTTGTCAGCTATCATCTTCCTCGGAATTTTTTGTTTTTCGCTCACTTTAGTGTATCTCCTACGCGTTCACTCACTACCAAGGTTATTTCTCATTTCAACGGATTTAATACTTAAAAATATTCGGTTTAATGTTTCCAAGACTATTCCCGTCGAATGCTATTTCAGTTCGAGCGCAATTGTTTGAACTTATCGGTCACATATCGTCGAACCTATAATATAGCCTACCACAGTATCTGATATGCAGATGGGATCAATATTATTTATCTGCAACGGCATTGTCGAAATCTCAGACTTGTGTTCTGTACCGATATCTCAAACAGAAGGACATTATGAAGGAATAGCAGGGGGAGTTCTTTCTCATCTGTTTTGATCGTTTTATCGTTATGGAATAGCGGGTCAACGGGACACCCCAATTTTAAAATGACCTCGACTTTACGCCGCCCGTCCAAGAGACAAAGATTAAAATTCCAGACGACATCAAGCTACTAAGCAGTGCAACGCAGACCAATCCAGTTCATCAAAATTTTTTCAAAGGTGCCGTAGTAATTCCTTCACGAGTAGGTTTTTTGTAAGAGAGGAATTGATTGAACTTTCACAACCATATCAGATCGCCTAGCTCTATTGCCAGTTTAGAGAACTTATCAAAATAAAGTCCACCCTTTACATATTTATTCATGCATATGCCCCACGTCGGTGTTTTAACTCAAGAATCCCGAAGAACAGAAAATTTTTCTATCACAATCTCGAGATCTAGTGAATACAATAAACAAAAAAGAATCAAAAAATTGGTGATTTTTAACGCGAAAGTCGGCTTTAAATCAATCCCCTTCATCCAGACATTCGGAAAATATACCACAGGTAAACCATACAAATGGTTGAATTGTTAAAGATCTCCATTGTGCGAAACCATCACTACTTATGAATACTTTCTACAGCACAAACTTGAGCATCTCAACACTTCATACCTAATAACCACGAAATCCTATCAGAAGTCAAATTGACTATATCATCGCCCCGTTAAACTTCAAATCTTCAACACCGCGCTCGGCATACGATGGCCTCCGTATCAACACTGATCACAAATCATTATATAGTTTCACCCTAACCCTTCGAGAAGGAAATTTTATCCAGTCAATAAGCCATGTTAAAGTAGTATTAACAGTCCATCTTTAAATCAACCCAATTGACTACATGAAAGTGTAACAAGGCCCTGAATGAAGCAAATTTTTCAGAATCACCTCAAGCAACTGGAATAAACTTTCTACAATTGGCCTAGGAAAATGCTGAAAACTAACACACCCTCGGAAAGTTCGTTTCAATAATCCTGAAGTAGCAGACTTATCCAAAAACAAAAGATCTCAGACTTCAATCGACAACTGGTAAAGATACATGAGAAGAGAGAGAGTTAAAAAACTAAAAGGAATAAAAACATAAAAAAAAACATTCACAAGCAAAGCTACCCATGAACAAAAACTGGTTGACGAAATTACTGAAATTGAACATAGTAAGGATGACTCTCCCGTTTCTTTAAGCGTAAAAAGTAGTGCACAAAGAGTAGAAGGATCATGTCAATTAAAATTGAGATAAATCAAAAAGAGATACAGAATGATGCAAAAATTTAAGAAATCAGCCAACATTTCGAAAATACCTTCAACTGTAACAACCCATAACCAAAACCAACGTGCTTCCAGGAAAACTAAACACCCATTTGATTGAAATGAAATTAACAAGCGTTGCATCATTTCAAAAAATAATAAATCCCCCGGTTGTGACCAAATCACAGCCGAACATCCTCAAATATCCCCATACATAGCTATATACTGAAAAATATAGCCACGGAGAAATACCAATAGAACTTGAACAAGGAATCTTACACCAATTCAAAAACCCGGAAATACTAAAGGCCCTCCAGAAAATTAAGGACCTGTGATTTACTTCAACCCTGAGAATTCCTCGCAATTTGAATTACAAGGAGAATCCGCCCCCTAATTGATGAACATGTAGTTCCGCCACCCAAACAGCCTACACCGCAGGTGTAAGATGCCACCGCAGAGCTCGTGATGTGATTGTTTTCAAAATTTTAGCGAAAAAGGCGTATAAATTCAATGGGATATAACATCCAATATTCTATTGCTGGACATGAGCAAGGCGTCGTACGATCTTCAAAAGGGCCATACTAATAAAGGATTTGCAAAGGATCCAGAGAACGACAACTCATCTCATTTCACTACTTACTGAACGATGTTTCAGACACGGCAAATTAGACGGCAAATTAGGAAATCCTTTCAGCACGAACATCGGTTCCCCCCAGGGTGAAAGTTGCGAGTGCATATTCCTATAACATTACCTCGCCAACCTTTGAAATCGATTGGAAAAATGGACATTGCTGCATTATCCAACCATCAGTTTAGTTGATCATGACTACAGTGCAAATAATAATACAACTTCTCACGATGGGGACCAAAATACGCTGATGATTAATCTGGGCATCGATGGTGAACATTATATTAAAGACATCGGATTGCGAGTGGGTGACTTGAGAAACTGACAAGAAGAAATCTGAAAATTAAAAGCACAAACTAAGAAATTTTTCAATCACAAGAAAGGGCAATGGAAGTTGGAAGAAAATTTAAATTTTAGGAAGTTCGTGGGAACCGCAGAACAGAAAGACATTTTAACAGAAGGAATGGTACAACCAACAACGCTTTCAAAACTCTATCAAAAATTTTCAAGAGAGGACAGAACGGTAGGTAGCAGCATCAAACTCCGGATTTCGATGCCCTAATACAGAGTATTTTTTGTATAATTGCGAACTGTGGGGTACAAACGAAAGAATCTTGATCACAAAATTGACACTTTCCAAAGAAGACTACTCAGTAATGTTCTAAACATTGAGATGGACCAATAACCAATTGGATACCAAACGATGAACTCTATGAGGTGACACCAACTCCCTTGGCTCCCGTAGTAGCACATAGACGTTTGGGATTTGGTCACGTGCCGAGACTCCAGCAGAAGGAATCCACATCAAGATTAACAGTTTCGAGGAAACAGTAAAGCTTGCACAAGATCGTGATACGTGGGGAAGGTGATCACTGAGGCATGCCCGATAGACAAGACTCAACGTAATACTACTACTACTTACAAAATTATATAACCCAAGCTATCCGTTATTGCTGGAAATACAGGGATTCTGATTGGCTAATCCCAATTACGTAGCCGGCGTTATTCTGCCACAGTATCGCGCGTTTACGAGAGCGTACTGCCTCCAACGGGAATACAAACTGGCGAACGCGAAACGACGCGTTGCTCGTTGCTTCGTGAACGCATGTTCACACGCGCAGAACCCTCCGGTTCGGGGGGGGGGGCACGCGTGTTTTGTATTGCGGGGTCCCCGTGAAAGTACGCACAACACGCACTGGCAATCTTTTGTGTATTGGTACGCAATGCAATTGACTCCATAGAAACTAACGCAATAGTTACCCTAGCTGTTATATATGTTTAAAAGAACAAGATATAGATCTAGAGATATGGATATCTCTAATCGGGTTTTGGATAATCATCTCATCGGCTCGTCTCTAAGGGGGTTACCCAAAGTGTGCCGGGTGTCCAGCATTAAGGTGCACTCGCGAAAGAGTCCGTTTGTGTGTAGCGTGGTGTGTATGTGTGCGTTTGGGTGTCCGTCAGATTTTGATGGTCTATTCGCAAATATCTCCATTTTGGAATGGCTGATCGAAGTCAAATTTTGCACACACTTGGATAGTCACAAAACAATTTTTGTTCTCAGAATTAGGTGGAAACTATCAAAAATGTGGAATTTTTAGAGGGCCCAAAAAAAGAATTTTGGGGGCAAATTTCTCATTTTTACGATTTTTTCACTATTTTTCAAGATATTCGCTGATGTTGAGGGCTGAATGATTTTGTAGCAATGTAAAAAAAGGCACAAATTACAACTTTTCTCATGCAATCAGCCTAAATTTAACAAAAATGTGGATTTCAGGAGGGGTGGGGGGAATGGGTTTTGGGCCAAATTTGTGAATTTTCAAAAATCTGTTCTGTTTCAGTATATTCAGAGATTGGGCGGACTGAATGATTCCAATTTAGAACAAGGTACAGGGTATCAAAACAAAGGGTTTCCCAGCAGTTAGGCTCTAATTCACTGAGATTTCTATGAATTGATATTTTGGGGGGAAAAACAGCAGTTTCCAGACATATTTTGATTGATTTGTCTATTTGTAACTCGCGAAAAGGTTTTGGCCAAACCTCTCGGGTATGAGTGCGCTAGTAGACATATACGTCGAATGCTCGCAAAATGCAAGATTGTAAAAATGTGGTAAAGGAAAACATCACACAGAACATCGTCATGAGATTTGTTCATGTTTGAAAACTAGCCATCATTATCAGGATATTCTGGAATATTCTAATCACTCTCTAATTGCGCAAGATCAAGCTAACTTTAGCACTTTCGAATAGTTCAGCCAATGCTGTGCTCGCAATAAGAAATTAGAAGGAGAAAAAAACCCAATCAATAGTAAATACTGAAAGAATATGTCGTTTAAGGCAGTGGCGTACCCACGGGGGGGGGGGGGGCAGAACCTCCCATCACCCAAGTGATCAATACCTTTTTAAACACAACAACAATTTTTTTGCAGTTCAGTGTAACGGTTTGGCAAATGTTATTTAAACAGATATTGCGGCCCCTTCAAGCATGTGTTTAGGGGCCCATAAATGGTATATTTGCCAATAGGGAGGATAAGGCCATTGTGAGGGGAGCAATTCTCTCGGTTCCGACCTCACCCCCCGCCCCCCAACCTCACCCCCCCCCACCACACCTCCCCCCAACCTCACCCCCCCAACCACACAACCCCCCCCAACCTCACCCCCCCCCCCCAAGACAAATCTCTCCCTACGCCCTGATCTAAGGTCAAATTAACTCAGTCGGTTCGAATTACTTGGCGAGTATTTCCAAGGCCTACGCATTAGGAAGCGTGAGGCCCTGTGTGGGTGTGTTAGCTGGCTACATTGGAGTGCGCGTACGAAATCTCGGTGTGAAGAGGGAGCCAACACTATTTATAGACGCTAATATAAACACCGGATGTGAAACAGTCATGTGGGCTATGAGACGCAATAAACAAATACGGCACTATCTAGATCAGCACATTACACCATTGCCCATGAATACTCCGTAACATCCCAGCTAGAGCTCAACAAAATCCCTCGATAAAGATGTGAAAAATTATCAGGGACAACTACTAAATTCTGTGAGAATATACACAGAGAATGAGAAAGATAATTAAAATTTAGTTTTCCTAATACATGCTAACACCAAACCGCCCCTGAAGTATCCCATCATGCAACAAACCTATCCTACAGTGCACCGCACCACGCTATTTGGAACGAGGTATATGGTCGGATATCAGATAGGATATGGTTACTGAGGGAGGGAGAGGGCAGAGCACGGGTGCGAGGCCGAGCAAACAATTATCAAGAGGGCGCCTCGCAGACTCACCCAGTCGTGGTCATGACGCCACCCCAGCCATGCTCTACCGGTTCCCAATTGGACTGCAGTGCTCGGAAAACGGGGAGGCATTGGAACTCTTCGACCTGCGGTTATACAGAGCGGACGTGTGAGCAGACTACACACGTTGTTTAACCATACTTACATCCGCCCTAATTCAACGGCCTATCAGAGTCTTACACAGCTGCGCCAGAAGCCGAAACGTTCTCCCTCAACAAGGTGTGTCAGTTTTATGAAATAGATCAGCCCACATATAAAACTTGTTCAAGTGTGGAGAAACGTTTTGGGAGAAGGCAGGTAGGAGAGGGTAAAACCAGCGGAAGGAAGATAAGGGAACGGTAATATTCGATTTTCCGAGCGCACGAATAAATAGATAGGAATTCAGTGAGCCACCGACTCACGCACTCATAGGGAGTACTGCAGGGAAGGCAACTAGCCGCATGCCCCCCGCCGGAATCAACCGATCAGACAATACAATTTCCGGGCGTTTGGCTTCCCCCCCCGTTTAATGTCTTTGGGATCAGGGAGAAAGGCGGTTGGTATCGACCTGCCGAAACCCATGTATAGCCGTATAGTGGATGTATCCTTGCAACACCCCGTGCCAACACGTTAGTGTGAGGTGCATTCTAGTATTCAGCGCAAAGGCGCAACCACCCTCTCAAAGTTGGAGAGGGGACACAAGCACGCGGCCGACCCTTTTTTGTGTGTGCAAAAAAGGACATGTAGGAGGCACTCATAAGAGTTGGGGGTCAAACTTCCAGTGGTTGTGCCCTTGATTCATTTACTGCAACGACTTCATGTTTTCCTGTCGGTGGAACTGCTGCATCAGACTAGACTTCAATCACATCCTCTCCTGCAGTTTTGGCTTAGCCTGAAGAGAGACGGTGGCTGGAGCTTCCCTAGTTTAACCCCCTCCTTACTCCCCCCTTTTCATAATCACGAGTGAGAAGATAGGATATGCCCTATGCAATATCAGCTGATATTACTACACCTTTGGGACATCCCCCTCCCCAAAATGAAAACTGGCTACGCCACTGGCAGGATGATTACCTGTAGATGAGGACAAGTCGCCCTTTGAGTGACTTGCTTCAGTTTTTACAGTGACTTGTTCTGATATGACTCTACTTGCTTCATAGTTCAAGTCTATGGGACTTATTATAGACAAATTATAGTGACGTGTCCCCACCTTCGCATGAGAATGAAAATGCAGCACCTGGCAATGCGGGTGACTGGGGCCCGAGATTCGGTCGACACTGACCAAAACTATATTATTGCAACGCCAGTAAACATCAGCCGTCGTCAGAACCCCTAGAATTCTTCACAAAATGTCCATTAGTAGGCACTAACATTGTGAAATCCCATGGACAACAGGGCTGATCATGGAAATGAACTCCATTTTATAGTAACTTCTCTACAATACAATAGCCTGTAACATCATTTGTATAAGCCTCAATATAGCCTCATGTGGACATGAACATGATTTCATGCTAATTTTCTCATAAAGTCCACCACTTTCTCTGCTCAATATTCCTTTTTATTACAGTAACGATCGCCCCGCGTGCTTCGTTTTGGGAGTGGTGCTGTATATTGCGCATGCTCCGTGTGGAGGAACTTTTCCAGTACGCGCGATTTGGGACTCCCGACTTCCACAGTTAATATTAGGACTTCCGTCATGAAAAAAGGTGGCGGCTGTCATATCTACTATCCTTTTGTTTCGAATGCCCGTATTACCAGTATATCTACCCAGCTTGTCCTTTCCTCCTGTCTATTCATTGTTCACCACAGTCAACAATCTTCATGATATTTACAGGCTGTTTTTTTCCTGGTAGAGCCTGTCAGGGTGGGGCGGGGAGACTTGTACGTACGCTATCAGCGAGCCAGGAAATGCTTCTCCTACAGCTTAGGTGGACTTTCTTGACAAGTGAGCGTTTCCTGTTAAACTGTGGCGCATACAGGGTACTGGAAATTTGAGGTTAATGGTCATCAAGGGATATTTTCGATGAAAGAAAGGGTTCTGGGGCGACATGATGGATTGTTCGTCATTGTAGAATGCATCTGGTGACTCAATTTGGCTTCATGACCTGTCTGACAAGGCGAGGGGTTTTAGTCATGTGTTGAAACTTGAAACAAAATGTTTGCTAGCAGTGTGCAGCTTTGTACGTGACAGTGTTGGTGCCTAGCTATCCCGTGCCTACATTCTGAGCGTTGGCATAGCTATCCGATACGTACCGACGTTGACTCAAGTTCAAGTACTCTACCAGACACTAAATTTGTATTTTGCCGTTTGCAGGTTTCACAGCCAATTCTTCAAGGACCGGTCAGAAAAGCGTTGTGGACTGTGGAACACCCAATACGCGCAATTGTGCAGGGGGAATGAGGTTTTTGGCAATGGAGCGTAGTAAAAGTCAGGTGATAGGGGCAATCATTGTTAGAGAAAAAACTAAATTGTGAATATATTCTTCTTCACATTATATTCTCTGTCCTCACCACCCAGTTTACATAGAAATATTGCCTCCGGCTTAAACTAACGTTAGCCGGAAACAGTGTCAAGACGTTAATCACAAGTCTTAATATATGAGTCAAATCGTCAGGGAACAGATCAATTTGTTATGGAATCAATAATTATGTGAGGTTCATACTGTATAAAATTGCATCAATATTCCATTAACCACAAAAAGCTCATGATGTTCATTGGGGGCATAATCCTGAAACAGCAAAATTGGACAGCTAAGGGAAAAAATGAGGTTCATAACTTGGTCAACCCTCTAAGAATGGACTATGTTATCTACTGATATAGTTAACGCGGCACTGGGTCCACCCAACGGAAGATCAATAGTGGCTATCGGTTGCAGTGGCGTGCACAGAGCCATCTCATCCACTCAAAGATATGGTGAGGGAATAGGAAGATTAGGAAGATTGAGGATTCTGCAGGAGACCAATAGAGGCCATCCTGGTTTGAGAGTCTAGGAGGTACTCAGATGATGTTGCAGAGATGGGGAGTCATGTGCAAGTTCTGTCATGGTATGTCTGACCAATGTTTGAACCCCATGGACCATATTCAGAATTGGCACTTAGTCAAATGCACACACAGGGAATGTTTGTGTCATGATCTCTGGGCAGTTTCTGAGTTATGTCTCTCTTGAAACGAGATCACATAGGCACTCCTCGATCACTGTTTTGTACCTATGTGTATATGTGTGTCATGAGTACGACTATAATAGAGCTCACACGCCTCACATTTCGCCATCAGGACATGAATTCGTGAACAGTAGAGCAAATTAATCTCGACGTAGTTTTGCGCCCCGTTGGTGAATAGGACTTCGCTTGAATTTCTTATAGAGAAAACTCAGATCTTCGTGTTGTTAAGATATTCCTGTGTTCCTGCATAAGACCAAATGGCTCTACTCGCGGCTGAGACACTAATAACCAGAGCAGAATAACTTCTCCCTACTTTTCCCTAGCTATGTAAGAGCAATATTAGTGGATTGTGGAGAAATGCGGTGGTAGTCCCTTGACGGATAGAACATCACCAGTCAAACTCGTTTTAAGCTCAATAAAGCTATGTAATATCGTGTCTACCATCCTCGTTTAGTCATATAAGGAACATACCAGCCCAATGACTATGGATATCCTACTACTAAAACAACATTTGAAAAATGTAATCCTAATGTTCCTCGTTGCTTGTTCACTGATTATATAAAATGTCAGTTGAGGTTATACGAGGGCAGAGAATCAAAATAATGGCATCTAAACATTTAGGATAACCAATGATGCTCACGAACTCAATGTTTTACTCTTTCATGGTAAAGGTCATTCAAGAATCATAATGAGTAAAAAGATTGTATGCGACTTGATTTTCTTTCAATTTCTTTTTATTTGTAGCCTTCTGGCTTGTGGTTACGGGGAATCGCAGGAAAAGGCTCTTGCGGTTGTTTGAGGAGAGGGAGATAGCTCGCCTTTATCAAGATATCGGTTGGATACAGAGCGATACCAACATTGACAAGGAGATTGTTTCGTTTAGGTGCGTGAAAAACTGCCAAAGGTAAGAATTTCCCTTATAGTGGAACGGCAACTTTGGAACTAACTGGGCAACACGTCAGTCCACTCACTGAATGACTGATTGTAAACTGGGAAGGAGTGGTTATGAAGGTGAAAAAATCGCATCCAACCTGCTTAATGGAGTGAAATGGTACTGTTTTACACAGACGTACTAATATCACTCTATGTTGGCTTATTATATCTATACTTTAGGATATATTCCTTCCTGAAATAGTCAGGAAGGAATTATCCTTATAGACAGCGGGTCGGACAATTTGCACCTGGACTGAAGAAGTCGCCCACAATACTTGAACGACCGAACGTGTTTGGAGGCATTTGCATTCCTTACACAAGACAAACGAAGGCCTGTTCTCACTTATTGATCATGTTTTTTGCAAATAAGATATTTCCGAATGTACTATCTGCATTGTTTGCCTTAGAAGATTTATCAGTAGGGAGTCATCGCCTAAGGAGATTTGAGATTTTTGAAGATATCAGTTGATGAAGTCAAGGTCCATTCAGCGTCTCTGAATATGGGGTCAGTAAGCCGCCTCACCATTCTGCACGTCAACATAGCTGAAATACAGAGCAGAGTCGATCTATTTTCCAGTTGACATTCATGAATATTAGTGACCTAACCAAGGAACTGAGACGTAAATACAAATTCTCCAGGGGAAGTGAACTGTGGGACGACAAGATGTTCTGTATGAGAACAACTTTTTTTGATTGAGTATTTTGTAATTTTCCAGGTTTTTTCGGCGACCGTGGTGACGTTCACGGCGAGGGGGGGGGGATGTAAGGTGGGTAGGTGGCCAATCGTTCTGTAGGTGGGCTTCGTACAATGGTCCATTGGTTACAGCTTTATGGCATTCTTCGTTCACGAAATCCATCTCGGGGGTCTATTCGAGTTCCTTAGGAATCGGCTTTGGCGCTCAGAGAACGACTTTCTGGCGCTACGGACCCGACTTTTCAATATTCAAGGAGGGGGGGAGGGGGTGTCAACACCACACACCCCCCACATTTAAGCCACTGGCAAGTAATCGACCTAAAAAAATAGACCTGCCACTGTCAGTCCGATTCAAGTGCAAGCGTGCGGTCATGGTCCTTGACTGTAAGTTAGATATGTGAGATACTGGGGATACTGGGGATTCTGTTTTGATCAATGTTTTGCCACTGTTGACTATATCCGCCATTAGCCTCCCTACAGTCGTCGAATAATCAAATGTCCACCCCACATACAAATATGTCTGTACACAAACACCCGTCCTCTTTCACGGCGCGCTAGGCCGGAACAGTGGCCACATCGAGTATGGCTCGATGAAGCGAGACGTGACGTGACGTGGCGAGGTGTGCGCACAGTGCCATGTACTTAAAGCTGTTTTACTGCCTTAAAATATACACGAACGAAGACGCACCTCAAGAGAGGCATGTGACTGATATAGAGACTCGAGACAACTCTACCGATGAGGAATGTTAGCCCCAGTATTTCGACCGGAAGACGTGCACAGTTAGCCGAAATTGACCTAAGTAGGATATAAGGATAAGAATTTTTAAATGAAACCCAGGGTAATACAACCACGGGAGCAGCGATCTGGCAATTGGGCCAGACGGGAAGATAAAGACGAAAAAGGTGTGTTATAATGTGTACGAAATCTGGATTCTGTTGCCCAGTTGTATTAAACCTGGCCCCAAACACAAACTGAATGCCATGTACTTATATTAGAAGGTCATCAAAGCAGTGGACCAGCTCATAGTCACTTATCGTGGTAAAAACCCGAATTTCTCGGATGTTCTAGACGGAGTCCATGACGCCTAACTTATTCTAGAATGCTTCTGTAGCGTATTCAGCATGAGACTAAACTTTCCTTAATTGGATACAATCTATACAATCTGGATATCCATGCCTGCAGTATTTCCCTTCATTTTTGTTGTAGGAGTCATCGCAGAATGACGGATCAACTGCTGTGGATGTTGCCTGTGGTACAGGATTCTTCACCATGCTACTGGCCCCACATTTTGATCGGGTGATCGGAATTGACTGCAGTGGGGTGCAGATTGAAATAGCGGAGCGGACACCTCCTCTGCAAATATCGAATACAGGTGAGGCTTTACCCTCTTCACTCAGTTATTCAATAGGGTCGTCCTAGCTGTTGCTTGCAACGGAATTGTAAAGAAGCTCCTCACACTGTCGTCTTTTGCATCTCGTCAGAAAAATAGTGTACTATTTTTGAATGGGAATAATTAACATATACTCGGGCATTTTTTTTTGGAATTGAAATCAGCTACGCCTCACGTTTTTTTTCTCAAAATTCCTATTATGACGTATTCCCGGTTTTAATTCTACAACAAACGCCTTCGAATGGTCCATGGTTTTATAAACTTTCCTCTCACTATTGGTGGGACCTTCTTATTACAGACTACTCTAGCCACTCTTCTCCAGCTGTTCAATCCCGCTTGAATACTCTTCTCCACTTACTTCTGTGACCCACCATCCTCTTGGACTGCCTAGCATTTGAAATACATTATAGTGCACATTGTTGGATTTGTTGTTAAACTATCTACAGTAACATCTTCTGTGTATCTGAACGGATAAACTGTGGCCTCGCGTTGACCTGCACTGATTGAACTGAGTAGCTTCTCAGCAACAGTGTATAGTCCAGTTTGGCACCTGTTGTAGGTCATGTGTGTCTTTTGGAAAAAAAAAGCTCCTCCGGGCTAAGGTTACTTAGCATTAATTTGATTAGCATTTTGAATATCATATAACTTATATGGGCAGATGAGGGTACATAAATCGGATACTTCAGGCAACAATTGGGACGAACTAAAATGGGTTTAGCAAAAAAAGGAAAAAAAGGAAAAAAAGAAAGAATAAAATGAATCCGAATACTTCCATTTGGAACAATCAACAAACCCAATGCGTAGAGGGGGTGGCTCGCACAGTTAACGTTTTCAGATTTATGAAGGTTCTGCCTCAATGCCTCATTCCGCCGGTCTATATCACTCCACCAACTTTCAGTCAACGGAGGCGATTGTCATAATATATCCTTATCACATGGCGTTTAACAGTGTTGAACACGCAATATATACAGATATTCTAGAATGAGATTATGCTGATGCTGAAGCCTACTTGAACTATTACTTATCACAATATAACTAAATCAACAAGTGTGTGAATGTAGAATTGTTCTACCTTAGTACGTATACTTCATGCTGTTAGAAAATAGTAAAGTTGACATGGGTGTCGCCTCGTTCACATTGAAACATAGCACATCCCTCTCTCACATGTCAGAGAGCCAATGAACAGTACCCAAATCCTAATCAGACACCAATTAGATTATCACACAAACTCTTCATGAACTTTGTGAGAACCACAACCAATTCGATGGCGCACCATAACCAATACGAACCATGAATATCAATGTCACACATTTTGTCTATATCATATGTAGAGAGTAAACTAAACAAAGCGGAACACAAAAATAATTAATAGCCGTCCGCAACCGAAAATATTGAAGACAAACACTGCTAAAAACACACTTACAGTCAACCAGGTCCACGACCCTCATCACCTGGTGGCCATTTATGCGTCTTGACAGTCGAGGGTGGTGCTACCGGTGACATGCATATCCTGTAGCCTGATGTCAACAGCTGTTAGACTGCCTCCTGCAGACAGGAGCTCGTTGTTTTGCGCTAACATTGTTGACAGAGATTTTGTCTTTCGCAGGAACGCAGTAATTAACCCTATGTACGGGGTGACATTTTGGCCATATTCGAAATTATCCCTGCAAATGAACAGATATAAGACATAAATCATACCCAAACATTGAAGTGAATATTTGAACCTTCGATATATTTCCCCTGTTGGTGCTCAAGATGTGTGTAATTTGTGCATTGAGGCATAGAAACACAACAGGTGTATCGCTGTACAAGCCTATGTAGGCCACTTGTACAAGGCAATTCCTAATGAGCATAGCTACGGAAACGTTCCTTCATATAAACAGTGGCCTAAATTTGCCTATTTCCTTTTCTAAGAGAAAGGTTACCTGAAATAGTCTCCTGGGTCTTTCTTCTTCTTATTACTTACTTTTTAGGTGTTGGTAAGGCTTTCCACTAAGACAAAATCAATCAAACATCCCGAGTTTCGCGGTTCGTCAGTTCCTGTGCTCTATGTAGGTGAAGTACGCAGTAATGCACGGTCATCGATTGCATAATGCTCGCCTACGTGGGAATTCCCCCATGAGTGTCTGAATAACTGTGAAACGGCATAAGCTCCCTTTATTCCCAAAAAACTTCTTGAGCTATTTACTGCAGTAAAAATCAGTCATATAGGGTAAGGGTTGTTTGTCCTTTTTAATGATTTTTTTCGGGGGATTTTTGGGGTGAAAAAGTGGAGTTTTGACGGATTTTGTTTATTTTCCCAGAACTGCCGTCGAGACTACCCTGGGAGTTCCTGTTCATTAGCAAATAGTAGAGACTAATTCCAGGCAAAATATGATGACTATGTGGTTACTACTTGGCTCCTCTGGAAGGATCCAAAGATTTTGTCTCAAAACCGAGAAATTTGCTGACCTCGAAGAAAACCCTCCCATAATATCTATGCACTGAATTTAGGCTTTTCCTTTCGTCATCAAATACAACAATGAAGTCAATGGGGTGCATACTTTTGGAGAAATTACTTTTTGAAGGGTAAAAAGAGAAAGTGAACTTTTTAGTTCACTGCATGTTCATAGGTTAACCCAGTCGTGTGGCAAACAGCCGGTCCCTCTGGTAGAGTTCCTGTGGTTCCACCGCTCGGTTCTCGTTGTCACTGTCTGTTTGGTGTTGCAACAACTGGAAAGATCACTCAACAGTACCTATATAATGACATGGGGATCAGCTCTGAATGGCCATCGAGTATTTCCGAGTCTCTTCATTTCCTTTTCTCCACATCCCCGTCTGTATATGTGGACATCGCTGGTGTACATCGAATTCAGGCACAAAGACGTACAACTATTGCAGGAAAGCAAGGCTTCTCACCGTCTTGCAGACATCGACCTTGCCCTGGTTGAGTCGATGCGCATAGTGATGCACATCCCGGCGGAGTGTATTATTCAGGAATCCTCATGTCCCAGATGTCCAGGCCTGACCTGCTCCACTCATCACCACCGCTCCATGATACCCCTGGTCGAACAAAATGGAAAACTGGTGTAGTCCATAACCACGAATAACGCCGATTTATTCATAGCTGAGTGAACAGTTATCAAGGCACACGGCATCATTGAAACACAGGGAGCTCTTTGTGATCTGACCCCCTATTTTGTACCTCTGCACAATGGTCATCTGTCTCGGTCTTCGTCACATCTCGGTCTCTTCGATAATGATGGCAAACTGTCTCGAATAATGTATTTCCTCCAGGATCTGGCTGCCAAATATTCTAGCTCATGGTTTAAGAGCGTGTTTCTAGTTTTCAGGACTTGTTACTTTTGCACAACTCTAGTGAACTTATTCGATCTGAAACGAACACCGTGCAAAATGTCACCCTGGTGAACTCTTCGATAACGTCTCAGAGGTAGCACATCGTCCCATCCTCGCTGCAATACAGCAATACTGTCAAGCTAAACATGCACTTACATAAATGAATCTGGACAAGTCATCAGCCACTCGAGAATCCGACTAAAAAACTTCCTGTGATGGCCCACACATCATCTACCCCTACTAACATTCATTTGAGAGTATTCAATCATTATTGACTCACATGAACGCAATACTTTAGCAACAGAAGGACCTTCTTCCAAAGGTTTCATAATTTACTTTCTATAATAGAAATTATCGAATCACGGTGCAAGCCGAGTTGCAACTGCACGGAGTGAAATGTGAAAAATAGGTGAATCATCGAGAAACGAGAACAACTATGTTTCGTGTGGAAGTTGTGTAATAGTTGAATGAGTGCTCTTAGAATATTCTGGAAGCTTTGATTGGTGTAATCCCAATGGAAGAAAGAAACAACAATTTCCAGTGGACGGGAAAAAAAAAATCTAAGCTAGAGTAACGGCTGATCTCGCTAGTACGAAGATTGTTCAACGACTGCTGTGATTGGTTGTACTCTAAAAGAAACAGTTTACACTGACCGTGAGTTGCGGTTTTCTTGCGAGGAAAAATAGAACCTCTAATTCCAAGTCAACCATTTCCTTATGAGATATTACAAGCAAAACTACAACCAACCAATGTGTCTTTCTTCCTTTACAGGTCGGGGATCTTGGTGAAGATCTACATTTCATCACTAGCAGTTCCATCGATCATAGTGACCGTTGCGTTGGGAATATTCTACTTGAATGAGGAGCAGTTCTTCGCTGAAGAGATTCGTATCCTGAAACCGGGAGGAGTAGTGGTGCTGTTCAATTACGGCTGCTCCCCTCGTGCACTGAGTCTCACACCAGATACCAAAGATGTAGATACTATCAAAGGCTGTCAAGAAGTGAGGAACGAGGATTTATAGGCAATGCGTATGCTTGATTGGGTACCTGTACGTACTTTGTTGATGAAAAGTACTATTACAACGAAACAGAGTGGCATCAAAACTACCCCCGGAGTCGCTGCGCAAAACAGAAATCGGTACGGCAAGCGCTACTCCAAACATTTTTCCTCGCATTTGTTTCGAGTTATGTCAGTCGCCGGACGCGGTCAGTGAAAAAAGCGTCTCTGCCTAGTCATGTAAAAGATCTGCCATAAACCCAATATGATCCATTGATACCTCTATCCCAGATAATCGGTGTACCCTTCGCTTTTATATTCACGTGTTACAGGAATCCGTTTTCGAAAACAATGCTGTAGCTTCAAACTGTATGAACGATATGAATGACCAGCAACCGATTACTGTAGCAACTTACTCTATCCATTACTGATGGCATCAAACACCACGTTGAGGGAAATCTACCCTAGATTTGCAAAGAATATGACATTTGAAGGATTTGCATTCGTCTCTGAATGAACACAAAATCGGGCTCCCGAAGCCTTCACTATAGTTACACGCCCAGGTGCTAGCACAACCAAATTTAACTGAGGAGATCCGGGAGAGTATAAACCCGAGGACTCAAATAGGGACTACGAAGAGGGTTCCAAAAGTCAAAATAAGTGCTATTGTAGTCGCGCTTATATTACAAATTCACATCACTGAGAGTTGGAAGTATTCTATACCCCGTACTGAGATTAGGCGATGCCTTGAGTCGGAACATGTTTGACACTTCATATAGAAGAATTAAAGGAAATAACTCACGCCAGCTTCAGTCTCTCCTGGTTTGCTAGTACTAACAATTGGTTCGGGCAGTGGGCCATCGGGATGGTTTCTACCACGTAAAACCACGGGTCGGTTGTGAACAACCTCTTTCCGTTCTAAGTTTGGTTTGTCATCACGTCACTCAGTGAGACATGTTTATCCTATGTAGGTAATGAGGCCGTGAGAGTCACACCTTTCCCGGTTAGACTATCCATCGGTCTATTGGACAAACAGACTTTTCGGTTTCCTTCATCAGTTATTCCTTTCTCCTCGAGTCCATTATTCTCTCGTTTTTCAATATTTTGAGAGAATTACTTGTTCAATTATGACGCACCCCCATCCTTTTCCATAGTCATGTTTCGTTCTTTCGAAATCGAATTTGTGGGGAGGATTCTGCAAACCAGTAGGTGTACCTGCCGCTGGGATCATCAGTCAGGATGAGTGGCTTGTCTCGGTGGAGGCTGCCGCACATTCTTTCGTTTCCCGTTCCCTTTTTCCTCTTCCATTTCCTCCGTTTCGCTTTAGTTTCTTATCTCTGTGCGCCCTATAGAACAACTTTCAGTGTTCGTCCTGCGTTATCTAGTTCAAAATTATGAGAAGCTACATAAGCAATGTGAAGGATTCTAAGTGCTGGTAAAAGGTAATTGATGACAAGCTTGGACAGTTGCTTGGAGGCCACATATGAATGTGAACTTGGGAAGACAAAGAGTCAGACACACTCAACTCGAGGGAATCGCTACGGGAGGTCTCGAGGAGACCGCCGCGATCTTTTTCAAGGGAAAGACGCAGGGGGCATGCCATCGAACCAGACTAGAGTCATAGCTTAAATTGATCGTTTCAGCGAGCTTCACGGGAGCTTCAATAGCCAATATTTTTTCTATGTCAAGTTCACCATTTCTCAACATACCCGCAATCTGCTTACAAATCGATAGCTGACCTGATGTGCCCTCGGATACTCTTGTTCCCATCGTTTATACTTGTTCAACATGTTGCAGTACAGGGTGCACTCGGGGAGCTCATTCATAATTGACGAGCTCGCTCATATGCTGGCTGTGGTATTTAGAATAGATCGGACTACGCGGGCAGCTCTGGTAAACGAGGGCCAGAGTTTCACCCCAACCACCCCGAGTGATCGCAATACTCCTGTACATAGGGACGATTGCTGTGCAACACTGGTAGGCAGATGGCACACGTGCAGCAGTGGTATGTTTTGACCGCTGGCTACGGACATGTGATATAGTGGTATATATCTGGTCTAAACTTCCTATAGGTGTTAGCGATCGTTTTTCAGACGGTTAAAAAGTCTTCATCGATCGGTCGGAGTTGGGTCAGTTCCCTCACCCGAATCATACGAGTCTCAACAGTAGAGTATGTCAAGTGCGGAAAACAATGAACTAAAGCACTTCCGTGAGTAAGAGTAAGGACGTGCATTGTCCCAAGAATGCTGATTTGACCAACTTGACTTTTTTTTTGTGACGTCAGGCAGATTGCCAGAGTTTTGATCCGCTTTGACTCATGATGAAAATTGCATAACGCTTGCCCTGCACTACAACTGCAGGCTTACTAAAACAGGCACTTGGTCTATTCTGAGGTTTTAGCTGAATCATTCACGGGATAAATTCTCATTTTTCGTTATTGGTTAAGAAAGAGTTTCAAAATTTTTGTTTCCGCTGAATGCCCAGGTCTGCACCATTATACCACGACGTGTGCTACTGATGTTTGACATCTACGTCACCTGAATTTGATTGAGCAGAATCTCAATTTGAGCTTAATCCGGGCATAGTTGGTTGGGCTATGTGATCTGGACGGGGGCGGTAGAGCCATATGGAAAACTGTCAAATGCCTACCGTCTCCACTAGGTACAGTGTAAGACTTAGAATAAGTATAATCCTTGGTCAGTGTTATTACGAACTAGTGCTCCCCATGCGGTGGTGTTCAGGGAGGTAATAAAAAGTCATTAAAGAAGCATGATGAACTATAACGTGTGAAAATTTCTGAAATCTGCAAGATTAATATTAATCAATGAGTTAATAAACACATGAAATAAAAAATACATGAAAAATGAAGCCATTATAATACTAATAAATTGATAATATATATATTCCGATTCGAGGCGAATATGTACGATGTTTTTGATAAGAGATTTGATTAACATTCGCTGACACCCTCACGAAAACCTTTGCCAGAATAGTAAATAGTATCATTTGGGATGATTTCTTGATTTTGTTACATTGAGTATTTAATTCATGTGTCATATACTCATACTCATGACTGAGGTGAGATTGGACATTTTAATTTTATCCATTTGTTCTTGATTTCCATTATTTATTTTCAGTAAAGATTCCTCTAACAGTGTTTGATTGCGTATCAGTTTGAAGGGCATTGCGTATGTGCCTTGCATCATTCGATTGACTGAGCAATACATGACTGCTGTTTTCAAGAATAGTTACAGTCACATGCTGATGGTTTGGCATCATCTCAGTTAGATGAGCCCGTTTCGCTCCAAATAAATATTCATGGAGGACGTAGCCCTAGTTTCCTTTGAATTGGCAAGTGCAATCCTCAACTGCCCATAATTCCACCCACTGACCTCAGTAGTCTAGTGAAGAGTGAACATCACTTCATGTTGAGTCAATTATTATTTCCACAAAACACAAACAGTACATAATAGCACTTCATTACCCAGGCAGTGAAGCTTGTTATCACATTTAGTGGTGACCACAACATGAATTCTCTCTGTTAAGGTGGTCATCCACCTGTCACAGAAACTGGTATGTCGTGCTAGACAGAAACTTGTGTGCGGGATAGCTCGTTCCTTCGAAGTCGTAGTTTATGTGAAACTGCATTCCTTATATATGTTTGCATAGTCGAGTGGAAAATGAAAAAAAAAATAAGGAGCAGATCACCCAAAGTTATGACAGAACATTATTGCACGAAAGGAGATAGAGGGGATCCTTTTCTCTCGAAAGGTCGTTATTCCAGAAGCTCGTTACTCTAAATTGAGAATCGAGGTAATTATTTACAAAGGGTCGTAATTCCGAATGGTCCGACGCGATTCACAAAGGTTGTTATTGTTATTCCAAAAGATCTGAAGCATTCTACGCCCAACCCAGGCCAGTCAAAGGTCATCCTCGGCTATTCCAATTAATCCACTGGTTTCAGCAGGTCAGCAGGGGTGGCTATGAGCCGAGCTTTAATCCTCAGTCCCCCGAGAATCTGGAGGTGAATGTGCGTCCCGAACAGGGATTGGTAGACTTCAAATCCTGCATTCTCAAGGCAGCGGGGAGTGCATCTATATAAGAGGTCTTAGGGTGACCAATGAGGCAATTTATGGGGGGGGGGCAGTTGGGTCAATCGGAGTCGCCAGGCTAGACTCGATGGTTAGACTCGGCTTTATAGGTAGCTCCGGTGCATGACACTGAAGGCTCCGCGCCGCGAGCGGGAGCGGAGGGTTTCTTTGAGCCATCAGACGCCTGTGTAAATAGGCCTCTGTGGAGGATGCCAAGCCATCAGAGCAGATGGCGGCAGGATCTTGACCGATGATCCGATGTGAGGGGCCGCTGGTCTGGGTACTTTAAGGACCTACGAGAGACTGGGCCCCAAGCTTGGAAATCCGGATAGATGGTGTTGCATCCTAGTGGCTGGACCGTATGTAGATGTGACTCCACGTACATTGATGGAGTTTCAATTTTTCGCGACTTTAGGCGACTCGTTGATGGATGTAGGGTTAATTGCAGGAGATAGGGGATTACTTGTGTCACTATGAACATGAACCAGGGCCATCCTCAGGGGAGCTAACAATCTCATTTCAACAATTCGCGTGAAGACAACTCTTCATATCATTTACCTGTATGAATCATGACTCAAATTGTACCAAACTTGTTGGGCAGACTGACAGGTCTTTCTGTCCTTATAACCACTCACTCACTCTAATTGGTAGGGGCATGCCTGGAAGGCACCTAGCCGCTTCCACCCGTCGCTTCTAATCACCTGACATCCTCTGACTGCTGTTATGCATGGGCCCATCCCACAACTATGAGCCATATAAAACCCCCCAGCGGGTGCCCTACACCTGCGGATAGAGACTGACAGGTTGCGTGATTCACACTTGCCACATGGAACTATGGCATACGGGGTTGGCCCAGCAAGAGCCACCCCTGAGTAATATCGATTATCGTCCTCTACCTTTATAGTTGTACTCATCCACACTGAGCCGCCCGGCAGCGCACATTATACTGATTCTTAGCCTTCCCAAGTTCCCAAGACCGGAGCACCCTCATGATTCGGGAGAGTTTTTGAGGAATCGGACCGTCCAATCCAACCGGTGCGGGTGGCAGGACACCACGGCACCATCACACGTGCCTCTCTCGAACGTTGAGTCTCTCCATACGTTCAACCTCCTATACGGTTTGCGTCGCTTCAGGCCAGGTTCCTTCTGGTAAATAGCAATGGGAAAATTTGTTAAGGTGTCCCCAATGAGTTATTCTAATTGTATGCCAAGCAGGTCAAGGTGATCCAACTTCAATACTTCTAACTGCTAGCTGTGAAATTTTGACTGGCGTCTCATACCAATTAGTGTATATAGTACGCAGGATTTCTGCAAATGATTGGAATTCCCAGCCTTTCTGTTTTATGCGAATGTGTGGCGGCCCGGGTTCCCCTGCTTTGCTCAATTCTTGTGAAGAATTGCTTAGTTCATATTTTCATATTGTATTAGGACCTATGATTTTGTCTCATATTGCTTATTTTCTAGCGTTGTGACCATCGAAGAGGTTGGGAATATCGATACAGTGATTGGGTTCATAAAATCTCTAGGCAGTATCAGAAAGTACATCAAGGAACATCCCGAGGAGGAAGATACAGCCAATCCTACAGACGCCGGTATTTTCCTAAAGCCTAATCACGCAAATCTACAGACGCAAATGTATCCTGAAGACTAATCACGCAAAAGCCACAGACGCAGGTAGTTATCCTAAAGAATATCCGGCAAATCTACAGACCAAGAGTCATCTTAAGAATAAGCACCGAAACTACAGACCAGGTAGTTATCCTAAAGGATAACATTCTAATCTACAGACGCAAGTGGTTATCCTAAAGAATAACCACGCCAATCTACAGACGCAAGGATTATCCTAAAGGAATAACCCGCCAATCTACAGACGCAAGTAGTGATCCTAAAGACTAACCACGCCAATCTACAGACGCAAGTGGTTATCCTAAAGAATAACCACGCCAATCTACAGACTCAAGTCTTTATCCAAGAAATAACACGGCCAATCTCAGACGCAAGTAGTCACCCCAAAGAATAATCATAGCAAATCTACAGACGCAAGTGGTTATCCTAAAGAATAATCACGCAAAACTACAGACGCAGGTAGTTATCCCAAAGAATAATCACCAAAGCAATCTTCAGACCACATGTAGTATCCTAAACAATAAATCGCCCAATCTACAGACGGATTTAGTTATCCTAATGAAGTTGGTCTTAGTGGTTTCTGGGGTGTTTACAGATATTTGATGCAAAGTCATCCAAGTTTTATCTCCCGAAGTCACACCTGAATGTATCTAGGGCAGTGGTTGTATCTAATGAATGTTATTGCATTAATTCCTAAATGATGTATCTATAACAGCATCGTGCGATTGCTTACTTGCAACATTGTGGGATGAGATTGTATTGTTTGTCACGATCCTTAGCATAATAACGAAATCGCTTACAATCATACCACAGCTAGTAGCTATTCGTCCATATGAACATAAGGTAACAAAATCTAGAAAAGCCTCCCATGTTAGAATTCGGAGTAGGCGTATTAGAAATCTCTATACGGAATGTTGTCGAAGTACCGGTACTCTATCTCACTTTTCTTCCCAAGTCTATAGTTGGCAACATCTGCATAGCGCTGTATTCCCGTATTGTTCTATTTCTTAGAACGTTCCTACGTATATTAGAAGCATCGATTTTATGTTGAGTCGGCTTGAAATCCTCCGATGATGTGGCTCACTTTCTTATGAAAAAAATTCAGACGCGCTGGCAAATCGAAAGTGCGCAAATAAGATATATCTAAACAGTATTGCGATTATACACAGTTTACTACTTTTTCGTCCAGATGGATCTGCCAATCTCTACTAGATGCATCCAGTACAGGAAGAAAACTTGGCGTTTGTAAATTCCGACCGAATCCCATTGAAATGGAACGAATACATGATTGCTTTTCTCTCAGTATTCGGAAATGTCATATTGTATTGCGTTGAATTTGTAGGAGGTAGACTAGTAGAATATCCCCAACATTATGTATAGCTGTATTGTTCACTGCTGTTAACAATGTAGGCCTACTCCATGTGCTAAATCTCTTTCTTTAACCCTGCAGGTTGACGACCTGTTAACAAAGATACGCCATACCCAGAAGAGGCACAACTTACTATTGGAACGCCAGTGCGAGTTGCGCCATGTACCGAAAACCTCTGTGACGCCTTCTAAGATATAGATGGTGAAAAGAAGATATAGCTAGTAGTGAAGTAGTGAAGTAGTGAATGTATACGAGACTCGCCTTTGCGAATATTGGACAACTTTCAATACTCTTCTGATGTGCGAGCTGTTACTTATACCGTTCATTTTATAGGTTACTTGGATTGGACTATGTATCGGGTTACTGTATTTCACTTCAACTATTTCCATCCCTGTAGGGCCTGTTCAGAGTATGTCGCTTCACTTCACGCATTTAAATACAGATAACGTGGTTTCATAGGCGTATCATACATTATAATTTAGAGAAACGAAAAAACGGCTCGATTATATGACAATAAATTACGAAACATCTACCTCATTTATTAGTAAGAGATTCAATTGGAACTTTGAAGAAAAAAAAAACCTTGTCACTTCCAGAGTGCTTAGCCCGATCAAATTGAAATTTGTATGCAGCTTCTCTATAGAGAGTACTACTACTACACGATTTGGTATTTTAGCTAGTTTCAGCTTGCTGGAACGATAACTCGAACAATTGATGGATTGAAGCCCGTACTCCTAGTGAGATTGCCCATAATGAATATATGATCCCTAATGTTTAGGAATCTGGTTATCTGCGCATATCAAGGCCATCAAGGAATCACTACGCCTCTTGGCTTCCTAGTTGGTAGCGCCGTCTATATCGGCCCTCAATATGGTACGCCTATGCCAGGTTTACTTAACTGTCATACGTGTAATACTGTCTCATACACGATCTGACGGTCTGAATAATGACCTGTCATTGCCTTGACATTCAAAATAGGGTTATTCATTCTAGACCCAGGGGATTCTAGATGGATACGCATTGTTGATGCATTGTTTCCATGGCCCAGTAGGTTATATTCCAGGTATGTATTCTTGTATTTCATTTGTGAGTATTATTCACCAGATTCATGTGAAGTAAGTATACAGCTCACGCGGCAGCCGCGGAGAGAATCAGCGTATTTCACTCTACAGTCAACATATTGGTGGGGATCAGTGCAGTGAAATTAGCATTTGCTAGGTTTTTCTTTAAACTTTTTCAATGTATGAATCCGTGTCCTTGCCTTTACTTTTTTCTTTTATTCCTTGACCGAAGTCAGGGAATCCATGCAGTCATGTCAGTGTGTGTGTGTATGCATGTATGTGTGTGACGGCCTGGCTTGTGAGGAGCATGACTTGACCCCATCTGGATGGATGAAGCTCATACTGGTATGTGGGTTCCTCATATTGAGTACAGGATCCCTATTGTTTTGCGGTTAGGTCAAGGGTCATCTGAAGTCATAAGAGGTCAAAGTATGAAAATCTTGTGAAGAAGATAAGTCCAGAATGCTTGGTCCATTCAAGCTAACATTGGTGTGTAGCTTCCTTATGGGGTGTACAAGCATCCTGTTGTTTTTGGTATAGAACAGCGTCCTTTTTTTGGGGGGAGGGGGGGAATGAGAAATTGTGAAAAAATTATATTTTGGGCAATTTTAGCTTGTGAAGAGCATGACCCGACCCCCCTGGATGTTGAAAGAAGCTCATACTTGGTATGTGGGTTCCATATTGAATTCGTGATCCCATTGTTTTGGGGTCAGGTCAAAGGTCATCTGAGGTCAAAGTCTTGAGAAGGGAAAAGTCCAGAAGGCTTGGCCCAATCAGCTGGAATTTGATGAATAGCTTCATTATGGGAAGTACAAGAACCCTATAGCATTTGGTGGACCGGGGGGGATCAGGTTGGGGAGGAATATAAATTGGATATTTGGTCAATTTCAGCTTGGTAACACAATAACTCGACCCCACCCGGATGGATAAAGCTTATACTGACACTGCGAGTGGATTTAACTCATACTTGGCGTGTATCTCCAAATGAGTACATGATCCCTTAGCCTGGGTCGAAGAGGTTATATGAGGTTTACAAACCTCAAGTGAAAGGTCATCAAGGCCGTCAATGAATCACTAAGCCTCTCGCTTTCATCACACCATAACTACATCACTACCATTACTACCTCATCAACGGAATCGTTGTTACCTCATGAAAGATTTTAAATCTAATTTTTTAATCTCATAAAACGACTTTTATCGTCACGACTCATACGCAGATGAGTTTTTATCTGTACTTATTAATGCGTCAAAAGCCTTACCATTCAACATCATATAGTGTTTTGGACCAGATCCGTGTGGAGAGATGTTAAAAACAATCATATGGTTAATTTTTTTCCATATTAGAAAATGGAGCCGCGTAATCGTTCCGTAAGTCGGCGGCGTGAATAGGAGGCACCCCACCTATGAGGGATTCAGCTATATTTCCGTCGTTTGACAGAAGTACCTCATGTCATTTATTTCTTCCGGGTCGGTGGTTACCAACTCGCCACGACGGGAACGAACTGTACTTCCGTATTACTTGTTGGTGTTCACTCCTCATAGAACTGACCCCACATATTAAATGAATAATCGATGTATGGTGAGACGACTACTTGAGTCCTCTTGTGAGAATAAAAAAGAGGGAGAAGTGCACATATCACTTAAGAGTCAACATTATATTGAGAGGGTTCGGGCAATGAATTAGAATTGACCTTCCCAAACTTTTGTAAGGAGCCATGGCCCATTTTCTTAACCTGGTCAATTGCACGTTTCACAACCATCACTTGTGGACAGATGTGTTGTGACTTAGGCTTGTATTATATTACCAACTGGTTCTCATCTTAGCGCATACTAGCAGGACAAAACATCATTACACAGGAGGGTCCGGAGGACGACCTATCAAAGTTGATTGCTCCCTATTGTACATGCATTCGTCAGGACACACGTCGTATTTCTCGATAAAGCCTCGGTATACTCCAGAGCCGGGCATTACCGTAATATTACTATAACATCGAACTCCCTAAATGTGTCAATACACTGACCCTTTTTGTTTGCTGGTTAAATCTTCTTGAGAAGCATGATCACCTCAAAAGTTGCACATTGTTCATATTTACATGTATAAGTGGCCAGTTACCTGCTCACCTGGACTGATTTCAGTACAAGGAAGTAGATCCATTCATAATCCACCATACTAGATAAAGGGGAATACCTCCACCAGTAACTATCCCAATTCCCACGCCAATTCAGGCCTAAATATTAGTTCTATTAGGTCAGGACTGACTTGCCTCTAACTTTGAAAACATGTACCGTTGTTGTTAAAACTGGAGAAGGGGCCATTATAATTTCTTGAGGTTGCTTAATACCTCAATCCACATTTTTGTCTACGGTTGTGTATTGCTTTGTTCTGTATGGTGTCACCGGAGGGGATTTTGGCTGGTGGTGTGGTGTTGTGGTGTATCGGGCATATGAAACTTCAGGGAGTGAGCTCTTTTTATAAGCACTTTCAGGGTTTCTAGGTTACTCCTTCCACATATTACATACTTCAGGGTTTTTTAGTTTACTTTCTTGCAAATTATTACTCCATGTTAATTATTCATCAAATGTATGTATGAATGTTGTGCGGTTATAAAATGAATAAATAAATGGAAAAGTAAATATCAATCAAGAACCAGCAGAAAACATGGTATATAAGCGATTTATAAACTTCTTTGAAAAGGGCTTGTGCAGACGAGTACTGGGGAGAGTATGGAGGTGGTGCAAAGTGAGTGTTCTACTCCTCTTCGGTGGGTATCACCCGCCCTACTCCGCTGATAAAGGAATGGGAATGTGGTCAGAGAATTGTAGAGAAGTCAAATCGAAGGTCTGATTGTGCTTTAACTTGCTGAGTCTCGATGTCTCGATGGTCAGAATTATAGGGACGTGCATGACTATCAAAGAAAAGGGCAAAAATAAAGGGTAGAAACGATGGGCCGTGGCACACAAAGTCACGTCGTTAAAACACAAAACACAGTATGGGCAAGACATCTATAATGGATAGATACTTCAATACGATTATGACCTCAGAATAAAATTTATTAAACGATTGGCTTCAAACCGGAGCATTATCGGAACACGTCGAGCATACCAGGAATAATTCCCTATGACCATAAAACGGATTCTGGAACGTGTCTCCAGCATTTGTAATCTAACCATTGACAGTTGAGCTTTTTTCTGTATGATATTTTTTCTGGTGGTAGTGTAAAAACATGAGATTGACAAGCTTCTTGGAACTCTTCACAAAAGTTCAGGCTCTTGTAATCGTGTCGTATGTATATGTGTGTGTAGGTTGGCCTGGAAACACGATAACCCAACCAATGTAGGTCATTTCTTGACACGTGTGTTTCCCATAAAATTTACGATTGGGTCAAAACGAGTAGTGCTGACCAAAAATAAGTTTTTTTGTTCTTATTTCGAGCAGTTCAGGCGAGGACAGACGCTGAAAGCAGTTGCCAAAAGTGAACAGCAGCGAGTTCCATCAAATGTAGAGCCGCTTTGAAGGTGGGCCATGAACCATTGAATTCATTCAGTACCTCACTGTAATAGATAAGCCATGTGATAAGGAGAGGTGTGCTGCTGCAAGGAGAGCCACTTTCTGTAACTAATCTTTCTAGTAGTGATATGCACTCGTACTGACGTGCTGCGTGTAGTAGCTAGCGCATAGCTTTCCTTGCTCATACCTAAAACAACGTAACGCATCGGGTACCGAACCACTGAAAAAACATAGAAAGTGAATTAGGAGCGGAAAGGGAAGGACCATTCATCATTTGAACAACAACTGTGATTTTATTGATAAGACCAGCGTTAAGTAGTCTAGAATGAATCGCATGATAATCCGAAACTCGAGCCACTGAAATTGAGCCAATGGGTTTGGAAAAGTGAGCCAGGGGTCGATGGGCACTATCCCGGAAGAATGTCTGATGTCAAGATGCGGCGATGGAGGATAGTTAAGAGAGAAATATAACCGAAAGGGACAACCCTTGAAAAAAGTTCTAATTTTAGGGAGTTACCAAGACAAGAAAGAAGAGACTTATCAATTTTTTGAGTTGTGATAGAGCCGGTTTTGCAAATAGACGAAAACCATCACCCGCTTGTCTATTTGGGACACGGTACATGTCATCGGTGTAACACTTTTTAACATTAGGTCATTCAATGCACACAGGAAGAGCGGGGTTAAGTTGTGACTGTTTTTTTTTTTTCTTCAAAAAAAAAACAACATCCATTCAGGAAAACAATGCCGGTTCTGTAGGATACCATTGTTGTGTCACAAAATGTAGTCCCATAATACGGGCACTCTCGGTGACACAGTTCAGGAGACAATTCAAACAGAAGGTTGCGGGACAGGGCCCCAACTGACCCGCACTCGGGGTGGTAAGTTGGAACACGCGTTCGGCTTGTTGGAACATGGCTCCTGGTTGCTAGAGATGAATGGGATAACTTATTACAACTGCACACATTGTTACCTTGGTATATGCATATTATAAAGTGTCAAATTATATTAAAGCCACAGCCAGACTCTCAATGATAATAAATAATGAACTATTCATAATGGTACCTAAGTGGTGACGATGTTCTCAATGTTGAAGCATTCAAAAATTACACCTTGTAGTGAATCAGACTAATTTGAACCTTAGCTTGTTGGCAGACTACGTTTGAAGTGCTTTGTACATGTTTTTAGATTAAAGGTGAAATTTGACCAAGTTGGTACAATGCTATATGCTTACAGTGGGTGCCAAATAACATCGAGTAAGGTCAGCTAAAAACAGTGGCTGATTGGGACATTTCATGATCATTACACGGAAAACGGCGGGACTACCTGCATAACCACTTTTCCACTCATTGTGAGTTAGTACCGATTTCTTTGATATCCTCATACCAGAATATTTGGTTGTTATTTCCTCCATGAAGTTAAAAACATTTTCAATTCCGTGAACAATATTTTTTAAGTGCCGAAAAACAAACATTATTCCCTATTCAACCCATGTCGATCAATCCCCATGTTGGAAGTTTAAACTTGGCGCAGATTATGGTATCCGAAAGAGCATACCCCTGGGATGGTAATCAGGACCAAGTATTTTACGTCCAGGCCGAAAAATTATAGCGCCACAAATACCCAACGATAATAAGTATGTGATCCCAAAAGGTAAAAAAGCTGGCCTTAACATAAGAACGACTAGAAATGATCATTACGTTGCGAAGAATTAGAAAGATCATGACCTGCCGAACGATTTAAATAACCTTCCATTAAAACCTACAAACGTGAAAGAGTAATAAAAGCGATTGGTGTACCACAAAGTAAACCGGCGCATCGACCAGGCAAAGCGCGACTTCAGGAATTCCATATGGACAGAACACTGCCAAATAATTTACTTCAAGCAAGTAAAACCCAGTGTAATGGGGTAACATTTGTCATAAAAACCGTCATGATATAATAATAATAATAATAACAACTAGTCTATATAACGCGAACTCCAACAAAAGAGTTGTAATGCGCTTCACGGGTGCTGATGGATGGAGAGTTGCAGTGGAAACATTAGGACTGGGAAAAACGAAAAGTTTTCAGATGACGTCTGAAAAATCTATAGAGTTAAGAGACCTCAATCAACAGAAGGGATTCCATCAGTGGGGAACATAGTTTAATAAAGTACGGTCACCATATATGTTTTTGTTCGAGACCTGGGAAAACCTTGAAGTTGATGTTGAAGATGGGATGGAGCGGCGGAAAGGTTGTGTTGACTCTGTGTGTGTAGCAAATTAGTAAATAGGCTGGGAGAAGTACCAGTTTGCTAGACTTAAGGTCTTTATGGGGTACTTTGTCAATATCTTCTGTAAAAACACTTCTGGAGAGATGGCGTTATGTAAAGTTTTGTTTGCGCCTGCTCAGCCCAACTGACCTCATTAACTTCTGAGGCCAAACTTCTGAATTCATGGAAGGCCGGACTACTAAAAAAGGACTTACCAACTTGAGGTCAGACGGCACAACTCTGGATTGCCGGTTTGTGTTGTGAAATTAACTTGTTGACCTCCTCTCACGGACATTGTAGGAGGTCAAAATGCAAAGGTCAAACTAGCGAAATCTGTGCATTCGTTTGGGTGATTTAAAAATAAAAAGGGGGACATACCTCCCCAACTCACCGTAAAAGATTAATAAGACAAGGATTTATGGTGCTCTGTATCTGTGTTGAATAATTGCAAGTGTGGTTTAAGATACATCACTATGGCGCTATAGGTATGCTGGACCCCACGGTCACAACCGTTGTTCGTTCATATTGAGCACGACTCTCTTTCGGGAAGAATGAATCTTCATTTATGGTATCAACTTCAATGAACCCACTTTTTCAGCAGTCAGACTGCACTTGTTACTATACAAACAACGATATTTACCTTATACCCAGACATTACATCATATCGCTTTCGGAGAAACCAATTCTCTGCTCTGTTGAAGTACAGATAAACAGGGAAGTCGGAATGTCTTGGTAGCTGCGGACGGCAATATTCATGTGGCGGAAATGCACATTATTGTTGTTCAACATTTTAATACTACTTTCACGACATCAGTATAACCCTTGAAATGGCTTGGAAATGTTACCACCATTGGCTATATTTGCCATCAGTCCCAGCAGAAGAAGCAAGCACCCCTTCATTACTAAGCCGTATATTAGCTATCTGCACCCAACAAAACTTGTGTACCCAGCACAAACTCATTCCTAGGCTTGTAGCAGCAGCCCAGGAACAGTGGAAACTTCCCACAGAAATGATTATCTGGCGATGTTGTCACTCATTAGTTATAGTGGGACCCCTTTTCCCCCCCAGAGGCGATATACAAGGCGCAACAAGTTACCCAATTGAACAACATTTAGGTGAGGGTGTGAAGGGATTGGCTCTCTAAAGAAAAAAATTACTGTGTACCCCCAATGCTCTATTTCATAGCGAAAGAAAACAAAACCATATATAGATAACATTTATAGCGTCACCAATGGCTTTAAATTGGACCGAGATGTAGTAACAGAGTAATGATTCTAGTCTGTCGTTGTGCTCCCGCAGCGGATATGCGTAATTAAACAAACCCTGCAGAGGCAGGGACTAATGTCAACAAACCTCTTCGGGGAGCTCAATAGGTCACAAAGGGTTGTGGGGGAAGACTTATTGGGGTAATTATTTGGATTTAATTAAATTTAACACCCTATGCAAACAAATGTAACTCAGCCTATAGGCAGTGGATGCTTTCGTCCCCCCATCAAGTTTCAACCTGCTTGCATGTATGGTTCAGAAGTATGAATGGGAGACTTATTGGGGTCATTATTTGGAGTCAATTCAAATGTCATCACCTCATGCGAACAAAAATGTAATTCACATAGTCAGTGGCATGCTCATCCACCCAACAAGTTTCAACTGATCGATGTAGGGTTCAGAAGTAACGAATGAACGAGACGAACAGAAAGGACGAACGACACGAACTACAAACGAACGAAACACGACGGACGAAACGGCGGCAAGAATGATGACTGTAGAGCGCTACCAGCCAGGCTAACAACACGTTGCATACTTAAAATATCATGATAGCTGCAGGATTCCAAGATTGTGGTTTTCTGGATAGGGGGGAATATTGGAAAACCATGTCGGAGGAAACTTTAGATAATCGGTGTTGTTAAGAATTACCTGTGTGATCATCTATGATGTGATTTCATTGTGCTTGGAGCTTTCCTGAGGAAACGGAATCATGAGATATATTTTACAAAAGATGTGAGGATGTTCGACAGTTAAAAAGCTAAGGATAATGGGACGAGATTAGCGATATTCCACACCCTAACAGCGACAGAACAATCCGCTAGGTTCTGTTAATCAAAAACTTATTAGGACCCGGCATACGAAATAAAACAGAGTGTCTGGGGATTCTGCTCATTGACAAACAGAGCCTGGAATGTGAACTTCAGCTCTTAGCAATATCATCCTATAATGAAGACCTCGAACTTCTGCGCATGAAAAGATAACCTGCGCGTGTTAGGTCCATCGCTACTTCCTCACTCACCCACAACGCTAACACCCACTACCACAGAACTTTGCGAACCATGTCGTTACTTCTGCCCTCACCTCCGATTTGACTTAACGGAAACCCATTAAAAATCAGTATGGGGGGGGGCGGGGGGGGGCACGTGTGCTAATCGCAAACCATTACAGGACCGTCTCAGTTTTCAAAGGAAAACAACCAATTCACTTAGAACAATTATATAAACCATATTTCTGGAATATGCTCGACATACAATCAAAACTGTTGACCGTACTCACAACGAGCGAAGCGATATCACATGCCTAGCACAACGCACTGACGCACATGTATACTAATTGCCACTAATCGTCACCGATGCACATTGTGAACGACCTCGTTGTTCGTAAAAACCATTCCGTGAAAGTAAAAAATTACCAAAGAATGACATCGTAGTCCGGTCCACCTACCCGTACATGTTGATATAACATGCGCCGATTCATCGGATTTTCAATCACTCAACCGGCCTACCCATGCTAACTGGCCACGACAATTAAGGTGACCAAGCTGTGAATGTAAAAACTGGGTAAAAGTACAGCGATATATTTCATCGTCAACCCCTGTATATTCGCTAACCGGTGGTCCAGTATCACCACGCTCCTGTTTCCTGTCCACCCCGATACTCCAAAAAAAATCGGCAATCAATGGAAAACCAATCCGATTACAGATCAAAGGCAACCTTTTTTTACCGTACTCCCCGAGGTGCCGCTTGGTAGAACCTGGGAAATTGCTGCTCCGAACAGACTGATTTCAGCTGTCTAGGAAGACACGCCCTAACAAGATGAATTTTCTCCCGCTACTAGTTTTCATCAAGCGTTGATATTACTCTTTTGTGATGCAGCAATTGTACTTCTAGGCTTGAGGGTGAGTAAGACGTTTTTTTTATCTTGTATATGTAATATAACAAATTAATATATTTTTTATATATAAAAAAAAAATTAGTTATTATAGAGAATATTTTTGAAAAATTGGGAAAAACCCGTGTTGCCTCCACTCGACGTTGTTTTCTTCTTCGTGTGTAACCCAAATGCCGGACCCTGTATTATTAATCTATAATTCAGTCAAATAGGTCGATTCCCCAAATGAGTACACTTCAAACATTATTTCACTTCAGCCCATATTCCCCTTTACAGAATACCTAAGATGAAATTGGTGTTAATCATTCTTCCCATATCCCGTCTTCTGTATATTGCGGTTGTGGAAACGTTCCATGAATATATATCACGCGTTAATAATCTTCTCAATAATTCACACTTTGAAACATTATTCACTGTAAACAATTATAACAGAATACCCGAGTTTACTGAAACCTTCATAGGTTAATTTCACCTTGCATCTTGAAGAATTCCTTGATTGATGTTAGGGTTACGCTTTTAAAGGTCATGTAATTGGTGTTGAAAACTATCCGAGAGCGGCGGAGTATCGATATTTATGAGAGAAGAACTTTGAATAAATATATATGACCTTATGAATTTCAGGACATAATTGGAACAATTTGTATAGAAATTGAAGAATGCCAAAAATAATTAGAAAATTTTATGGGGTGGTACTGGCCGCCGAGATTGCAGTCGCAATACATTTATCGTGAGATAAAGGCTGTCTATTATAACGTGAACCTACCCCCCCCAACCCCTCCCCCCCCCCTCCCCCCCCCATAGAAATGGAATTATGTCCTCACATTGATTTCAACTTCGACTTCGTCAAAAAAGATCATGAATGTAATTTTTGTACTCTATCTTACCCAGTGATAGAAACACCAACAAGGGTAACACCACTACATCGACATTAATAGATAAAATATTCATATCCGTAATGAGTTAAAAGTAAGAAGAATCCTGGGTAGATTATATAACCAAATTATATTCTCAAGCAGATGATAGATCAATAGTACAGCCTCTGACCCATGTCATAAATCTTTCATTCTCAACAAATTCAAATCAACTAAAAATTTGCCTAAACTCATTCCTATAGTGAAGCCAACGATCCGAGATAGTCTACAACTATAAGCCAATTCACTCCTTCAACAGTTCGAAAGTATTGAGCGATAGTCTACAATGACCTATACAAGTATGTGTGTATAATATTCTTTTCTCGAGTCAGTATGGGTTTCGCGAAAAACATTCAAACATACATGGCGCACTACAACTTATTGACAAAAATTTACAACAGGCTAATAAACGAAAAACTACAGCAGTCCTTTTATTGATTTATTCTTAAGCCTTGATACAATTGACCACAAAATCCTATCAGCGTAAATTGTCTAGTTACGGCGTAGGGGGTGTACCCTGTTTGAGTTTGAAAAGTCTTTGAAAAAGCGTCAGCAATTCATTTTTCGAGTGTGGTGGCAACCACTGAATATATGACATGAGTGTTGGGGTGCCACAAGAGTCAATTCTTGGTTCCATACTATTATCTATATATAATATTGATTGCCACATTCTTTCAGAGACGCAAAGTTCATTCTCGTGCAGATGAACTGCGTTCACCAGAATAGAAATTTAACTGAAGCTCTGAATGATGTAACCGGAATTTACCGAAGTGTCAAACCTGGGGAAGCTAACAATAGCTCAAAACATTTTGAAAACGAGCCCCTGATTGTCGGGTAATAAAAATGGTGACACTAGTGATATATCAATGTTCTTAGGTGGACAGTTGATCAGAGCATCGCGACATGCGAGTCCTTAGGCATAATAATAGTGATGAGAAATGGAATGAGCTAATCATGTTAAACTTAGATATTGAGTACTAAGATTGCAAGGTCACTGGCCGACGAATAAGCGGAAGAAAGTGTAGCACATAATAATGCACTTGTTATTCCTCTTCTACACCATAGTCTTCTTGGATGGGGCGAACCAATATAACTACTATGACAATATTATAGGGGCAGAAACGTTGACTTCAAAATATATCGATTCCCATTACAGAAGCTCCCTCTTTAGGGAGTCAGGGTGACTCAATATATTTGATTGTCGATACAACAGGCAATCCTCCTATAAAAATATAATAAGTATACACATCAAGCGTCTTTACGACTACTATTTCCACAACCTCGGCGTACCATGAATTTCCAATATCGTTATAACACTTCTAAGTCACCCATACCACAGGACAGTCCAAACCGCCATTGCAATTTTCGCATAACTGTCCACATTTTTTAACCGGTTAGACCATGATTTGAAACGTGTCAATTCGATCGCCAATCTCAAAATGAATATTTGAAATCACTCGTTATGCAATATTGGGAATTATGGGTTCGGGCTGAATATGATAAATATATGCTTATTTTTTATTCCTTATTTTTTGAACTCTTTTCTCTGCACACTTCGTCTTTGCTCATGCAATGTCTTTCCTCTCGTTGATTTACTTCTCTCTACTACCCCCCTACCCCTTTTTATCATCTTCCACACTACTGCACCAATTCTGAGATGACAACTATTGTTTATTCTTTACTTATATCCCCCCTTTTTAATCCCCCCTTTTTCGAATAACTATTCCTGGGGGCCAGACACTTACATATATCATTACTTATTTCTGGTACTTTCCATCCACCTTCATAATCACACCCCAATTTTCTCGATGGTGATTCAGTATAAAATTTACCGAATATGTAAAAAAAAAAAAAAAAAATCAATAAGAGCCTGGTGGTGAATAACACAAGAGAATAAACTTAAAAGTAAACTTGAGCTTCAATATACCACGAGGATACTTCTCACAATTCACACCCATACCTTTAAACTGTTAAATAACAGGCGTAAAGATGCATCCATCGCCCCTTATTTCCACCCAGCGATTTGCGCCCCAAACCGGCCTTTAGGTATAACCAAGTTTTTTCATCTTATGTTATATACATCGAAACGGACAGATAGTGTTCAGCACTCTGTGTCAATAGTAACGGCGTACGCTTCCTTGCCAGGCGATGAACTAAAACTGTACGAAGACATATGACCCACACACATATTATTTATTTAAGTTGTATTCAACGTATCACTCTATTCCCAGAGCAACCACCAGGCAATGATCATCGTCGCAAGACACCAAAGTAATTCATCTCATCTTCCTAGAGATTTCGGAATACAATAGCCAAAACTTTTTATTGAACTTCTAAAGATTCAGACCACTATATTATCACTGTTCCGCACTATAACGCGGTAACGCACTGTTCGGGTATTTCAGATTTCAAATGGAAACATTTGTACCCTTCGATCTTGATTATTCGGAAGGTTTGGACCCTTTCCCGTCCTCTATACGCGAAAATCGATCCCGCGCTCGATAATAGGACAGATCAAATGTTTAACTTTACTATAAAGACGAATAATTTTCGTGTATGAATTTATATAGTTTACGTCATTCAGAGCACAATTCTTACACGGTCTTGTTGCTCGCGTGACAATATGAAATGGGCTGACATGACTCAAGTCAAACAGGAATGTTATATCTATCCCAATAGAATTTTGGGAGATTTTACTAAATCCTCGTCTTAGGTCCAACAATTAGACCTAATTCCAACAATTATTGCCGTTCGAAAAAAAGTCTACATTATTAGCGAGCGTGACAAATTACTTTAATTTTTGTTGCGCACGTGCATTTTATATATTATTTTGTTTTGCAATAAGCGACAATCTCATTTTCACTCAAACGTCGTTCCTACAAGGAAATGTTAGCAGAAAATGAGAGGATAAAAAAAGCTTCCTCAATGGAGGATGTTTGCTTGGGTAGTATGATCGGACTGTTTGCTTGTGTCAGATGCTTCCCAAAGCAAAATCGTCAAAACTGGGCAAGGGTGCAAACCTGGATTGGATATCAAAATGTATTGACCAACTGCAATGTTCCTCAGGCAACTCATGCCTGTGTTGGTGGTTTGCATAAGCGTGTAAGAGGAAGGGTATATCACCCAGACAGCAACTCGCGGTTACCTACCCTCGCTTTCACTCCAGTCTGTTGCGTTGGGGCGAGGGGCCGGTATTCAGTATGACCCCAACCTGGATTCGAACCAAGCATCTCCTGGGTAGAAGGCCGATGCTCCACCCCGACTGTGACAATCAGTTCGTGTGGAACGACTAGCTTGATTTAGAGGCAACATAGGCGGGGTCAATATTCTAATGTTCTAAAGCGTTATACAAAGTTCCCCCATCCGTTCAATCTCATTGTTCAATGATCTCATGGTCTAATGCGTCATATACAGTTCCCCCATCCGTACAATTTCTTTGTTCAATGGTTGAATGGTCTAGAGTGTCATACGCAGTTCCGCCATCCGTTCAATCTCATTGTTCAATGGTCTCATGGTCTAAAGCGTCACACGCAGTTCCTCCATACGCTCAATCTCATTGTTTTTCTTCAGTGGCGTCATATTTCTTCTACCAACAATTTGAATATCCACGTGATTGTCTGGAGGTCGTCGATCAATTCCCCATCTCGAATTCTAGCGGAGTTTTCTCCATTAGGCCACAGGGATACCCTGAAGTATTTGATGTCTACTGTGACAGCGAGGGTTACACGGTAAGAAATGGGGAACGGGCCCGGGGCCTAGATTATTTATTAATGTAAAAAAATGAGTAGGTGTATCCCCGTTGGCATAGTGTTTCCCAACCAATCGCCCTTTCAACCTTGTTCTCACATAGGGAATGGGCTTTGAGCAATTCTCACACCGGTAGTTGTAGCTTACACCGTGAACCGTGCATTTGCAAATGTTCCTTTCAATCACCATTCTAATCACGAAGGTCTTCCCATTTATTGTTTTATTGTACAGGGTGCTGTTACGCGTTTTCGACAAGGTGACGTTTCGATATTTCCAGTATAAATTGCAAAAAGTACAATTCATAGAAAGGAAAATATCGTGAGAAAAAACGAACTCGACGACTAGCATCTCTACAGAATAGAATGTTTAGTAATACTATACAAAAAGAATTCACATAAGTATTTAGGTAATGCACCCGCTGAGAATCAATTATCCCATGCATCTAGCACGTGGTCCTATGTATTTTCCATCTACGTAATATCAGTTACAGTTTCTATGGTATGAAGGTCAAACTCCCCCCCCGACATTACGGTAACTAATGAGAAAGTATACATATGCGTAAAAACTGTAAAAGATATGAATAAAATATATTCCATATGAAAAAATTATTAGAGGAAACCCAAGGGACATAGAATTCAGAATGTCATCAATACAAAATGAGCATGCTCTGTATAGAACGAGTTTTCTCTAATTTAATGGTGATGCACGATGTTTTATGTTATAAATAGTATTTTGGTGGAGAATGTCATTTTCCCTCCCTTCCCTCCGTATTAATCGCCGCCTTCGGTCTCAGTGGCGAGCAGTGTATTGCCGGCAAGACGCAGTGCTCCTTACAAACACCTTCTGGCTCGCAGTTCTCTCACAGCAAATTCTTTTGGTGCCCCCTACCCTTATCTTGCAAAATTTTGGGCAGACAGTTGCTGACAAGTACTACTCCCGATCGATCTTTGTACTGATACGGCACATTACCAGGATGGGTGTTAATAAAGCAAAGAAAACCTTAAACTTCTACCTTGCCCATACTAACTAGGAGTAATTCGTTCAAACAAATAACCAATGAACATGAGATAAGACTGTTTTCGAATATGACATGTTTGTATCCTACCACCCCCGAATTGTTTCCCATCTACATCATCCAACTGTGGCCGGCTGCTGCTCCTGCGCGTCTGGACAGCTCGTCTGTGAGGATGTTTATATCCCGCAACACTGTAAGAGTTCAGGGATATTCCGTTTTGGCCGCGGGGTGTCCCCGCCGTCCTCCGCGCCGCCGCCGCCGCGCTGGGCCGCCGGACCGCCCGAAACTTAGCCGTTAGCGCTCTCCATTCTTAACACTTATCCAATTGATCCAAAACTTGGTAAACATGTCCGTATGAGTAAAATCTCGATAAGTTCGAAAATTGGCCTATCGTATATTTGTTTCGTCAGGTTTTTTCTCGCAAAATTTTCAAGTTCGGGCGATTTACACGAAGCCGTGGTGGTTGTGGGTAGTTGTTGGAGCCGAAAAACATGGCGACAATTTCAGGTCATCCGAGTCAAGTTTGCATTTCTTCGCCAGTAGCCTACTTATATCATAATGTATGTGATATTTCCAACTTCATTTGTGATTTTCCATGAAACTTGGGGTAATGAGGGCCACAACTATCATTGCCGATGAATTTTCCTAATTGGCCGAGGTCACTGGCGGTCAATCTTGCATGAAATTTTGCATAAAGTTTGCCCAATTAGCAATTAGGCAACATTATAAACTTGTTTGGATTCTCACGAAACTGTGGACGAAGTAGGATCCTTCTAAACAGTCCGATAAATTTATCAATTGCGTTGAAATCAATGAAAGTCATTATGTGTGATTAATTTACATTTTCGTTAACATAATTAGAATAATTAATGGCAATTATTTTCGCAACTTTAGGGGGAATTTGACGAAACTTTGTGAATAGACCTACTACCAGTCCTGATAAATTATCAATAGCTATCAAGCATCACTGAGGGTAATTTGTGGGGAATAATTTGCATATAGTTGTCCTGATCAGTCAAAATGATGAGTTTAATACTTTTTGTAATAACATTGGACATGGTCCATTGGAATGCAAGATGCTTCTATAGAGTGGATGGATACATGTAGAGTTAACCATTCTCATAAAAACTGTCCATAATCAAATTTAAGGTCATTCGGGGTCACTTAGGGTCAAAAACTGGTTTGGGGCTATAATCGGAGAATTGAATATCTGCGAAGGCTGGATGGTTCCCCCTTGTGATATAATGTTGACTTGCCCTGGTGTGACCTCTGACCTGAATTTGCCTCCTGTCGGGTGGTCATGTGGTTAAGGTCGAATCTTGATAAATGTGCTTATTTTATTTAAGGAGTTACGGGCCAAAAAATAGAAAACTGGTTTATTTTTTGGATATGTGATAGAGCTTGTGTGCTTTAGGAGGGGAAACAGACTCCCGCTTCGATCAGACACTTTACTTTGGTAGTTACAGGCGGTCAAAGTTCAATTTTTCACCTTTTTCGCAATAACTTGACATGTTCATTGAAGATGCAATATGCTTCTAGGAGGGGATGCATCACTGGAGTGTCACAATTTTCCCCATAAACCCGTCATATCATTGAAGGTCCTTAAAGGTCACTTGGGGGTCCAACTGATTTTAGTAACTTTTTTCGGCACTAGCACTGGTGTGTTTCAATCAGAAATGCAAAATGCTCCTAGAGTGGATGTATCACATGGAGACTACAATTCTCATACAACTTCACACATTAAAGGTCTTCGAGGTCACGTAAAAGGGGTCAAAAACTGTTTTTTGGCTATATCAGAAATTGAAATATCTGCGAAGGCTGGATGGTTCCCCCTTGTGATATAATTTGTTGACTCTGCATGTGTGGGACCTCTACCCTGAATTGATCTCTGTCGGTGGTCATGTGGTGAAGGTCGCATCTAAAAATAGAATAAATGTGGCTATTTAAGGAGTTACGGGCAAAAAAAAAAAAAAGGAACTAGTTATTTTTTTGATATGTGATTGAGCTTTGGTGTGCTTTATGAATGGAAACACTCCCGCTTCGATCGGACACTTACTTTGGTATTATAATGGGTCAAAGTTCAATTTTACACATTTTTTCGCAATAACATTGACATGGTTCATTGGATGCAATATGCTTCTAGGAGTGGATGCTCAACATGGAGTGTCACAATTTTCTTAAAACCCGCCATGTCAATGAAAGGTCATTAAAGGTCACTTGGGTCCAAAAAACTTGATTTTAGTACTTTTTCGGCGAGAGCACTGGGTGTGTTCCATCAGAATGCAAAAGCCCTAGGAGGGATGTTTTCACATGAGCGTAACAATTTCCATAAAAATCTGTCATATCATTAAAGGTAATTCGAAGTCACTTAGGGTCAAAAACTGTGTTTTTTGGCTATATCGGAGAATTGAATGCCTGCGAAGGCTGGATGGTTCACCATTGTGATATAATTGTTGACCTGCATGTGTGTGCACCGTCTGACCTGATTTGACCTCTGTCGGGTGTTCATTTGGTTAAAGGTCGAATCTTGAATAAATGTGCTTATTTAATTTAAGGACGCACCTTGTTCGTAGGCTGTAGGGGTGCCTCATACAATTAACAAAGTGTCATTCTGGAATGACCATTACCTGTACACGTGTCGCGTCATCACAAGTCTATAAATGTCTCTTTCCACAATTTGTCCGGTTCAATGTTCAACCCAAATTTCTTGAATAAGAGATGCGGGGAAATATATACTCTGGCGGTTTACCCGCCCCCGACATTTCTAGTTTCCAATTTAGCCCTCAGGGATCTTGTGACCATAGTAACGGCGATGGAGCTGTTCCTGTAACCAAGGTTTTAAAGGTGCATGAGTCCAGTGGGACACCCATCTACTCGGCGTCTGATTTGTCAGTGATATCTTCAACCAGCCAGAGATAGTGGGATATACTCAATCAACCCTACTGTCACCAGAGCCAATTTCAGGTCTACTGTATTATGGCGGGAGAGGTGGATGGACGGTATGTAGCTTGCTCGTCACACTCATTATAGCCTAATATTACTTTCTCATTTCTTAGTCATTTTTAGGAGGTCACACCATATACTCTCTGTTGCCGACGAAATGCTTGCATGGGGCTTCCACTTGTGGACAAGTCCTCCATTGATTTTGAAAACCTGATTACTTCACACAGTTTTGAAGAAAAAAAAAAAACCTATATGAACCATCAAGAGGCGATAAGAGCTGTTAGAGATATAGGCGTTCAGAACACTTATTAAACATATATTTTCTCTGAGAGGGAAGACAATCTTCTTCTTCTATAGTGAAACATATATATAGCTGAATTCCAAAAATCGATATTTAATATAAAATGAACCAGAAGTATCGAATTGGCGAAGTGTTGTCGTTTCCTGTCCAACTTTTCAAACTCCACATTTTCAAGGACGGAGTAGTCTACACCTCCCCCCTCCCCCCGCCTTGAACGCTTTAGTTAAATCCACATCACGGCATGATTTATTGTTGTTTCGTTGCGTCATTCCAAAAAAATCCGAACCTCGTTTTAGAGCTGAGCCGATGAGTTTTGCTATCCACATTTGATGATATATCCGCAGCATATGGGTATTATATTTACAGGTTATTCACGCCAAAGTGGAATCCGTAACTTCTACATCGCAATGGACGAGTACCGAATGGGTTCGGCTCTCTTGAAAGCGGGATGTGGCTGAATGAAAACTCTACAAACTAACGAACCAAAGGAATATCAGCTGCGTATCGATGTGATTAACAGAGGTGTCAAACAGGTTTATGCTATCTACAAACTATTTCGCACCAACAGCGACTGAAAAATACAGGCTATCATCGGTCGGTTCATACAGCGGACACATAGGTCAGAATATTCATCAAGTATGAGCTGTTCAGATAGAATTTGGGCATAGTTATTATAAACATGTTTACAGAAAAAATATAATAAAGCTGGGAATATCAGTGGAGTACAAGTATGAGGAAGAAACATTCTGGGGTAGTTTAATGCAATAGCTACAGACCAGTGGAACTTCTATTAACCAGGACAACATAAATCATCGAGTCATAAAACTTTGTTATTCATATTCCGAACATTCAGCATAATACTTTTTCTAGTAGTACACCACAAGTGTGTGTTTTGTCCCCAGGACACGACCATCAAACCGTAGATATTTCGTTTAAAAGATGGTCATGGAGCTCAGTACAAAGCGGACCAGTCGATAACAGATGAAAAACTGTTCTCATAGCCTCGCTACCAAGAAAGTGGCAAAAATAAACTAGTCCCCATCGTAAAATCATAAATTGCCATTCAACCGCCCCAGAGTAGAAAGTTTATCTTCAAGATACTCCTGCTCATATACACGATTCTCACAACACCTTTTTACTTCCTGTTTTGTGTGACCAACGCCATGAATAGTTTTGAGCGAGGTTTTTACGCTGTAGTCATCTCTACATGCATGCCTTCCATCTCTCGGTTCTATTGAGACCTAGCAGAAGCATTTATACAGACCATAGCGAATGACATGTATTTTTCTATATGCCCTACTCGGAAAGCATGGCACACACTGGTTTCAGGATGAATTCTTTGCCAATGAGGCCCCCAAACTGCAACGTCTTATAGTAGGCAGTATGCTGCAAACGGAATAACAATGCAATGTGTCATTAGGGAATAGACATTTTCGTGGCATAATTATACATCCTGTTTGTTTCCCGCGGTCTTTCAGATATAAAGAATCTACTACAGTGACCCTGAATGCTTACGAACTAGTTTTTTTGAAAAACATATTGTATTACTTTTATTCCTTCTTCCATAGGTTTCGTGAATAAATTGTCGTGGCACTGTTGGCACAAACAATTCAGCACGTAATGACCATGACACGATTGTTCTAGCAGCCATGACTGTGCCGGGGAGCATCAAGGGGGCTGGTGGTTCCAGTACCGTCATTATAATTATGGCTCTAACTGTCGTTATGATTATTATTGTGACTTTTTCCCAAGTGGCAACAATTGCTACTGTTGCGCTCAAGCTTACCTCAACGCAAATCTCCACAGCACCACTCGCGGGAGGTGCATTTTCTGGAATAATCTCAGTGGCGGGTATGAGTGCAACATACATTACACGGAGATGAAATCCGCCCTGTGAAACAGCACTACTTTTATACATCTCTAGTTGTGCTACGTACTGCATGAAGGGCCATTTACTTGATTTAGGCTGGTGCTCCCACCATGGGGAGAATAGAGACCGTGATGGCTTCGCCACGTGAGATGGTGATCCTGGTTAGGGAGTGGGTAGGGCGCCCTCGTCTGAAATCCACTGTGCTCCAAGAAAACTATGGTCATTCAGAAATGTATTACATTAATTCTTCAATGTTTAAATATAATACTTGAGACGATTGTATGCCTTTCGCAGGAAGGCACGTGGGGCAAAAATATATTGATCGTGCATGTAATGATTATCGATTTTCACTTTTATGCTCCCAGTGAAACGAACAGTTCAAAGTAGAATTACTCGGTTTTACTGAATTCGAGTGATGGTCGAGTATAGGCACGATATAGATTCTCAAATATATTGATGATATTCACCATGAGTACCGTTTGGTTTCATAGCAAAAATCTACTCCTGTCCCATTTCACTCGACAAGTGCAAAGGAAAAATTGAGACAGGCAGGTGACGAGTTTCAGTTCCCTTCTATGTATTGCTGTTTCACTGCCAAGTAGTCTCCAGATTGAAACCGCCAGAATCTGAGGCATTTTCTCTCCGAAAAAAAGTTGGATAAGAGTTAGGAAACACCAGCATATGGTGTATTGGGATATTTGACCTGACTAATAAAATCATTAGGGTCAATGTCGTCATGCCCCTGGTCCCTAGACAATAACTGTGACTGTAACTGTTTATTTAGATGTTGCTGACTAATACAGACGATTATACAAGACAACCAAAAAAATACGTTCACGGAGGTTGTATTCCACTAGCATCTCTGAGATCCTAACCCACTGCCTTCAGTTCAAGCATAATTACCAGACCACGTTTTGATCACAGTGTACTATGGACTATGCTCCCTACGGCTGTTTCAGGGATTGATGTAGAGCCCAAATGTTGCTCACACGGTGGCCAAACGACTATTATGTAGATCAACGCAAAAATCTTGCTGAATACGTTCTGCTCTAGACTATATCAGACGCACCTAGCAGTGTGATCGTGACTAGTAGTAACCTACACACGTTTGTGACAGTCATTGAGGTCCATTATAAGGTGCATAAATATATGTCACAATTGCACAATAATCTTCTCTCAAGTTAGATTGAGTTGCATGAGACCTGGACAGCGATATCTTTGTCCAGTACATACGCAGTGTTCACGAATGTGTTAGGTTAGAGGTTAGACGACGGGACATTGTACATTTGTTAGAATTTTATTACCCACTTTCAAAAAAAAAAAACGATATTTTTGCTGATCCAAATGCCTAGCATTCGGGTTGTCATGACTGAGATTAGTTACCATGATTATATCCCCACTTCGGGGATATTGTGGTTTTGCCTTCGCCGTATCCGCCGCGTCCGCAGTGACCGTTGCGATCGCCGCGTCCGCCGTCCGGCCGCCGGAAGATTTTCGTGTTAGCGAAATGAGTTCTTAACACTTTATCCGATTGATCTGAAACTTGGCAACATGTTAAAGGCATCCCGATGAGTTCGAAAATTGCGTCGTGACATACTGCTTCCTCTATGTCATAATCCACTTCGCCTTTCATTGTTCAAAGTGGATATATACATGCTCCGGCGGTTTACCGCAGCGATGGTCTAGTGTATGTCTGGTTTCCAGTCTCTTGGCCCCCAAGCTTAGAGTCCCGGGGATATTGTGTTTCCCAATCTAGTGAACGCTATATGTATGGCAGAACGAATTGAAAATTTATGATTCCCAACACCTTTTTCCATTATTGGATTAGCGGAATAATATACTTGATCAAACCTGTGAGAGCAGGAGTGATTATTTCAGGCCATGGTGGTCAAGCAGTTTCCAATTGTTGTCGTTTGAGAAACAGCAAAATGAGTGAAATGCAGAAATGAAATAGTGTTCTCATATTAGATATATTCATATCTATCAGCAAACTTAAGCAGGTGGTGGAAAAAAAGTGGTTTTGGATGGGGGAGGGGTGACTGATTATATATAATTACCGAAGAGGACTAGGTGGAGAACGATCAGTTTTCAAAAACTGGCTGAACCGTGATGGGGGGGGGGCACTGAAAATTACTTCTCCTAGCTTTCAAAACAGACATTACTGTCCTTATTCGAGCATTTATATTTTGAAGGAATTCACATTCCATGAACAAAATTGATGAGGCTCATCAGCACCTGTTTTCATGAAAAATTGTCGCAGACTGCATTTCTCTAGTTGCCAATCTAAACACGTTTCAGTGGTACTGTCAGGTGGAATTCAGCAGTAATATTAGTCAGATGTCCAATCTAAGATGAGTCATTCAGTTCAATACGTGGAGATTTCAGTGGGATTGTGAATTTTAATATGGCATTCCTTGCATGCTGCAGGAGTCGGGGTGGAACCATGTAAGAAACTAGAAAGACACTCTCGGTTGAAACCCTGTGTTATTGTTCACCCACTCATGCCCGCACCACCCATGAGAGTAACTTCCGACAGGCAAACTAACAGAACAAACCTGCGTCTTCCACCATCTGCTTGCTCCTTGCGAACAAGCGACCAGCCCTGGTTCTGGCCCCTCCTCTCTTGTCGCCGAAGTACTTGCAAAGCTGCACCAACCGTGACTACGAAGCCCTTGCGGGACGATCTGTACCAACCGGGTACACACGCCACAGATTAACCTCACGAATTGGCACTGACTCATACGATATCATATCCATCGGGAGGAAGTCACGAAACTTTTGCACCACCTGTGGTGTACTCCTATAAGTCTGTCCTGGTCCCAGGAAGATGTTTCCAGGGGCTTAGCCGTTAACCTGCGCCATGAGAATTCCCACGACAAACACCATTACATATCGAATCCCAGTTAAAATATTGTGGGACACGGTAGGGGTAGTATTAAATGGTCAGACCCATACCAAGCAGTAGTATGTAACCATCCGATAAAATGATTTCATGTGAATGTGAAACAATAACTGTTGATCTGTGCCTTACTGAATCAAACCACTACTAAAATTTTGCCAGGATGATCACAGCTAGATGACATAATACATTAATGGCACTTGTTATTCGCAATGATCTTTCCGTCACTCTTTCGTCAGACATTTCCATTCGTTCATAGAGCTGCAGCGCTGTGCAGCATCTGGAGGGCTCAAATGATCAATGGCTTGGGCGTTCAAGGACTCCAATTAAACCCATCACACTTTGCTAACCGAAAAGTGCATGCATGGTGACATAGATGGCCGCAGCGAATGGTACTGGCTCGACAGCTACGCGGCTGTACTTCAGGGAATTGAGAGTCGAGCTCAACAGCCTATTCTCCCCCGGTGAACCGACGATTGGAGCGACCGTGGGACTAACGGTGGACCACATCCACTAGGTCATGGAAATCTGACGACCATTTTGCATGAACTATGCAAATAACCATATTTGTTGTATTGTATATAGGATCTTCCTTCTTGGCCTTTTCTTATTGAAGTAAACTACTATTACTCTGCATATGGTACAGTTTTCCAGTAACAGACCATTCACGCGGCTGGTGTAACAGTACATTTACAGGCAATTTGAATGCAGAGTTCCCTGTGGAACATCATTGTAAATAGTTAGTAAGTGTTTTCTCCGGTGATCTTCTTGGCCTACTGACTTTTATGTTTTTTGTCAAAGGGCGTGGTCTCAATAATCAAAACGCGCGTGGTCAACCTGTGATTCCCATAATATCCTACTCGTTGTGTGGTGTGGATTGAAACATTTTTTATATGTTGGATTACTCTATAAACGTTTTTGTTTCAACTTCTCGCCAGGTCATACCAACCTGCGACAATCCTCAAGCTAGAACCCCGGGAAGCGAGGAGTATTATCTCTGCCGACCCTGTCCTTACAACCACTGAAGATTGTCGCCACCTACCAAGCATGAACTTGGCTATGGAGCAGAAATGTGTACGACTTCGCAATGAAGGAAAATCTGATATGGGTTCGATAGCGGGACGTCTCCACAATACTGACGCCCCCTTGTTGTTGTTCCACGGATCGTTTCCTCAGGACACATTCCCTTCCTGCTTTTTTTATTTTTATATAAAGTGCTAATAGAAATAGCCACGGGGGAGGAAAAAACCAAGCCGCAGTGTCACAGAAGTGACAGAAATCCAGTGGCCTACTCCATGGACCGCAGGTACTTGTGCACACGATTTGAAGGAGCTGCACACCCGTCCATCATTTATAGCTCCAACTATATTCTGGGGCAGGTTGTTCCACAATTGAATCGCAGAGTGAATGAAGCTCCGGCCTAGTGGAGGAGTCCTTGAGCAGGAACCGAGATAAGCGTGATTGGCATAGCCCCTCGCTCAACATTGGTGCGTCGCTTCACATAGGGATGTGGAGCATCATCTTCAGGTGGAAGGCATAACTTGTAAATGCTTTTGTACAGGGCAGTCCTGACAGCCACGTTTCGTCAGTGCTGGAGGGAATGTATGTTGATTTTCCGCTGTGCCTCTTTTTCACTCTACCGATGTGCGGAGGCTTTGTGTTTAGCGACCAGGAGTTTTAGTGTAGATGGAGAGCATACATCCAGCATAAAGAAAGCGTTACTTAGGTGTACGAACCTGGGTCTTGTAGATTGTAGCTTTTTCCCTTGGCATCTATGTGTCACGAAACCCTACGGAGTGCCGACAAGTATTTAGCGCACCTTGCCGCTAGTAGTTTAATATGCTTTTTGTCCTGTAAGCTTTCTGTCAACTGTCACTCCCAGAATTGAAGGTCCTCCACCTCAGTCCAAAAATCGTGTATTGCCGAAATAAAGGGCAGCTTGGTTTGGGTTCGTTTTCTGGAAATGGTGAGGGTCTTGCATTTTGTCGACTCGAATGTCACTTTCCCTTGTCGCCTACGTGCGCATCCTTTCCAGGTCTCCTATTTAGGCTTGCAGTTACTGCCACAGCATCTGTCGCGAGCTTATCCGCAGAATAGGGTGGAATCTCTGCAATACATGAACAGAGGGATTCGTTAGCATTCATCCCAAGCCGTCACTGAAGAGTAAGGGGAGAGGCAGCGCCAAGAATCGATCCTTGGGGAACAGATGCATGATGCTCGATTTTCTGAAGATTGACCGTGACGAACCACCTTTGATGGACCGGTTCCAGATAACCTCAGTTAGGTTGTAATGTCTCCCGGTTATTTATTTATTTATTTATTTCTTATGTTTTATTTATTTATTTATTTATTTATTTATTTATTTATTTATTATTTATTCTTTATTTAGTTCTTCATTATCAACTTGTCTTTCCAGTGGAAGTCTTTGAGAGATGCGGCGCCACTTGATTCACCCCGACAGTCGCTCGGTGTAGGCACTTATGGCGACCTCGGCAATGACACCGGTGGAAACTATGGTGGTTGCAACGACAGCGCAATATTCAATATGTTAATGAAACTACATTCTTGGTGACAATATGTATTGAGTAGAATAGACTAGCTGTCAGACTACGGAGTGGCTGAACTCCTTCCAGTACGGTTTATATCCATGGAGAGTTCGGCATGACGACTCCTTCACATACTGCACCGTTATAATGCAGGTTTCATCAGTAGATCTCTAAAAATATTTATGGTCATCACATAATGTGTTGAGACGTGTTCATTTTTTAGGATTCGCGCGAAACCCAGACAATGTACATACACGCCTTCTTGCAACATATTCTCCATAGCGTGCCATGAAAATGTAAAGTTCGTTAACCTTCGCCACTCAGCCACCTGTTGTTGATTTGGTAAAAATTATTCTTGAAATTGGATTTATCGAATAGTAGTGTCGATATTGTGCCATACTATATAAATATTCGAACAATGCTTTAATGCTAATGATGTGGTGCAAAAATCATGAACGGGGTATGTTTTCGAAATAATAATATCGGGTTAGTTGGCGGCGACTGCGGTAGTAGAAAACAGTAAGAGCATGTTCAGTGTGTTGTGAAGCTAAGCTGTTGCCATGAGTAACTGGTTTCATGTCAACCGAAACGCGTAAGAAAATTGCCGTCTGCTGTCGCGTGGAAACTTTGTCTGCAGACAATCAGACAGCAGTTTGCCCAATGAGATAGGCGGCTCACCCCTGCCATTTTCCCAGTTAAAAAACAGACTTCTCTTTTGCCATTTCATGAACTTCGAACTTCTCTCCAATTGTCGTGAACCAGGCCTCTTCCTTCTTTATAATTCCTATATAATATTATATTATTTTAGTTTTGGGTAAATTTTTGCCCGATAAAATGCACGCTATAGACGCTGGTATGTGAAACAGTGAGTAAAACAAGAAAGGTAGAAATATCCTGAAGGGGAATATCTAAACCCTTCACATGTACCCCATTACTTGAAAATGATGAACGTTGTGACGTTCAGAGTGTTTTACAGAAGTTTCAGTTTGAATTCTTAAGAATGCCTTCAGGACAGCCATTGAGCTGCAATACTTGAATCCTGAACGGCACCATTCCAAACATAGCATTATTTTATTATAACCGATCTCAAGACTATAACATGAAATTATATTATCAAACGACTTTACATTGACGTAAAAACGATATATCATTCCAATAATACTTTGAAAGTCGAAAGCTGCAGGATACCCCTTATTTTCCAACTGAGGAATTAGACACAGTCGGTTTACCTGCCTCCTGGTAACCTGGCCACATTGTGACGTAATCACAGATCACGGTTACCGAAAATCGTAACCGTCTTTGCGTAGAAGTAAGCAAGATCACTACCAGTACAAGGATCTAGTATAATTTGGTAATGATAAAGATTGATGTTTTCGTGATGTACGTACTTCCCTCTGTCCCAGATTCTTCAGCAGCATACAGGATAGATGCAGGAGGGTGCCGATGCTTGATCAATCATTCTATATTTGGCTAACTGAGCACATCCATCAAACTTTTGGCTATGGACGGGACTCGGCAAGTTTCACAAACATCCGTATTATTTGTAACTTTGTATTTTCTTTCGATCGGGTGCATCAATACAGCAGATGCGGTGAGTTGTTTCAATTAATTATATTTTATTCAATATCCATTTTTGCTGTGTTTGGCAAATTATATCGAAATCTAAACGTCACTTCAATTTAAACTTTAGTTAAATCTATTCTTGCTTCGTTATCGATAGTTTCACTCATGTTACCATCTATATACTTGGGAAAAAAGTGAAACCTTCTATCCTAACATTCCATTTTGTGGCCTAGAAAAGCGAGAAGGAAATTCATCCTAATATCAGGAAATGTTGTCACTAATGATCAGGGATAATATCTGTACAGGGCGTCATTTTGAGCCTGTAGAAAAAGGCGCTGTATAAATGTTCACTGTTTATTATTGTCATAAATCATATTAACATCTTGTGACCAGTTGATCAAGCAACATTAAATATACTTTGTAGCTGTCACATTTTTATCATTAAATCATTAGGTGGGTGTTGTCTAGAGTGTCTTCATATACGTGGGAGCAAGCATCACTTGAATGATTACAAGGCGCTATCTCTGCAATTTCATTTCAGGCCGATAATAAACATTATATATAAGACTACCAGGTGATTTATGACCGCAGGTTTTTTCAAGGCTTGTAGGCATTTCCTTTGCGTATCGACTCGTATCAGCAACGAGAAAGGCAGATACATTCCATAAGAAACGTCTCATCCGAGAATTACAATAAATTGCGGTATACTTTCTTGCAAAACGCTATCAATTCTGAGACGAATAATCAGAAAACAATCTGTGGGAAGTTTGATAGTAAATTTCTGGGAGAACAGGTACAGTCATCACACTGCGCAAAATGCAGTTTACTAAATCAGCCTGCATTACGGACCAAATTGAGGATATATTTACAATCTAAACACTTTTGGCACCTCTGTTCTGAAACAACTCGCAGCGAGGATCAAACAACCCATCGAATTTTGAGACGTACCTAACTTGAAGACAATTTTAAAAAAGGATGTCATCTAATAATTGGTTCCTATACTAATAAATGTAAGATAAAACGTTAATTCATACTGGAAACAGTCCTGTAAGGGCCATTTATTTTGAAATAGTACTAACGATTCATCCACCCAAACCGTGTAACTAATATAGCTATATATCATATATATATATATCTATATATATATATATATATATATATAATAATATTATATATAATATATATAGATATCATATATAGGTATATATATATATATTAATATATATATATATAAGATATTATCATTATCTATATATATATTATACTATATATATAGATATACATTATTCGGTATATATGTGGTTCTTTTTCATATGTGGTTCATTTTCCATTTAAATACATACTACTTCGCTCGGGAAATATGCTTGTGCGGACAGCATTGAAATCCACCTTTTTCATATCTGCAACTATATCATCATTTGGTGCCCGGTATGTTTTTTTTCTTCAGGTTATCGTTCAGAGGATTGCTTAGAGTAGCATTAACCTTACTGTAATAGATAGGAGACAACATAATCGAGGAAGGGTTTTGAGTTGGGAGAGCTAATCGCCTGTTAAAAAAGTTGTCTGAATCATCCTTTCAACCTGATCAACGTCTGATGCGAAGTAACAAGGTCATGAATAGCTCATAGTTTCATTTAGTGTGACTTTTTCCTGGGTTGTTAGATACATCCAGATTTGGGTCATTTTAATATTCTAAGGAGCACGAGCGCTTATACTACTACTTTTCCAGATTTTCCACCTTCCTGCCCCTCTGTCTATATTTTGCCCAGATTGCATTATCGGTTTCGCATTCCCGGTCTCCAAATTGTCATATATACAGTATAGCCTCGCTACTCCTATAGTGATGGTACCAATCGTTGTTCGGGTCGGAATGTATCGAATTTCACCCTTGGCCAGTTGTAGGTGGATGACTTCAGCGACAAATAGAACTAGCATTGTTCAAGGCGATCCTACTTGACAGGTATCATGTTCCCCGTGTGTGAGACTCCATTGGCTCAGAGCCTGTAGAACGCTTGTACATGAAGCAAGAGGTCCGCGCGCGAACCCCGGTAGCCCGCAGAACCTTTTCCACCACTTCCGGATGTCCACTGCTCCTACCACTTTGTCCTATAGCTAATTTTTATAAATATGCCATGCTCCCAAATGCAGACGTTCTGTTTTTCTCATTTTAACCCCGTATTTCTCCTAAAATGAATTCCCCCTCCCGACCCCCCAAAACGTTCCTCGCCTCGGAATAAAAAATGTCTGTGTATTTTGGGTATATGCCAGTAAGGGAGTTTATAATGCAACTTTCAAAATCTTGTTACGAATTTGATTCAATTGAACACTTTTCATAAAAGTTCGAAGAGTTGCAGAAATAACGGGATGGAATGCACGTCTCTGACTATCATTCCTATGAAGATCTATTGTATAGTTTTAACCAACGCATTAATTTAACATTGGAAAAAAACGACACCAATCTACAATCTAATTACGAATGGGACCCAATTTTCAGATTTTTTTCCGTAGTTCATTAAGTCAATTAGGTTGATCATCAATCATATTTATATCATCCTTTAGGCTCGTTCGACCCTCGTAAAAATCACAAAACAATTTTTAGCTCGGTATTCTTTCATCGGTCTTTTCGCGGGACGTGGTGCCAGTGTATTATTAATTATTAGTTTTAAACGTTAAAACGTAACCTAAATTTTTTAGAATGGCTGATTCATCCCTATTCATGATTTTTCTTCTTGCCCGATATCGAATAATTTCGATTTCAACGGATCCTATATGGATGATTGCATTATCAATATATATCCTGATCTAAGGAACACGAATGAGCAGGATTTTTCCCAAAACGTTTGTCCACGTCCATTGAAAATAAATCTACTGCTATTGCATGTAGCGATCCACGTAAGCAGGTTGGAACATATCCGAGTGCCCAACACAGTGCCTCGCAGATCACGTGGATGAAAACCGCGGGAAACGCTTTTGTTAAAGCTTGGGATTGTATATTCGATTTCTTACCCTCTGAATTTTACCTCTTTCGTTAGTCCTTTCATGTTCAAATGAAAAGCGAACGAATGATTCTGGAGCCCAAAATTGCACCGTGTTTTCCTTCTATGTATATATGCATGTACGGGTCACTTCTGGCAAAACAAGAATTTGGGGAAAAAACAACAAATAACAATTATTTGCAAAGCTCACACTGCGGTTTGAAATACCATTAAATTATTCTTTTCAACCACCAGATTGCGTTACTTCTCTCCATATTTTGTAATTACGGCGGTTTCGAAGAGTTTCGATTCCAACAACTCCTAGTTACCTTAGCGGAAACAAACATAGTAAATCCAATCAACACTGGTGGGGTCAAAATCCCCTCAAATAGATATCCGTCGTATCATTAATACTGAATCCTAATTAACGCGTCTATAGTTACAATACGTAGTAACCAGTCATTGTATCATTATAACAGCGACATCACAGAGACTTCTTTTAATTAAACAGACTGTGTCCACGTCTCTACTGCGTGGAACAAACTCGGTCATCTTTCCTCACAATATCTCTGCCCACAGACTTGTCTAGTATATGGGTCAGATTTGTTTTTTTTCGGAAGATTCAATCACCAGTAAGATTTTTTTGTTTTTACTTATTTTGGTAACTGCTGTAATGCATTAGATATATTTTAGGAATCGATTTAGATTCTCACCTACGCATTTGTTACCTTTTCTGATGGATGACATCGGGAGGACACTGTGGAATGCCACGTTTGAAGGTCCCCTCTGATTTTACACCCATTCTTTGTGAAAGTTTATGTTCCATTCAAAAAATAAATTTGGCTCAGATAGTATCAAGATAATCTTCTATATGTCGTAATTGCAGGCGTGATCGTGGCGTTCTTTGATTGAGTAGAAAAAACAAGAAAACGAAAAACAAACCCGTATATATAAGGTCCAGGGTGGACCACCATTTTGGGAGTTACTACTACAAACTAAATTCTCTAAATTGACAAGCAGACTAGATAATGTGGGACGTGCAGAAGCAATAGCAATAAGGGCTACATGTTTACAACTCGAATGAATAGTTCAACAAATTGCTTACCTAGTGTGAATGAAGGTCAGCAAATGTGGCCTCAATAACTCAACTTTGAGTAGACTCTCCTACTATTCTGAAAGGAAATTTCAGGAATTTTGGTATCAGTGTGCAATACTTTGAACACTATTTTTTTTTATGGATAACCTTGGGGATCAGATTAGCTAAGTCGGTGAAGCTCCAGACTGTGGTGTGCGTACGGAGATCAAGAGAGGCCAATCAGCATTTCCGACGGCGCTTGAGCAAGGAGCTCAATCTCCATTGCTTTTCTTACCCAGTGCTAAATAGACGCTGTGTTGAACTGCCACTATTTAGCGGATTGCGGATTGTTGTACCGGTTCCCATTATTCGGGTATTATCTGTTAAGCGCTGCGGACACATCACAGACGTTAAATGAGTACTCAAATTTAATTAGATATTATTTTTCTCACTCAAGAAAAACAGGTTACGATATCTTAACTAACCTCAAACTGAAAGTACCTTGCAATATGACAAATGTCGATACATAGAAAAGTCCAGTCAACACTCTTGTGTCAGGTTAAAAGGTCGTAGTATGTCAACCGTGTTTCATAATTCGACCTTTATGGAAGTCTGGACCCAAAATCACGCTCACGCCTTCCATTGTTTACTTCATTGATCAACTAATTTAAACATTGTTGAAACTCATATTCAATTGTGAATTGCCCGTAATCGTTGGAAGGACGTTCGAACCATCATCGTTTGTAAAGTTTCCGTGAATCAGTTAGACTAAACCGCCTATGTTCTTTGGCGATTGTGGAAGGAGGTACACTACAGATAGGGGAAAATAGCACCCAGGAAACTGGCAATGTTACCCATTAACTTCCTTGAGCCCCCTCGGAGGAGTAACATTTTAGGGTCCTTGATATTTCGAAAAATCGAATCCGATCTCCCGGGCTCAAAGCCAACACTCCGCAACTGTGCTGACGACATCGTGTGTATTATACTACTCTCGATGAAAACATCGATCGCGTCTTACTACAAATGAATTAACAACAGAGTCAGCGCTAACACTGAAGGGACGTCTATCCAGATTAGATCATGTTAGATCGCGATCAGGTCAGGGCCCCAGCCCTTACACTGTAATTATTGTCAATTATACAAGACGACATGTCTAGTGACGTACTTGTTTCTACAAATTAAAAGCATACTTTCCTCCACTATTCATTAGGTATTCTTCCGGAACAATCCGAGAACCCCAGAGACTGTAAGGAGCACTACAGAAATGTTCTTCGTTGAATTCTAGCGGGTTGGTATTACACAAGCAGACCCGACGAGTACTTAATCCATTCGAAGTTTATTGTGACAGTGACGTCCAGCTTCAAGTGGTTGGATGGTATGTTTTTCTTTTGTTGCTAGTTATTTTTGTTATAGTTCCATGATATATGTTGAATAAAGACAAGACCATTCCGTCATCTTCCTCTTGTTACACGGACTGCGTGGTGATATGACTAGAAATAACCAAAATTGCAATAAAAAAAGTGTCCAGAAGGGTTATAGATGGCTACACTACCAACATCTGTCTTCCTCTAGAGTAACACTAATTACAATGCAACAGTGCGTTCACATTGACGTATGGACGAGGCTATTAGGGGTTGGGGTTCCCCACCCTAGATTGTTTGCGGTCGAATAGCTCGAGCAAGAAAAGGCGTATAATTGGGCAGCATAAGGCGAAAGTGAATAGCAACTGCCCGATTTTCGTGCGCTGTTTACCAGGTTTGGATCATCTTGTGCTTTATAATTAAAACCAGAATTATCGAACAATTCGATAACCTTTCAAGACTGAATCAGTTTGCTTTGCCTGAGAGTTTCAAATGGAAATGCCTGTTTCCGTGCATAAAATCCAGTACCGCATGATACATATCGAAATTTCTTTCAATACAGGTAATTCATCGACGAGCTGATGGTTTTGGTATATTTTACCAGATTGTGGAAGGACTACCAAGATGGATTCGGCTTCCTCTCAAGTAATTACTGGATTGGCAACGACAAACTCTCCTACATTACAAATCAGGATGTATCCGAGCTTCGTATCGACATGGTGCTCTTCTAACGGTTCAGCATTCTACATCACATATCGCGGCTTCCGTATAGGCGATGAATGGGATACTATAAATAGTACCGTTAATGGTTTCACTTCTAGTGATAAGTTTTTTCAAGTCTCAAATCACTGTTTGCAACATTTCGGTCCGACCCCTGAAAAGTCAGCTACTCAAATGAATAAAATTGTGAAACATAATTTTCCACATTCTTTATATGCAGTGGAAGGAATTTTCATACACTATGCGGCCATGCTCCAGTTAATGCACAGCGTGCGATCGTTGCAAGTTATTGTTAGAATTCTCAATACATGACATGTATCGAGAATTAGAAATTCTATGAATGTGTCTCTGGTTGTCACTACACCGGGCCGTAGTTCATGGTTTCAGATTGTCGGGCTAACTACGTTCAATTCCTATTTCAGCTGCGGCGCTCACCCCTTGTCCCTCGTCACATGGTCTACGGAAACTGCACCTGCCAAGGAACCTGTGAAGATCCGAATAGCTGTAACACTAGTTGTGAGCGGGGACTGAAGGGTGTATCTGCCCTGCTGGGTTTCTGATGCATGAGGGAGAGTGCGTTCCTGTTCTGAATGTGTTCTTGTACTGGCCGGAGGTCGAACGCAGTTAGTATCAGTGAGTGTTTCTTTATCACTTTCGCTACACTGCGTTATACTAATGGGTAGAAAACTGTTCAGACAAACATTTCTGCGTCCCATGTTTTGCAATCTCCAACATGGCGAACGACGCTCTTTCATATTTCACAAGATTCTCCCACTACCCTACAATCCACTGGATTGTTCCTCATGCTGGACAACCTTCCATGACCTCGTCCCCTCACCATCATGTCCTTTTGACTCGTTTGGCGCCCCGTCAAAAAATCAGTTCTGCCAAATGTTAACAGTCACAATTTATTGTGTTTTATTTGCAATGTTTTCTATTCAGAACATGGCTGGCTCGTAAAAACAAATGACTGCACACTGAGAGGAGAAACTGCACCAACCATCAACCAGTGTACGACCAGAATACCGAATGTGATCCTAACGCTCCAAATGTGTGTCAGTTAATAATCGACGGCAGTGTTCCTGCAATGAAGCATACGGGGGAAACGGGCAAAATTGTGTGGCTTTACATAAAGACTGTCTCGACGTGTATAACGCTAACCATACCGGATTGCATATACACTATCCTACCAACCAACTGGAATGGTCCCCCGTTCCGTATTATGTGTCTATGAGTGAGGGCGGTGGATGACGGTATGTAAGATATTATTATTATTATTATTATATTATTATTATTATTATTATTATTATTAATTATTATTATTATTATTATTATTATTATGAATAATAATAATAATAAAATAATAATAATAATAATAATAATATAATAATAATAATAATATAATAATAAGAATAATAATAATAATAATAATAATAATAAATGTCTTTTGCTGCTTCTACTTCCCGACCACGAACAGCCGTACTAAAATTCACGGATTCTGTTATTATCTGCCGACATTTGTTTATGACGAATGTCCCTACTTTCGGAGGTTCTCCACGTATAGTCCAGGAATATGTTCGCAGCATTTATAAATGTTTACTCACTTTTTAATTTAAATCCTTGGCTAAAGTAGCTTCGTATTTCCAGAATATCCCGTCTAACTATCTTGCTATAGTTGTAGTAAAAGTTTGTCTTTTCCGTTTCACAGGTTTTTCAACGCCGCACTGGCCACAACCGAACAACTAGTTTTCACCGTAATTGGGATAGTTACAAGGAAGGATTCGGCTCGCTCGATGGTGACTTCTGGCTCGGTAATGAGAAGCTGCACTACCTGACGAGGCAGAGAAGTTACAAAATGAGAGTCGATATAGTAACTTCTGGAACTCTGCTCTCTGATTAAAGAGTACTCCTCATTCGCCACTGCGCAGAAAGCGATAACTACAGGCTCCACTGTTTCTGGTGCAAGTGGAAGCGCTAGTAATGTTTTAATTGTTCTTTTAATGTTTGTTTGATAGTGTTGCAGAATCTCACGTTTAGAAGAATGAAATATCCAGTATGTTGTGTCCCTTGGGTTTCTTCGCAAAATCCTTCATATTGTCAATAATCTGCCGAGCGTGCTCAAGTGAGACCTCGCTTCTTTTTTTTTTTTTAATAGTTTCCACCTGATTATCTATAATTACTTTTACCTGTAGTGTATAATCACGGATTCCATAGCAGCAGCAGACCGTATCGTCCGCAATATCCCCATCCCAAATATAACAACGGAATGTAAAGTCATGTCCAGATGCACATGGAACTGAGATTACGGCGCGTGAAAAACTCTTCCTGCTGATCTCAAATGTAAACTTGGAGAACACCAAGAGACCAGTTTAAAAAGTTTTTATAGATCGATAATATTGATAGATTTACACCAATTCTTCTCGGATCCGTTTCATATACATAGAACATGATGTCGTACATTACATTCTGGCTGCACTGAGACCACTGTGATCTGGTGTTTATGGAGCCCAAAAATTGTGGGTTCGGAACCCGGAGACATGTTGGCTTTCTTCTCTAGGCAGGAAGAATCAAATTAGCAGCTAGGCCTAGATAGTCTGAGTAATCGAGAAGGTTCGGTTGGGCGAGAACTCAACTACCGATCATCGCGCTAATTGAATTCGGCTGCTGCTGTGTCCCAGTCAAACTCAGCTGGTGATGAATACCTGGTGCTCGCACTGGAAAAAAAAAACTGTTGTCCAGGCGCCAGCATCATCTGTCATGTCTTTTCTGCGCTGAGTTGTTGGACATACATACATTGGGCATTCTAAAAGTATGGTCGAGGCACTTAGCAGCTCATGTGAATGGGAATCATAAGACTATATCAGGTTGAAAACCATTAAAATCAGGCATTCCAACTCACGGTTTGCTCAAGTGTGTGGGATAACGCAGTTGCGGCTGGAGTTACATACATACTGTCGTAACGAACCGCCTCCCTCCTTGAAAAAAAGATGTTGAAAACACACCAGAATTCGGGTTGAAAATTTTGGGACCTAAATATTCTAAATATTAAGTGACTCGGAGGCTTATCCACACACTACTCGAATGAATTGGCATCTTGCGTGCAATAACATATACCTCATTGATTGAAGTTAAGAAACTTTTTCGGCATGCTTACACAATTGAGCCAAGCAAGTCCGGCTAGTCAGCGGAAAGCTAGTTTATTTAATAATGTTCAACAAACCAATGTCATTCCACACTCACAATATGTTTTTTTTTTTACTCTATCACAGGCGACGGTATGTATTATGCTAATGGACGAGCCTTCAGCACGTACGATAGGGACACGATGCTTGTGGGACGCACAACTGTGCAGCGAAACACAGAGCGGCCTGGTGGTACACGAATTATTGGTGCAGTAATCAATATGGTTCTTATTGCGATTATTTCAACTTCGGAGCAAGAACACGTTATGTACATATAGCAACCTCACGGGCGACTACTACGGTGGGAACGGAAGAAACATCAACTGGTACACTATTACTACTGTTTTTTTTTAAAAACCCAAAAAAAAAACCTCACTCGGCCGAAATGAAAATTCGCCCGGCTACATAGACACTTCCTGATACCTGAAGCGAATCTGTGTCGACAACATTAACATTGCTAGTGATTATAATAGATTCATCACAAGTGACAAATATTGTGAGATGAACTCTTCTGACACGGTGGAATTCCGAACAAACCAAATCAAATACTCGCCTAAGGAATGAGTAATTAGTCATGTTAGAATGACAAACAGGAAATTACCGAAGAAACATTGTCATATAATGAATTAGATTTGACTTCTGTTTTTTCGTTTTCCATTCTTAGCAAAGCAGCAGGAGTCTACGCAATCAAGCAGGCTAGTGTATTTGTGTGTACGTGTGTGGTGTGTGAAATGTTGTGTCACTGCTTGTGACCAAACAATCGTGACGTAAACATGTACCAAGTTTAAATTAGTTGTTTTTGTTTTTGTTTATGGCGTAAAGTCATTAAAATCGTGAGAGCAGTGGTCAAGGAAGGCAGCAACAGTGGGTTTGAAGTGCTCCGAAATAGGAATAAGAACGGTTATATATACGACTGCTTTCACAACGACGAAGTTTGTCCCAACCTAGAAGATTGTGGAAATGTACAATGTCTCTTGTACAATGTTTTGATACATGCGATTGAAAGCCATCCTTACCAGCAACCTCAACGCATAATTCAGCACATTGGTCTATGAAAAGTCTTCTCCCTACCAGAAAGTTTGTGGTCAGTAACAGTCAACAGTTCATGCATATTGCCACTTACAGGAATAAATGAAAATCAACGAAACAGTAAATGAAAAAGTTCAAATCATTTGCATATTTAATTGTGGCAGTATGTAGCATTTGTACCTTTTGTTCCTGGGGGGGGGGGGGGGTTCAATCCACACTAAATCATATGGGGGAGTACACTTCAAACCTGACTCTTTTAATCTTGTTTTTGCTCGTTTCTCAACCCCGCATTCAACACTAAAGACCTTCCATGAATGTTCTGGATACTCAGCCTCTCTTGTAATCGACACACCATGAACCGCTGCTTACCAGGTGTTAACCCTAGACTCTGGTTGATCATCTAGCAAGCTACACCGAGGAGGGGGTTCGCGCGTCTCTTCTGTTAAGCAAGAGGAAAGGGCTGAACCCGGTAATACTATGGCGTGAAGTTTCGTACGCATATGTATAAATATTACATATTATATATATCCGTCCCACTCACACCCAGTACCTCCGGCAGTATACCCCTCAAGTTTCCTCATTCAGATACGGTTGGAACCTTCGTTCAACCCGTTCACATGAAGCTGGTACGGTGTCGTGCTACATTTTTCAGATACGACTCCTTCAAGCTGCTGTACCATGATCATATGGAGCATCCAGTGTACTCCGTGTTCCTTAATATACTTAATAGATCCTTAATATATAAAATACAGTGTGCTATACCGTCCAACCCTCTGGTCCGGGACTGTATAGACATTGACTTACTTGGAAAAGTGATCATTAGCACCAAGCGTACTATTGACTCTTGAAGTGAGCATGAGCTCGGATATATCTGCAAACACTAAGTCAATGGGTTTTGAAGGGGCAACTCATTCAACGGACCTGTACTTTAGGATTCGGATTCCGTCTACTTCCACACGGGATACACTGAGCACAAATTGTCTAAATATTGTTCTCATACCCGGCATAACACATGCTCCGCAATATGCAGGTTGCGAATTGACCTACATGAGGGGTCACCATGAAAGTTGGTCAGAACTTCCTATACCAAAGACTGGGAAATAAAATCCCATAATCCCATAATGTGGAATTACGCAAATGCTTCTCCTCTTACAAGTTTGGTACAAGTACCTGACATTTTTCATCATATGGTTTTATTACCGAGGAAATTAGGTTAAATCTCTTTTGTACACCTCCTACAGAAAACACCCACATCTACTGTCTCCCGACTAAGACTACCTAGTCGAGAGGGGATCCAATATCACCCGGGCCCAGTTTGGGACAAAGTGCCCATTATATGAAATACTGCTAAAATCTTGTATCTCCGACAAATCTCGTTGCACCATGCGGATGTTCGGTCATAATGATAGTCTAATAGCTGTACCTTCAGGGTACCCAGGGATTTGGGACCAAAGCCAGTGTGGGCCCCGAGAGCCCATAATGTGGAATTACGCAAATGCTTCTCCTCTTACAAGTTTTGGTACAAAGTACTGACATTTTGTCATCATGATGGTTTTACGTCGTACCTTTGAGGTGTTTCAGGATTTTTTTTTTTATCCAAAGGTTCCCCACTGACCATTTCATTGAAAATTCACACATGGTACTCGAAATGCCGCTCCTTCTACAAGTTCCAATTGATTTCTCCAAAAGGTACATGTAAGCTCCTCGGTTAGTGTGAATTGGGGTGGGTGTTTGTTGCGAACTCTGGGCCGAAGTAAGGCCCAATGTGCGCCCTAGGGCCCATCATGTTTAAATTATGCAAAATGCTTCTACAAAGTTTGATGCACAGGTCAGTGCTGATGTTCGGTCATGATAACGGTCTAATAGCCATACCTTCAGGGTTCTCAGGAATTTTGGACTTTAGTCCCCAGTTTGTGCACGAGGGCCCCATCATGTGCAATCACAGCAAAAACGCTTCTCCTTCTCCTCCTTCTACAGTGCGAATGCTTGATTATAATGAGGGAAAAGCCATACCTACGGGCTTACGGACACATTGTTAAGTGACCCATCAGACATGTTTGACTTAGCCTGACTACAAGGAAAAGTTCTAAAAATTTTTTTAACCCAATTTTTAAAAATTTCAAAATTATCTCCTCCTAAGCACATTAGAATCTCTTGAAACTATGTCATAACTTCTATTGAGGTGCTCTTCTGGCTTGTTTGCAGATGGTGGATGCCAGCATCATATAGCGTTTGTTAGAATCAAAAACAAGTAACATTGATGAAAAGAAGCAAACATCATTATTTGATGGATTTTGACCAAACTTGGACCCAATTTCCATCGACTTTTGGGACTCGTGAAGGCGAGGGTCATAGGTCATTGAATGGGCCGCATAGGCCACTGTGTTGTGAAAATTGCCTCTTCTCTCTCAATTTGGCATTCTTCGATGGATGTTGACTGAGTGAGTGATAGCATGTTCATTGATGCTAAGGACATTTTTGGCCATTGTGACGATCAAGAGGTCAAAGGTTGTAACAGGGGGCCACAATAGTGATTGCTTGAAAACTGCTTCTTGGCCTAATGATTGGAACATTAACAATAATGTGAGTCGTCTTTGTAATTTTTGATGCGGTTGAAGCTACAGCACCATTGGGCTCTAGGTGAAGACTGCAAGGATCCTAGCTAAAGATGAACCTGCGTTGGCCCGGGATTTATTA